>MSJK01000191.1:0-325007 GCA_001931985.1 Trichoderma sp. IMV 00454 | reverse complement strand
TTTTACTTTTCTTAGTAAATTAAAGCTAGCCCCCCCCCTTTCTTTTATTAATATAAAAACACTCTACTACTTAAGCTAAGGTAAATATATTTTAATATTTAATTAAATTTTATTAAACTAACTTAATTATTTTTTTACTAATTAACTTTTAATACTATAATTTATTTATAATAGCTTTAGTATATATTCTCTTTACCTTTAGCCTAAGGCTAACTTTAACTTAATTTTATAAAAATATTTTATTAAAAATAATAATAATAATAATAACCTTAAGAAAAAAACTAAGCTTAGTATAAAGCTAGTTTATATTTAAACTAATATTACCTTAAAAAGTATTACTTTAGTATTACTTTTATTTATTTTCTTTATACTTTTAGTTAATAATTAATATTAATATACTTTTATTATAAGCTTAGCTTTTTTTAATAAAAGTAAAAAAGAAAAAAAGTAAAAGTATTAAATTAAAGGTAATAATTTAAGTAAAATTCTTTTTAAAAATACTTTAACTTTAACCTTTATTAAGTTATTTAAAAATAATTCTTTTATTACTTACTTTTATATTATTAATAAAAAAGTTTATTTCTTTTATCCTTAGGTTTATTTTATAATTAATTTAATTTAGTTTTATATTAATATTACTTTTTATATTTAATATATTATTTATATATATTTATACTTTAAAATTATTTATTATTAGCTTATTAATAAAATACCTTTAATTTATTTTTAACCTAAGGCTAATTAACTTTCTTTAGGTTTTAGTAATAAATATTAAAAATATATTTAGTAATATATTAATTATAATAAAGTAAGTTTTTTTTATTTTTAATTTAATATTTAATTAATATTATTTTAACTTTTTTTTACTATTATATTTACTATTTACTAAGTAGTTATTATTAATTTAACTATTATTAATAATATTTTTATTATAAATTTCCTAACTTATTTTTACTTTAGTATTATCTTAGTATTACCTTAATTAACTTTTTTATAAAACTAAGTTTATTATAACTTTATTAATAAAATTAATTATTTTTACTTTAATACTATTATTACTTTTTTAATTTAAAAATAGCTTATTAATAATATTAATAATAAAGTATTATTAAAGCTTTTTATTAAGTTTTATTACTATTACTAAGTTAATTATATTTTTATTATATATATTTATATTTAAATTATTATTTTTAGCTAGATTACTATAACCTTAGCTTAATTTTTAAGTAATACTAAGGTAAATAATATAAAGGTTATTATTATTAAAATAAAGAAATATTACCTTTAGCTTAATATAGTAGCTTAATATTAATTTATAACTTAAATACCTTAAATTACCCTTAAGCTTACTTTAGCTTTACTTTAATATTATTTTTTTATAATAGCTTTATTAATTTAATATAAAGTTTAAAAACTATAAGGTTTTTAATTTAGCTTTTAATTATATTTAACTTAGCTTTTTTAAAAAAGAATTTTAATTAATTATTTTTTAGTATATTAATTATTATAGGTTTTTTTTAATTTATTTAGTTTATATTTTTCTATAGCTATATTATAATTACTTTTATTATAAAATAAAGTCTACTTAATCCTTAAGTATTTTTATTAACTTAAATTATTTTAGTTTATTAAATTTTAGGAATTATTATACTAAGTCTAAGGTAAACTTATTATAATAAAAAATTATTTAAAAGTTATATTAATTATAAATTAATATTAATAAAAAAGTATATTATTTATTATAAAAGGGGTAATTTAAAAAAATATAAAACTATATCTTAGGCTTAATATTATATTAATAAAAAAGTAAAAAAACCTTAGGGATACTTTAATTATAAAAAAATATATTAAAACTTATTTTTTTAATTTATAATTAAATTAATATATTACTTTTATATTTATAAAAGGTAAAGTAAACTTTAAGTATTTTTCTTAGCTATTTTTTAATAATTAATATAATATTACTTAATTTAAATATATAATAAATTCTTTTTATTTATAATTTAAGCCTTAAATTTAATTTTATTTATTACTTTTACTAAATAATAAATATAACTTCCTAAGGCTTTTTATTATTTAAATTTTATATTTTTTTCTAAGTTTTATTTTTAATATAAGGTTTCCTTTATAAACCCTTAGGTTTTTATAAAACCCTTAAGACTATAGTATATTTAAATTATATTTAGTTTTTAATACCTATAGTTTTTATTTAATTATTAAATAAAATTATTTTTATATTTATATATAAGTTAAAAAGTAAAATTATTACTTTTACTTTTAAAGCTTAAGTTAATATTACTTTATATATTTTTATAATAATATATAAGTAATTAATTTATAATTTATTAAACTTTTTTATTTTTTTTTAATTTATTTTAAGCTAAAGTTAAAGTATATATAACTTTAATTATATATATTAAAGTATTATAAATTATAATAATATAAAGTAATTAAGTTTATTTAATTTAGGTTTTTTATATTAATATTATAAAAATAATTAAAGTAAATTTCTATTTATTTATTTTTATATAAAGGAATTTTAAATAGTTTTTTTAATTAAGTTTTTAATTTATTTATATATTAAAAAAGTAAATATTTTATTAAGGTAATATTATTTTAGTTTTTAATTATACTTTAATTATATTAATAGCTTAAGCTTTAGTAAAGTATATTAATTTACTTTTATTAAATTTAAAATTAATATTAGCTTTTATTACTTAATTTAAGTAAATTACTTAAGTAGCTTTAAGTTAACTATAGGTTTTAGTTAACCTTTTACTATATATTAATATATTAATATTATTAGTAAATTTAATTGCTAAAATTTTTAATATATTATTAAATTTTTAATATAAGGGAGTTATATATAAAAAAAATAAAATTAAAAATAAAAGTAAACTTTAAAAAACTTTAGCTTATATTAATATTAATATTAACTTTTTTTTATTAAAAATTAATTAAGCTTACTTTATTTTAAAGTAAATTTATATTTAAAAAATTAAGTAATTTAAAATTTTTAATATATTTAAAATCTTTAATAGCTTAAAGTAATATATTATATTAAATATTTTTATAATATTAAACTAAAGTAAAAAAATAATATTACCTTAGTATTAAGCTATATATATTAACTTTATAAAAAAGTATAAAGTAAATTTTATAAATTTATTAATATAATTATTTATTTACCCCTTAGGGAAAATATAATTTAATTTTACTATAATTATAATTTAAATTATAATAGCTACTTTTATAATTTTCCTAAGTATATTAAGTAAAAATATTAAGTATTAGGTATTTATATAAGTTTTTTATTTTATAATTTTACTTAATTCTTTAAAAATTATAACTTTTATAATTTAAAAATAAATTAAGAAATAGTTAATAATTAAAGTAGTATTAGTTAATTATATTATTACTAAGATAAGTAACTTATTATATATCTTAAGAAAGTTTACTAAAAGGTTATTTTTACTTAAGGCTTTTTAAGATTTTATTTTTTTTAAAAGTATTTATAATTTCTTTTTTATTAAGTTAAAGGAAGTTTAATATTATACTAAGGCTAGTTAAAGGTTAAATTATAATATTTATTATAAATAAAAAAAATCTTTTTATAAATATATTAATTTTTTTTATATAAAAGGTTATTTTTATTAAGTTAAATTTAAGTTATTTAAGGCTTAATAACTAAGTTTTTTTATATAAAAAGTTACTTTAAAGCTAAGTTTATTTTTTAATTTTTTATAGTTTATTTTTTAAATAATTAATTTTATATAATAGTTTTTTTTAAACTTAGTATTTTTCTTTAACTATAGCTTAAAGAAAGGTTTTATTTACTTTAGCTTTAATATTTTAGTTATATTATATTTTATATTTTAAATATTTTTTTTTTATATATTTAAAGTAATAATTAACTTTATTAATTTTTAGTATTTTTTATAATAGTAAGCTAATATTATAGTAAGTTTAAGCTAAGGTATTAAGCTTAGTAATATCCTAAAGTATATTAATTAACTAAATAATATAAAACTTAAATTACTTTAGTAAATTTATTAATTTTTAATTATAATTAATTAAAAATTAGGTTTTTACTTTAGCTTTTACTATTTTAGTATTTATTTTTTTTTAAACTTATATTATTAAATTAATTTACTTAATTATTAATAAATTAATTACTATTTAAGTAATTTATAATATATAACTAAAGTTAGTTAAATTATATAACTTTTTATAATAAAAATTAAGGTCCTAGGTTACTTATATAAAGTTAATAATATTTATTTTATAATTATATATAAATTTAATAATTTTTTTTTATAATAAATATTTTTAAATTTTATTATTTTATTAATATAAAGAAGTTAATATTTTTTTAAAATATTTTATTATATTAATTCTATAGAAAGTAATATAAGTTAAAGTTATTAAGTAAAATACTTTAAGGGTAAGTTAATTTTTTTATTAATTTAAAAATTAAACTTACTTATAGAGGGTTATTTATTAATATTAAGGAATATATAAAATATATAATAATATTAAAGTTTATAAATATAATACTATATTAATTAAGTTACTTTTTACTTATTTATATCCTAAAGTTATATTATTTATATATATAAATTACTATTTTTTTTATTATAAATTAAATAATAATTATTATAATTAAAGTTAAGTAAGTTAATTATAATACTATTAAGTATATAAGGTTTTTATAAAGTAATTATATTAAACTTATTTTATTTTACTAAAGTTAAGTAAATTAGCTTTATTTTCTTTATTATATTTTATTAAAGTATTTTTATAACTTTTTTTAAAGATTTATAAAAGTATTAATTATTAATTAAAGTAACTTTATTATAAATTCTATATAAGTTTATTTATAATTATTAAAAATAATTATTTAATATATATTATAGTTATTTTATAATATTTTCCTTAATTAATTTATATAAAATTATAATTTAAGGTTATTTTATAATAGTTATAGAATTAAAGTTATAATAGTATAAATTTAATTAGTAAAATACCTAAGGTATTAAATATATATTTTTTAGGTTTACTAAATATAATTTTAAATTTTTAAGTAAAATTAACTTTAAGCTAAGTATAATTTAAAGTAAAAAAAGTATATAAGTAATATTATAATATTTTTTTATTTATATATAAAGTAACTTTATATTAATTATACTTTAAGTTTACTTTATAAAATTTAGTTATATAACTTATTTAAAAGTAATTATAATATTATTTTAATTATATATTTTTAATAAAAAGTTTAATATTAAATAAGTAAAAGCTAAAAATAAATCCTTAGTTATAGAAGTAATTAGCTTATATAACTTTATTTATACTTATAACTAAGGTTATATTTATAATAGTTTTTTAATAATTTTATTATACTTTAATATAAATAATATTAATATAGTTTATTTTTTTTTAATTTAGCCTTAAGTTCCTTAGTTATTTTATTTTATAAAAAAGCTAAAGGGACTTCTTTTACTATAATTATTTAAGTTTTTTAAAATAAAGCTAAGTTTAATTTAAAAATATTTTATATTTAAGTTATATTATATTAATATTCTTTAGTTAAACCTTAGAATATTACTATTATATTTTTATTAAGAAGTTATTTTATAATTATAATTATATTAAAGTTAATAATTATATTAATAGCTTTTATAGTTTATTTAAGGCTATAGTTTTTAAAAATATTAGTAATTATTTTACTTATTATAATAACTTTTTAGTTTACTTAGTTAATATTATTTTTAATAAGGGTTTTATTTAAGCTTAGCCTAAGAGTATTATAATAATTACTTAGGTTAATTAACTAATTAGTTTTTCTTTATAAATTACTTATTTAATAATATTTTAAAGTTTTTACTTAATTATAATTAAAAAGAAAAAGTTAAAGTAAATATATTTTATAATTATATTAAAGGTAATTTAAATAATATATTAAACTTTTTAAAGAGTTATTTTAAAGATAAACTTTATAATTTTAATATAAATTATATTTTCCTTAAGGGTATTATTTTTAAAAGTATTTATTAAGTTATTATTATTTAAAGGCTATTATATAAATACTTTAGATTTTATATTTAAATAATAAATACTTTATATAAGGCTTATATAATTATTATTTATTATTATTAAAGCTTTTTTATTTTTTATTTTATTAATAATATTATTCTATAGTTAATATACTATTATAGTAAGGGGTATTTAACCTTAAGGAATTTAATAATATTATTTTTTTTAATTTTATTATAGGTTTTAGGGCTATAGGGGTAATTTAAAATTACAAGAAGCTTTTTTCTTAATAATTTTATAATAATTTAATATAATTATAATTAAAATATAGTTAATATAATAAAAAAAATATAATATTATACTTTAAGTTTAAGTAAGTTTATTAGTATTATTTTCCTTATTACTACTTTCTTTTTTATTATTATTACCTTTTATATAATTTTTTTCCTTATTATTATTATTTTCTTTATAATTTTTTTCTTTATTACTTTTAAATTTAATAACCTTAAACTTAAAGACTAGTTTTTTATAATTATATTTATTTATAATTTTAATATTATTAACTTTAAAAAATAACTCTTTATAATTAATTATTTATTATTTAACTTTTAATATTATATAATTACTAATTTCCTTAATAATCTTTATATTATAGTTTAATAATTATAATTATAATATTAGTAATACTTAGTTATTATAAAGATAATTTTAAAAATAAAGTTTATAATAAAAATAATAATAATTATAAATTTATTTATTATTATTAAGTAAAATATAATAATCTTCCTTAAATTATTTTTTATATATTAGTAAATTATATAAGTAAAAGAAAATATTATTATTAAAGTATAAAGCTATAATATTTACTTAAATAATAACTTTAACTTTCCTTAATTAATAATAAAAAAAGGTATTTTATTATAAACTTTTTTATTATATATTTATATTACTTTTTTTTTATATTATTTATTTATTATAATTATTTTTAATAAACTAAATTTTTACTTTATTAATATTTATTAAGTTATATTTTATTATAATTAATATTTTTTAAAAAAAAAATTAATTTTTTAATATTTTTAACTTTTAAAAACTTTATCTTAAATATTATTATAATATTATTTAAAGTAAATATATATAAAGTTTTTTTTTTAAAAAAAAATATATAATATTAATAATATTAATAATACCTTTAAGATAATAAAGGCCTTAAGGTAATATTAAATATAATTATAATAGTTATTTATTATTTAAATATAAAGCTATAGTATTAAAGTTAATTACTACTTAAATTATAATTATATTAATATTTTTAATATTATATTTTTTACTTTTAAAGTAAAAAAAAAAAGCTTTTTAATAATAATAATTATAATAATCCTAAGGTATTATTAAAGTTAATATAATTAGTAATTTTACTTTTATTTATATTCTTAGTTAATAAAAATAAAATATTTTAAAGTTAATTAAAAATAATAATAAAGTTATATGAGAAAAAACTAATTTACTTTTAAGTAATAAAAATTATATACTTTTTAAATATTTAATTATATATTTTTTATAAATAAAATAAAAATTAATTTTACTAAAGTTAATTATATTATTAATAATTTTATAATATAAAATCTTTTAATATTAATATTTAAAAAATTAAAAAATATTAATATTAAGGAATTAAAAATAATATATAAAATATAAAAATAAAAGGGAAAGCTTAATATTATATTACTATATAAAATAATAATTAATAAAGGAGTATAGTATTTTTACTATATAAGTATAATCTTACGTAAGTATAACTTTTAACTTAGTTTAATTAATTAAAAAAAATATTAACTTAAATAATATTTTACTACTTTTACCTTAAGTATTAGTTTTTTTTTTCTATTACTTTTTTAATTTATAAATTAAAAAAATATATTAATATATTTACTTTTTTACTTTATAAATTAAAATAATATTATTACTTTTTTAATTTATAAATTAAAAATATTAAGTATATTTAAGAATAATAATATAAATTATAAAGTTAAATTATTAAAATATACTTTAAAAATAATTATATTAAATTTATAAATAATTAACTTTTATTAATAATTTAACCTTAAGTATTAGTTAATTTTATAAATTTAATAATTATAATATATTTAATAACTTTTTTATTATATATTTATAATAGTTTTTAATTTTATTATTTTTTTATAATTTATAAAGTATTTATAAACTTTTTTAAAACTTTTACTTTAATTATAATATATATTTTTATAATAGTTTTTTTTATAAATAATTATAAAGTTAATAAATAAAAGTACTTATATTAAGCCTAAAGCTTAATATATTTACTTTTTTTTTCCTTAAGTTAAAATTATTATTTTTTATTAATTAATTATTAATAAAAATAAAAAAAAAGTTTAAATTTATTATAAATATTATATAAAAAGTAATTAATAAAAGTTAAAAATTAATTATAAACTTTACTTAATTATATAAATATATATAAATATAATAAAAGAAATAAAGTTAATTATTTTTAAACTTAAATATTTATAATTTCTTTTTATTATATTTACTATTTTTAAAATTACCTTAAATATTATTAATATTAATTAATATTAACTTATTTTTTATTTAATAATTTATATTATTTATTTTAAAGGTAATTTTAAACTTACTTATTTTTAATAAATTAGTTTTATTAACTAAAGCTTTATATAATATAATAAATATATTTATAAAAAAAATTTTATAATTATTTAATAAAATATATACTTTTATAAAAGTTAATAACTAAAGTATTTTTTTTAATATAATTAATTTAAGTAGCCTTAGGTTTTTTAAAGTATTAGTTTTTAAATTTAGAAATTATAAAAATATAAATATAAGTAAATAATTATTACTAAAGCTTTAAAAAAAAAATAGCTTTTTAAATATTATAATAATTTAAAATATAATTAATATAATTATAAATATAATTTTATTATATTAATATACTTATTATATTAATAATTTATAATATTAATAAAAATAATAATTCAGTTAATTAATTATTAAATAAGTATTTAAGTATAAAATATTTATATTATTATAAAATAAAAGTATTTTAATATTATATTAATATAAAAGAATATTTATAATACTTAAGTATAAATAAATTATAAAAAGTTTAATAATTATACTTTTACTATTATATTAATTAAGTTATTTAATAAAAAAAATATTTTATATTTTATAAAATAAGTAAATAATAAACTAAATTAGTAAATTAACTTTATATAAGTTTTTTTTTATTATTTATAAATATAAAAGTAGTTTTTAAAAATTATAAACTTTAATAATATTTATAATATTAATTAATATAAGTTTTTTTTTTTTTAAATTATTAACTAAATATACTTTAATTTAATATATAATATTATATAAAGTTTAATTAATAAAAAAAAAAAAAAGAGTTTTAGTTTTTTATAAAAAATATATATTAACTCCTTAAATAATATTTTATTAAAAAGCTTAAGGTAATTATTATTAATTTTAATAATATTATAAAAGTTATTTTTAGTAATTAATTCTTTATAATATAATAGTAGTTTTATATATATTATATTAATTAAAATATATTATTTAATATTAAGTAAAAGTAAATAAAAGTATAAAAAAGTAATAGTAATTTTAGTAATAATAATAGTAAAAAAACCTTTATAAAGTTATAAATTAAATTTACTATTATTAATAAATAATTACTTAATATAATAATTAATAAAAATATTTTTTATATTTACTAAAGGGTCTTTTTATATAAAAATATATTTTATTTACTAAAATAAAATATAAATATAAATAAACTTAAATATATTTTTATTTAAAATTTAATAATTAATAAGTAATTTTAAATTATTTATATAAAATATATTTATTAATAAAAACTTAATAAATATATTATTTTATTTACTATTATTATAACTTTAATATTTAAGCAATTTTAAATATTAAAGTAAATAATAATAATATAAAAAACTACTTTTTAAATAATATAATTTACTTTTATTAGTTTATTAAAGTAATATAAAATATAATATATAATTAAAAATATAACTTTAAAAATATTTATATAAATAACTAGGTTTTTATTAATTATTAATACTTAAGGTTTATTAAAAAATATTTAAATAAACTATTATAAATAATATTATTAAAAAGGCTTAGGCTTATTTAAAAATAATATTATATAATATATAAGTTTATATTTAATATTAAAACCTTTTTTTTACTTTATTTAATTAATTATAATAAATATTATAATTTTTTTTAAATTTAAAATCTTTTACTATTATAAAGTTTATAAAAAACTAAGTTTTAAAATTAGCTTTATAAAATAAAAAGTTTACTTATATTAATTATTATAAAAGTTAATATTTATAAATTTATATTATTAAATCCTTAATTTTAAAATTACTATTATATTATAAAAAAAATTAAAAAATATTAAATAATTTATTTTAGTATAATTAACTATTATAATAAATAACTAAGTTTTTATTATATTAACTAATTAAATTATTAATTAAGTAAAAATATAATAAAGTTTATAAAAGTATAATTAATTAATTAATAATTAAAATAAGTTTATATTTATAAAAAAAATTATTAAGTAAAATATATAAAAAAAAAAAAACTTTACTTAATTATTTTTTAGTAAAATTATAAAAATATTAACTAAGTAAAGTATTTAAATTTAGGAAAATAATAAATATTTATTTAAGTAACTAAAGGATATAGCTTAATATATAAAAAATAAAAAACTAATAAAAGTTTATAAAAAAAAAAAAATTATAAATAATAATAAGTAAACTATTTTAATTTATAAATTAAAGTAATAATAGTAATTATTTTAATTTATAAATTAAAGTAATAATAGTAATTATTTTAATTTATAAATTAAAAAAATTAAAAAAATATATTTAATTTATAAATTAAAATATAAATAAAAGCTTAAGTATACTTTTAAAAATAGTTATTAAAGTAATTAGTTTTATTACTTATACTAAAAAATATTTATAAAAATATTTTTTTTTAATTAATTAAATAAAATTAAAAGTTATACTTATATAAAATTATATTTATATAATAAAAATACTATATCCCTTTCTTAATTACTTATAAAATAAATAAATTTATATATAAAATAATTTTTATAAGTATTTATAAAAAAAACTTATATTTTTCTTAAGTTTATTAATTATATATATTTCTTAAAGTATTAAAGTTATTTTAAAGTTATTATATTAATAATATAATCCTTTAAACTTATAATAAATATTATATTATTAATAAAGTTATTTTTAAATTACTTTATTAATAATTAAATTTTAAAAAGAATAATAAAAAAAGGAATTATTTAATTATTAACTAAAATTACTTTAATAATAGTAATAAATATAATATTATAAAAATTAATTAAAACTAAGTTATTAATTAAAATAAAAGTTTAAAAAAGTATTTTAGTAAAAAAATAATTTATTATAAAATTAATTTTATTAAAATTTTATATATTTTTTTTTTTACTTTATATTTTATTAAAAACTATTTCTATATATAAAAAATAAATTTATAAATATAAAAATTCTTCTTTAATTATTATATAAATCTTTTTACTTAAGATTATAAAACTATTATTATTTTATCCTTAGTTATAAAAATAATATTAATATAATATTATAAAGTATAAAGTTTTATATAATAACCTTAGGTTATATATAGGGTTATTAATTAGTAATAATTTATTTTATTAATACCCTAAAGAAAACAAAATAAAAGAAATTTATTATTTATTAGTTTTTTTTAAATAATAATAAATAATAAATAATAAAATAAATTATTACTAAATTTATTATTTTTTAATAAACTATTTTTATTATAAATAGCTTATAATTATAAAATAAAATAAATAGTAAAATTTAATTATTTTAAGTAATTTTTTTATTTTATTTTATTTTATATTAGCTATATTAAGAAGATTTATCTATAAATAATAAATTTAGTAATAAATTTAGTAATTATTTATTAATAAAAACAAAAGTATTTTTTATTTTTATTATAAGTTTAGTAAGCTAAATTATAATAATAATAAAAATATATAAAAAAATATAAATATTTTTATTTATATAAAGTTAATATTATAATTAAAGTATTTTTTTTTTATAAATTAATAAACTTTTTATTAATTAATAATCCCTTTAATATAATAAAGTTAAGTTAGGGATAGTAATTATTTTTAAAACTCCTTAAGTAATTAATAATAATTTTTTATATTTTATAAACTTCTTTTTAAATAATATACTTTTATATAATATATAAATAGCTTAATTAAAGTAGCTTAAAGTTTAAATTAAACTATTTAAGTATTATAATAATTATATATTTTCCTTAAAGCTTAAAGCTTAAAGCTTAAAGCTTAAAGCTTAAAGCTTAAATTAAGTTATTTAAGTACTATAATAATTTTTTTTTTTTAAAAACTTAAAGCTTAAAGCTTAAATTAAGTTACTTAAGCTTTATAAATTATATATTTTTCTTAAGCTTAAAGCTTAAAGCTTAAATTAAGCTATTTAAGTTTTATAATAAATTATATAAAGTCTTTAATTTTTAAAATTTTAAAATAATTTTTATTTATAATTAAAATTATAAAAAATTTAAAAAAGCTTTTAATATATTAAAAAATAATTAAGTTATTAATAATTTTAAAATTTTTAAAGTTTAAAATATAAAAAACTATAAAAGAATCCTTAATTATTATTATTTTATTTATTAATATAAAAAAAGTTATTATTAAAAAAAAACTTATAAAAAATATTAATAAAAAAATTAAATTACTTATTTATTATTTTAATTATATAATATAATTAAACTTTTTTTAAATTTTAAATATAATTAATTTATAATATAATTATAATTTAATTAAATATTTTTTATTTTTTTTATAATTTTAAATTTCTTTTAATATAATATTAATTTTAATTAATTACTTAATTTTATTAAAACTTAATTTTAAACTTTTTTATTAATTAAATAATTAATTACTTAGGAAATTAATAAAAAATATTCCTAAGTTAAAATATATAATTATTAATATTTAATTTTATTAATATAAATTAAAAATAAAACCTAAAAGTTTTTAATTATAATATTATTTATAAAATTATATAATTATATATACTTTTTAATTATAAAACTTAATTTAAGTTATTTAAGTATTATAATAATTATATAATTATATATTTTCTTTAATTATAAAACTTAATTTAAGTTATTTAAGTATTATAATAATATATAATTATATATATTTTTTAATTATAAAGCTTAATTTAAATTATTTAAGTATTATAATAATAAATATTTTATAATTATATTATATATTCTTTTTAAAACTTAAAGTATAAAGCTTAATTTAAATTATTTAAGTATTATAATAATTTGTATATTTTGTTTTAATTATAAAGTTTAATTTAAGTTATTTAAGTATTATAATAATATATATATTATAATTATATTATATATATTTTTTTAAAGGTTAAAATATAAAGCTTAATTTAAATTATTTAAATATTATAATAATATATATTTTATAATTATATATTTTCCTTAAGCTTTAAAAACTTTAAAGGTTTTAAAAAAGTATATTCTATATAAATTAAATAATTAACTTTAAAAGTATTTTATTTAAATAATAAATAAATCTTTATAATAAATAAAGTAAATTTATTTAATTAATAAAACTAAGGATATTTTTATATATAAAAGTACTTTATAATATATTATAATATAAAAGCTTAATTTATATTTTATTAATATAAAGGTTATATTTATTATTAAAAAAGTTAATAAAACTATAATAATTAAGTTAAAGAAAAACTATATTTTAGTCTTTAGTTTAAAATTTAAAATTAATTTATAACTTAACTTAATTAATTATAATTAATTAAATTAAATTTTAAAAATTTAAGTTATAAAGTATAATTAATTAAAGTTTAAAATTAAACTTAAAATATATATATAAAATAACTTAAATAATAAAATTCAAATATAATATAATTAATATATATATAAAAAAACTTAAATAATAAAGTTTAAGTATAATATAATTAACTTTAAGTTTATAAATTATAGTTTAATAACTTAATTAAATTAAATAAATTTATTATGTTCTTTTATTAAGTTATAAAAAATAATAATAATTTTTAAAAATAAATTATATATATAATATAAAAAATTATATAATAAAATAATATATTTACTTTTTCTTAGTAATAGTTATAATTTAATTATAATAGTAAAATAGCTAAATAAATAACTAAATTTATTATTCATAAAATTATAAATTTATATTTAAAAACTTTAAAAAAAGAAAAACTAAAGCTAAGTAAAGTAAAATATAAGTTAAATTAATTAAAAAGTATTAAAAACCTTAAGCTAAGTAAAAGTATTAATAAAATTATTAAAAAAACTAATAAAGTAATTTATTAAAGGCTATATATATAAAAGTTTTTTTATAATTAAATTTTTTTAAGTAGTTTATATTTTATACTTAGGAAAAATATTTTATTAATATATTATAAAGTAAGTAATTAAATAAAGAAAAATATAATTTAAAATAATAAAATAATAAATATTTTACTTTTATTACTTTAGTATTATTAAGCTAAATTAATTTAAATTAAAAAAACTTAATTACTTAATTTTAAAAAATTAAGTTATTAAAGTAAAATAATAAAATCAAGTATTTTATAAAAGTATAATATTAATATTTTTACTATTTTACTAAATATTTTATATATAATAGTAATTATATATAGTTTAGCTTTATAATTAAAGGTTATTACTTTTATAATTATTAAGCTAAATATAATATTTAATATTAAGTTTTTATTAAAGGGGAAAAGAATAATAAAAATTATAAAGAATAAAATAAATATATAAATTAAAGCTATTTATAAACTATAATATACTATAATATAATATACTATAATATAATATACTATAATATAATATACTATAATATAATATATTATACTATAATATATTATACTATTATATAAATTATAATATATTATATTACTTATATAATTTATATAAAACTTATATAAATTAAATATATAGGATTTTATATATATATAAGTTACTTAAGGTTATAATTTAAATAGTAAAATTTTAAGTATTATTTAAAGTTAAAAAAATATTTTATATTTTTTTATTTATTTATAATTATATTTTTATAATTATACTAATAAAAAAATCTCTTTTTATAGTAAAATAATATTTATTTAATAAATAAAAAAACTATATAAATAAAATAATTATATAAATTAATTTAGTTTATTTTCTTTAAAATATTTATTTTTAAGCTTTTTAATATTTTTTATTTAGCTTTTTAATAATATTATTTTAGTAATTAAATTAAAATTTAATTTATTTTTAGATTTTATTATAATATTATTATTAATAGAAAATATACTTTTTATAATAGTAAAAGTAATAAAAATAATTAAATAATATTTTACTAAAATAAATAAAATAGGAAATTTATTATTATTAATTTTTTAATATTCTAAAGGCTTACTTTAATAAAATATAATAAATTAGTAAATAAATAAATAATAAATAAATAAATAAATAATTTATATTTTTTAATATAAGGTTTTTTATTAAATATAAAAATATTTTATTTTAGTTAATAATATTATTATTAATTCTTAAATAAAATTCTTTATTAAAATTAAAGAAATAATTATTTTTATTATTAGTAATTTTATTATAATTAAAATCTTTTATTAATTTATTAAAAAAAGTATTTATAAAATTATTATTAATTAAATTAAAGCTATTAATTTTTTTTATTTAATTTATAATAATAATATTAATTTATAATAATAATATTAATTTATAATAATAATATTAATTTATAATAATAATATTAATTAATAATATAAATAATATTAATTATTATAATAATAATAATTTACTTATTATAATTTAATTTTAATAAAAATATAATATTTTTATTAATATTAAGAAAAAAATATAATAAATTATTTTTTTTAAAATAAATATTTTATATTTAGGATTTAAAAATAAATTAAAAAAAAAGTTTATAATTAATTAAATTAAAAAAAGTTATTTTCTTAGGAAATATACTTTTTTAATTTATTAAAGTTCAATTTAATAATTTTTATAAAAATTTAATAATAAATACTTTAAATAAAATAAATTAATAAATAATAAATAAAATATATATAGTAAATAAAATATATATTATAAATAAAATATATATTATAAATAAAATATATATAATAAATAAAATATATATAATAAAGAAAATATATATAATAAAGAAAATATATATAATAAATAAAATAATTTATTAAATTAAAATTTTTATTTTTTTAAAAATAATTTTTATATAATATTTTTAGTTTATTATATATTTTATAAATATATAATAATATAATAGAAATTATAATATAAAGTTAACTCTATAATTTAATAAAAAACTTTAAAAAAATAAAAAATATAATTTTCAATTTTTTTAATACTTTTTATTTAATATTAAAAAAATATAATTATAAATAAATTAACTTTATAAAATAAAATAATAAAATAATAAAATATATTTTTTTAAATTCTTTATTAATTATATTATTATAAAGGTTATATTTATTATTAAAAGAATTAGTAAAACTATAATAACTAAGTTAAAGAAAAGCTATACCTTAGTCTTTAGTTTAAAATCTAAAATTAATTTATAACTTAACTTAATTAAGTATAATTAACTAAGTTAAACTTTAAAAATCTAAGTTATAAAGTATAATTAATTAAAGTTTAAAATTAAACTTAAAGTATATAAAATAACTTAAATAATAAAGTTTAAATATAATATAATTAATATATATATAAAAAAGCCTAAATAATAAAGTTTAAATATAATATAAGCTTTAAATTTATAAATTATAGTTTAATAACTTAACTAAATTAAATAAGTTTAATTTTTTTATTAAGTTATAAAAGGCAGTAATAATCCTTAAAAATAAATTATATATATAATATAAAAGATTATATAATAAAATAATATACTTTAATTACCTTTTCTTACTATAATTAAATAAAGCTATTAGTAAATTTACTTTATTAATTAAAAAAAATAACCTTTGTAAAAGCTCCTAAGTAATAATTATAACTTAATTATAACTTAAAATAGTAAAATAGCTAAATAAATAACTAAATCTATAATTAATAAAATTATAAACTTATAATTAAAAGCTTTAAAAAAGAAAAAACTAAAACTAAGTAAAGTAAAGTATAAGCTAAATTAATTAAAAAGTATTAAAACCCTTAAGCTAAGTAAAAGTATTAAGAAAATTATTAAAAAAGCTAATAAAGTAACTTATTAAAGGTATATATAAAGGTTCTTTTATAATTAATTCCTTTTAAGTAATTTATCCTTTATACTTAAGAAAGAGATTTTTTTATATATTAATTATATTATATTTAAACTTTATTATTTAAGTTATTTTATATACTTTAAATTTAGTTTTAAACTTTAATTAATAATTATATTTTATAACTTAAATTTTTAAAATTTAACTTAGTTAACTATAATTAATTAAGTTAAGTTATAAATTAATTTTAGATTTTAAATTAAAAATTAAAGTATAATTTTTCTTTAACTTAATTATTATAGTTTTATTAATTCTTTTAATAATAAATATAACTTTTATAAATAAGTAAATAAATAAATAATAAAATAAATAATTATAAATAAAAAATATATTATTAAAAAATTTTTTATTATATTATTATTATTATTATTATATAAATTATAATTTATATTATTAAATAATAGTAAATTAAAAAAAATAGAAAATATATAATTCTTTAATATATTTTATATAATTAAATTAATAATATATACTATATATTTAATATTATTAATAAATGTTTTATTAATAATTACTTTATTAATAATAAATAAATAAATATACTTAAATATATAATTTATATTTAATAAATAAAAATAAAGTTCTAAAGCTTTATTAAATTACTAATATATATAAATACTAATATAGTTTTTTAAAACTTTTTTAAATCTTATAATTAAATTAATTATTAAAATAAAATAAATAAAATATTAAAAATAAAATAATAAAAACAAAATAATAAAAATAAAATAATAAAAATAAAATAAATACTTATAAACTTATATTTTATTTTAAATTTTAAATTAATAAAAATAAAAATTATTCTTAAATAGGAATTTTATTTATTTAAAGTTTAAATATTAAAAATTATAGAAAAAATACTATTAGTTTTTAAATTAACTTTAATATATATATTTAAATTTAATAAAGGTTTATTAAAGTTATTTTTTAAAATATTTTTAATATTTACTTAATTTATAATAATATATTTAGTAATAAAAAAGTAATTAAAATAAATAAATTAAATAAAGGTTATTTAATAAAATAAAATAATTTACTTATTATAATAATTTAATAAGTTATTAAATAAATTTAAAAAAATAATATTAAAAAAATAATTATTTTTTAATAAAAAAACTAATATTTTATTAATAGCTTTTTATTTATTAAATTTAAATAAAACTTTTAGTTATTTATTTTATATATTTAAAATAAATAGTAAATTTTATATTAAAGAAATAATATTACATTTTAAAAAATAAATTATTAATAATTAAATTATAATAGCTAATTATAAAAAGTTATTAAGTAAATTATTAAATAATAAAATTAATTAATTTAAATAACTTTAAGTTATTAAATATTTTAATTAATATTTATAATTATAATATTAATTATTATAATTTATATATAATAAATTAATTATAATTATTTATAATTAAATTATTATATTTATATTATAATAAAAATATTATAATTATAAAAAAACTAAAAGTTTTATTAAATTAATTAAAAAAATAAAATAATAATTTTTTTTTTTTTAAATTTTTTTAGATTTTTTATTATAAGTTATTTATAAGTATTTTACTTAATAATACTAAGCTAAATTAAATAATTAAAAGTTTTTAATTAAAGTTATAAATTTATAATTATATTTATAAATAATTAATAAATAAAAATAAAATAATAAAATAAATAAAATAATAAATAAAATAATAATAAAATAATAATAAAATAATAATAAAATAATAATAAAATAATAATAAAATAATAATAAAATAATAATAAAATAATAATAAAATAATAATAAAATAATAATAAAATAATAAAATAAATAATCAACTTTATATATTTAACTTTTATTTTTATTTTTATTTTAATAAGTAATAAAGTCTTATTAAATAAATTATTTTAAAATATATAAATTTTAGAATTTTTATTATTTTCTAATTTAAATTTAAATATATTATAAATAAAATTACTAATAAAAATATTAAAAAAGTTTTTATAATAAAGGAATTTAATTTATTAAAAAACTTAAAATTAAAATTATTTTAAATTAATAATTTTATAAACTTTTTTTTTAAAATTATTAATTTTTTTATATTTATAATTAAAATTTCTTTCCTAAGTATAAAGAATAAACTATTTAAAAGAAACTAATTATAAAAAAACCTTTATATATAATAATAATCTTTAATAAACTACTTTATTAACTTTTTTAATAATTTTCTTAATACTTTTACTTAGCTTAAGGTTTTTAATATTCTTTAGTTAATTTAACTTATACTTTACTTTACTTAGCTTTAATTTTTTCTTTTTTAAAGCTTTTAATTATAAGTTTATAATTTTATTAATTATAGATTTAGTTATTTATTTAGCTATTTTACTATTTTAAGTTATAATTAAGTTATAATTATTATAATTATTTTTTTTAATTAAGAAGAAGTAAATTTATTATTTTATTATATAGTTTTTTATATTATATATATATAATTTATTTTTAAGAATTATTACTACTTTTTATAACTTAATAAAAAAATACTTATTTAATTTAATTAAGTTATTAAATTATAATTTATAAGCTTAAAGTTAATTATATTATACTTAAACTTTATTATTTAAACTTTTTTATATATTAATTATATTATATTTAAACTTTATTATTTAGGTTATTTTATATACTTTAAGTTTAATTTTAAACCTTAATTAATTATACTTTATAACTTAAATTTTTAAAGTTTAATTTAGTTAATTATAATTAATTAAGTTAAGTAATAAATTAATTTTAGATTTTAAATTAAAAGTTAAAGTATAGTTTTCCTTTAACTTAGCTATTATAACTTTATTAATTTTTTTAATAATAAATATAACTTTTATAATTAGAATTTATTATAATATAATAAGGAAGTATTATTATAATAAAGAAATATTATTATAATAAAAAACTATTATTATAATAAATAAAATAAAATAATAATATAAAGGAAAAAAATTAATTATATAAATAATTTAATTTTATAATAATTAATAATAAATTATATAATAAAAATAAATTAAATTATAAATTAAATTATAAATTAAATTATAAATTATATAATAAAAATAAATTAAATTATAAATTATATAATAAAAATAATTTATAAGTATATAAAATCTTATATATTTAGTTTATATAAGTCTTATATAAATTATATAAGTAATATTATATATTATAATTTATATATTATATTATAATATATTATAATTTATAAATAACTTTAATTTATAATTTATAAATAACTTTAACTTATAGCTTATAAATAACTTTAACTTATAATTTATAAATAATTTTAATTTATATATTTTTTATTTTATTTTTTATAGTTTTTATTATTTCTTTTCTCTTTAATAAAAACTTAATATTAAATATTATATTTAATTTAGTAATTAAAGTAATAGTTTTATTTAGTAAGCTAAATATATATATAATTATTATTATATATAAAATATTTAATAAAATAATAAAAGTATTAATATTATACTTTTATAAAATACTTAATTTATTTTTTTACTTTAATAATTTAATTTTTATAAGTTTTTTAAGTAATTAAGTTAATAAATTTAGCTTAATTATATTAAGTAATTAAAGTAGTTTTTTTTTATTATTTTATTATTTTAATTATATTTTTCCTTTATTAAATTACTTTATAATATATTAATAAAAAAATTAAGTTTTTATATTATAATATATTATAAAATACTTTTATATATAAAAATATCCTTAGTTTTATTAATTAAATAAATTTACTTTATTTATTATAAAGATTTATTTATTATTTAAATAAAATACTTTAAAGGTTAATTATTTAATTTATATAAACTATACTTTTTTAAAACTTTTAAAGTTTTTAAAACTTTTTAAGCTTAAAAAAATATATAATTATAAAATATATATTATTATAATACTTAAATAATTTAAAATTAAGCTTTATACTTAAAGAAAATATATAATTATATATTATTATAATACTTAAATAACTTAATTTAAGCTTTATAATTAAAAAAAATATATAATTATATAATTTTATAAATAATATTATAATTAAGAAGTTTTAGGTTTTATTTTTAATTTATATTATAAAATTAAATATTAATAATTATATATATTAACTTAAGTATATTTTATATTAATTTCTTAAGTAATTAATAACTTAATTAATAAAAGATTCTAAAATTAAGCTTTAATAAAGTTAAGTAATTAATTAAAGCTAAAATTATATTAAAAAACTTTTTAAAATTATAAATAAAATAAAAGTTATTTAACTAAATTATAATTATATTATAAATTAACTATATTTAAAATTTAAGAAAAAATTTAAGTTTATTATATAATTAAAATAATAAATAAATAATTTAACTTTTTTATTAATATTTTTTATAAACTTTTTCTTTTAATAATAGTTTTTTTATATTAATAAATAAAATAATAATAATTAAGGATTTTTTTTTAATTTTTATATTTTAATTTTTTAAAATTATAAAATTATTAATAATTTAATTATTTTTTAATATATTAAAAGCTTTTTTAAACTTTTTATAATTTTAATTATAAATAAAAATTATTTTAAAAATATTTTAAATTTTAAAGAAAATATATAATTATTATAATACTTAAATAACTTAATTTAAGTTTTAAATTTTAAATTTAAGGAAAATATATAATTTATAAAACTTAAATAACTTAATTTAAATTTTAAACTTTAAACTTTAAAAAAAATATAATTATTATAATACTTAAATAACTTAATTTAAGCTTTAAGTTTTAAGTTTAAGGGAAAATATATAATTATTATAATACTTAAATAGCTTAATTTAATCTTTAAGTTACTTTAATTAAACTATTTATATATTATATAAAAGTATTTTTCTTAAGTATAAAAAATAAATTATTTAAAAAGAATTAATTATAAAAAAACCTTTATATATAATAATAACCTTTAATAAATTAATTAATTTAAGTATTTATATATATATAACTATATATATTTTATTAACTTTTTTAAATTACTTTATTAATTCTTTTACTAATTTTTTAATACTTTTACTTAGCTTAATATTTTTAATATTTTTTAGTTAATTTAGCTTATATTTTACTTTACTTAACTTTAGTTTTTTTTTTTTAAAAGTTTTTAATTATAAGTTTATAATTTTATTAATTATAAATTTAATTATTTATTTAGTTATTTTACTTAAGTTATATTTAAGTTATAGTTATTATAATATATTATTTTATTATATAGTTTTTTAATTTTAAAAATATTATATATATAATTTATTTTTAAGTAAAATTATTATTACTTTTTATAATTTAATAAAAAAATACTTATTTAGTTTAATTAAGTTATTAAATTATAATTTATAAATTTAAAGTATAATTATATTATATTTAAACTTTATTATTTAAGCTTTTTTATATATATATTTATATTATATTTAAACTTTATTATTTAGGCTATTTTATATATTTTAAATTTAATTTTAAACTTTAATATAATAGTTATACTTTATAATTTAAATTTTTAAAATTTAACTTAATTAATTATAATTAATTAAATTAAGTTATAAATTAATTCTAGATTTTAAACTAAAGGCTAAGGTATAGCTTTTCTTTACCTTAGCTATTATAGCTTTACTAACTCTTTTAATAATAAATATAACCTCTATATATTATTTTTATATTTATATAAAATACTTACTAAGTATTATTTTTTTATTAAAATAATATAGTATAGTTATTTCTCTTATATTAAAATAATATAGCTTAATTATTCTATTAGTAATTAACTAAAGCAGTCCAATAGTTAATCTAGTGCTTATCTCAGAGTACTATAAGAGGTTGGTCGTGACACACGCTGTCTAGGGAAAAATACAGGGCTACCCCTAGTACACAGAGCTGGCAATATTCTGCAGATCGATCTAGGGCTAGCACAGACCGATCTACCTAGATCAGCGGGGAAGAAGAGCAAGGTGGCGCCCACCACGCATGCAGTAGTGCGTCAAGACAATCCAGAAGCTTTCCTCTTCTTATTCTCTAGTAGTCGCGCGGCACACACGAATGGACTTTGTCTTCTTAAAATAGTTGTTCTATCAGGCACATAGATCCGCGGCACCTATAACAGGCGTCCCATCCATATTCGGCGGTCGGAGATGAAACGTCGGTATTAAAACGAGATTATAATACTGGAAGCCATATCCACTGCAAAGAGGGAACCAACAGACATGGTAGATGGACGCCTGTATGGAAACGGCGAGCCGAAAATGGGTGCGCGAACGATTGCTGGGAGAGAAATAAGGAACCAGAGGACTGAAGTCCTAAGACAGAGAATAGCAACAGGGGGGTGGGGGGCTCTTGATCCTGGTTGCAGGCTGCTGTACAGGCAGAGAGGTCTAGAGGTCGGATAGGTGAGTGGCCAAAACCGAGTACCAGGTATATGGAAGCGGGCTGGCTATAGCTATACCCCTTACGATTTTGGCTGCTTAAAATAGTAGCATAAACTACTTAGTTTAAAGGATAAAGTAAAACTTTTTTTTATTTTCGAAGTTATAGGGAATTTTTTTTTAAAAAAATCTTTATTCTATAATCATTAATAAATATAATTTACTTATATTAAAATCTTTATATAATAGTATTATAACTATAATACTATTCTATTAAGTAAACTTTAGAAATATATATTATTTATATTAAGTAATAAAACTTAAGTAGAGAAGAAACCTAAGTTTAAATAATAGTAATAATTTATATACTTGTAAACTAAGTAATTATATAGCCAAGAGAAGTAAAGAATAATAGTAAAGGAGTACCTAAGGGAATATATAGAGCTACTAATAGATAATATATAGGATGTTATTTAGAAATGCAAAAAGCAACGCCTAGGTTATTAAAGTATACCTAGTTAAGAAGAATTTAAGTAAGAGATAATTCTTAATAAATATAGTATATATACTAGTTACCTTAGGAAGTTGCAGTAGCTTAGTAAACTATTATAATATCTGGTTTAATAGAGGCTGATGGGTATATGTTTTATACTGTACTAAAGCAACTAGAGCCTTCTCAAGAGGTTTAGCCGGATCTACAATTTTTGATATACCCTTCCAATTATCTTATATAACACACAGTCTTCTGATCCAAAAATATGTTAACTAGGACTAGCAACTTTTCGCTTAATATACAGATTTTAGGCGAACTGCTCGATATGTACTATATCCGAGAAGCGTCTGACAGCTGTGATAAAGTCTATGCTCTCCTGGGCATGGTCTCTGAAGCCTCTGAAACCTATGGCATCAATGCCTTATGTGCTCACAGTGCTTCTCAAACAGGTTATTACGTTTATTTTAAGTAAGCCTGAAACTATAATTACTTAGAATAATAAAGATAGCTATACGTAAGAATAAGACTGCATTCTCAGAGCGGTGTCTTCAGTGGAAAGCGCTGGCATTTGGGACACAAGCAAGAAATAAACATCACTTTGATGGACGAATCTGTTTACTCGAATGTCAAGATAATCACGAGGGGGAAGCACTTGAAAGGTCGATTAGTTCTCCGATCGTCTGCAAAATCCACTTCAAAGGACAGCATCATGTGTCTTCTACGAGGAGCCTCAAAAGCGTCTGTTCTCAGACAGAATGAAGATTAGGTTACTATTGTCGCAGTAGCAATTACATTGACAAATGGTACACGGATGGAAGGAGAGGGCGCTTACTGGCAAGCACTTTTAGACTCGGTGAATACGACATCGCGACTTTCTCCTTTTCTTGGACTGGGGTCAATCATTGACGAATTCGACAGATAACAGCAACCAAGTAATCTTTACGGACAGGCAAGCACCACAGTATGCAAAGGCGCAGCCTGGGACTGATCTGATCGAAGATTATGGCTTATGAACACCGAGTATATAACACACGACCGTAAAGAGCTCGAGAAAGCAAATGTGTATTTTCACAAAGCAATGGGGAGCTGTTTTTTAGAATACGAGAACAACCACCTAACTATTTTAGTGGCTGTAAAAGACCTGGCTCTCATTTATGAGAGCCTAGGGCTCAACAGTGAGAAGAAACAAATATCGACAGGCTTATTCAGTGGAACAAGAAAGTATGTCTAAATCGACGAAGAATGCTTGAATACCTAGTCTTGCGGGGTCATTTGATTGCGAAGTGCTTGCACGTTCTTCAACAGGGCCTGTGATAACATTAAAGATATCAATAACAGAGGTTATTGTTGAAGCAGCGGCTTTAAATGCAAAGTCTAATATCATAAAGCTTCTGATTGACAGGCAAAGTAATGAAATGCCTGTAAAAACAAAAGCAATCATAAATGCAGCTGCAAATATGTAATATGGACCAGAAATATGCAAGCTAATCCTTGGCGACGAAGTTGAGTTACACTGGATGTAATAAGAACAGCATGCTAGAATCGACTTAACGGCGATGGACTCCTAACAAAGTTACTGTTGCGACAAGGTCATGGATTGTCATTTTTACAAGGCACAAAGAGATTATTTGCTCCATGCAGATATAGGAATTTCGAGGAATTTGGCGAGACAATATTTCTTTGGAAAATGAAAAGAAAGGGGTTAATATTGAAGAAGCATTTTTTTGGTATATCATGATGCTGATCTTTGGATAGATAAATTAAAAACGTTACAATCATTATTATTATTATAATAAAAGAATCTTTCTGCTATGCACTTACCGATTCTAAACCCATTACTCGTTGATCTTTTCGATAAGCAAAAGGGTTAGAATTGGCAAACTTGAAGTGATTACCGTTGCTGTTGTTATCCTCCTCAGTTCACTCAGAGCTGTTACATTGTCAAATTTGATCAACACCAGCCCGAAACTCTTGGAGCTCATTTGTTTGCGCTGACTCTTGGATCGCTCCGATGTCCCTAGTTCAGAAGACACACTTTTGAGGTCACTACGTCTAGTTCCGCAACTTTTTGTTGGAAGGCGGAATCGCAAGATTATGCGCTCATAGGAAACTGGGCAGCCTCACGCTGAAATGGCATATAACTGTCTGGATTTACGAAATACCCGGAACAAGATGCTTGTGAGATGTTGTCCCCTGGAATGCTGACAGAGAATAACCCGCACGCTTTCCTCAGAGCTTTACTTTTCCTATCTCTAATGTGTCGGCCATTTTCAACAGGCTAGATGGTGCCTTCTTGCAAAATATCAAATCCATGAAGTATTACGGTACCATTTTCTTGAAGGGCTGGATGCACTGAGCCTGATGAGGGGATAGTACTTTGGAGTTGTCGACGTTGTCAACACCATGGGACCACTTATAAAGGAAGATCGTAAGTACCTCCCGCCTGTGACCGAAACTTGCTGACTCTATTTGACGCAGCCGCAAGCAAGCTTGATGCTAACCGTATTTTCGAATGATGCTCGTTTCCCTATCATTTGGGACTTCTTCTGCGATGAATGTTAATACGTTCAAATATATTCTTCTCCGCAAACTTTTGCATCAAAGGAGCACGAGCAGAGTACGCCTTATCTTTCAAGATTGGCCAACTCTTTGGCTGTCCTTCTATCCAAAAACTGCCTCAGATCGGGGTTCATGTGTGAACACTCTTCAGGGTCATGAGAGAATGAGGGCACAGTGGTGTCTATTGGGCATTCCCACATGACCCAAAGCCTTCAATCTCCGGATTCGCGGATACATCAACTTGACTCTGCTGCCCCCAAAGGGGGTATATCTTTAGGGGCTGACAGAATATGGCTAGAGTTTGCTATGGGGGTCTTCTCATACAATTCACCTCATCTGGCATCCAGCTCATGGGACAACACAATAAACATCTGGGGTACTGGTATAGCTAGCTGCGTACGTATTCTCGAAAGTCACTCCAATGGCGTTGAGTCAGAAGCCTCTCTGCATGACTGTATAACTTTCGTTTCTGGAAGCAATGGTAAAGACGATCCATGTGTAGCGTATACCTATGAATGGATGTTTACAGCAGCTGATAGATTATGGTCAGTCAAGTCTGGCCCATGGATATCTCGTCCAATTCTGCCCTTGCAACTCACGCCCCTTCTGAGCGATTCTGGATCTAATACGTTAAACACAAACACTTGCAAAGGGAGTCTTGCATATAACAGTGATACCTATTCCGCTACTATTTTGCTGTGTAACGGTGTCTTATCCAGTTTGTTAATACCGGTGAGTGCTTTCATGAGCCTCAAATTCATAAAATGTCCGGTCTCGGTGGAATAGATGACGAGGACTTGTCATTTTTCACAAACCTCGTCGCTTGATGCGTGCTAAGCGACTAGTGACATTCATGTTTAGTGAGTATCGCATTCTTTGGGTTGTGGATGGCGTTGTAAGTCTATCTCCTTGTCTCCAGACTTCGCTCTTATATCAGCAATGTCGTACGACCGGATGATTTCCATGTATGGCCTAGAAACTAGTAAGTAAGTAGTGTATAAAGCTAAGATCTTGGCTAGAAATTATCCCCATGAAATCTAGATACTAGACTCTCTGCCATAGTAGTGGCAATGTCTTCTCAGAAAGCATAGGTCAGTACCTTTTGGTAAACGCTTATCGCCAATGCATTCAAGATGTTATCACCAGTACACATTTCACAGCTTGCTGCGTCAGTAACTTGTTGCGCCAGAGGCAGGCGAATTCATGTAACCAAGCCAAATAAAGTGAGATCCTGGGAGATGACTATTGATCGCTACCATTTTTGGAAAATGAAGTACTCTTGTCTCTCTTTGCTGTGGGTTTAAGACGATAAGTCAACCGCAGGTGTATCACACAATTGACGTTTTACAGGTAAGCCCGCTCTACCGTGGAGGAATCAAACAATTGTCTTAACCCTTTCTGGCTAATAGTAAAGTAATACCTCTAATTTATTCATTTATTCATTTATTTTGTATTTTCAGAATCCCTCATAGATCCCTATTTTTTTTGATTTTTTTTGTCGTGCAACATCTCTCGTGTTTAATTACCACATGCAGCTAATGCGAGGCTTCTTGTCTACCCCACGGAAGTGGGACACCTTCTTTCCCCATCCCGCCGCAAGCCGTTTGGCGGGGTTGCGAAATCAGCCCCTCTCGGTAGCGATTCCGCCGAACCAGATGGAACTGTGAGGATCAACGCTACCTTGCCTCGTCGTCAAATGTATAGGTCTCTGGTAGCACTTGTTCCAAATCTAACCAGCAAATTTCAGCAAAGGCTGTCCTCTCAATCCATCCGCCGTCTCTCAACCGCAGCCATGGTGAAGGCCAATACGACGGAGAGGCTTGCTCAGCTTAGAGCTCTGATGAAGGAGCACAACGTCCAAGTATATGGTAAAGAGATGCGCCCTACATTTGCATGTGCACATACCAGACGACTAACGTCTACATCTGTGCAGTTGTGCCCTCAGAAGATAGCCACAGTTCCGAGTACATTGCCTCCTGCGACGCCCGGCGAGAGTTCATCAGCGGCTTCACTGGTTCTGCCGGCTGTGCGGTCATTACGGAAACAGCCGCAGCTCTTGCGACGGATGGCCGTTACTTCAACCAGGCTGCTCAGCAACTGGATGACAACTGGACGCTGTTGAAGCAGGGCCTCCAGGATGTCCCTACATGGCAAGAGTGGGCTGCTGAGCAGTCCGCCGGAGGCAAGAAGGTTGCCGTCGACTCGACCTTGATCACAGGCTCTGCAGCAAAGAAGCTCGCAGAGAAAATCCGCAAGAGCGGCGGGTCTGACTTGGTTCCCCTTGACGTCAACTTGGTGGATGCGGTCTGGGGCGGAGAGAGGCCCGCGCGACCTCAACAGCGCATCACCGTGCTATCTGAGAAATTCGCTGGCAAATCAGTACAGGCCAAGCTGTCAGACCTCATTTCTGAGCTTGAGAAGAAGAAATCACCCGGAGTGTTCATTTCGATGCTTGATGAGGTAGCGTGGCTGTTCAACTTGCGCGGCAACGATATCCCTTACAACCCCGTCTTCTTCTCATACGCGGTTATCACGCCAAAGGGGGCAGCATTGTACGTGGATGAGTCTAAGCTGGATGAAGAGTGCCGTGAGCACTTGGCTAAATTCGACGTTACCATCAAGCCATACGACGCCTTCTTCCGCGATGCGGAGCAGCTTCACCAGCAGTTTGTTGCCTCTACCCAGGGCGCGGAGACCGGTAACGCAGGCAGCTTCCTCATGTCTAATAAGGGCTCTTGGGCTTTGAAGAGAGCACTGGGTGGTGACTCAGGAGTTGAAGAGATCCGCAGCCCAGTTGGGGATTCCAAAGCAGTCAAGAATGAGACCGAAATGGAGGGAATGCGAGCGTGCCACATCCGAGACGGTGCTGCTCTGATTGAGTATTTCGCATGGCTCGAGGACCAGCTCATCAACAAAAAGGCTGTGCTTGACGAAGTAGAGGCTGCTGACAAATTGGAAGCATTGCGATCCAAGCATGAGCACTTTGTCGGACTATCATTCCCGACCATCTCATCAACTGGTGCAAAGTGAGTTTACCATTCTCTTTGTATCACTTTTAGAATATCCCCAGCACTAGTCATATACTGACAAACGTGTATAGCGCGGCTGTTATTCATTATGGCCCCGAACGTGGAAATTGCGCTACCATTGACCCAAATGCCATCTACCTGTGCGATTCAGGAGCGCAGTTTTTGGACGGCACAACTGATACGACACGGACGCTGCATTTTGGAGAGCCTACAGATGCCGAGAGAGAGGCATACACACTAGTTCTAAAGGGTAACATTGCCTTGGATCTAGCCGTCTTCCCCAAGGGAACGACTGGGTTTGCTCTTGATTCTCTAGCTAGGCAGCATCTCTGGGTAAGTTGACAGATTCCAGCAAGTATTCGCTCTACTAACTTGTAGCAGAGTACTGGATTAGACTATCGACATGGTACCGGCCACGGCGTTGGGTCTTTCTTGAATGTGCACGAGGGCCCCATCGGTATTGGAACCCGAATTCAGTACACTGAAGTTCCATTGGCTCCTGGAAATGTCATTTCAAACGAACCAGGATACTATGAAGATGGCCGTTTCGGAATTCGAATCGAAAACATCGTCATGGTCAAGGAGGTTAAGACAAAGTATTCCTTTGGCGACAAGCCGTTCCTAGGGTTTGAGCATGTGACCATGGTCCCCTACTGCAGGAATCTGATAGACGAGAGCATGCTCACGGCCGCTGAGAAGGCATGGTTGAATGCGTCTAACGCAGAAATATTGGAGAAGACCAAGGGGTTCTTTGAGGACGATGCTCTTACGACAGCGTGGTTGACAAGGGAAACCCGGCACATTGATTAGGAGTAGAGTCCTCTCAAAACAGTCAAAAGAAGAGGTGAGAGAAAAAAAATTAGAAAAAAAGGAACTTTCATCTTAGAGGCGTACAAATGCCGCCAAGATGAAGGTTAAGCCGAAGGATGCTACAAACCAGCCATTTCCTGTGCCATACTTCAAGAGGGGGATATTGTCCGTGAGAAGTTTGTGAGAGTGAACAATGCTCGGTAGGCCTAGCCCATATGAGGAGGCGAGCTTGATTGTGTTAAACCATTGTCAAGGAAGACACTAGGCGTAGGAGTTGACAGTCACGTAAGCACTTACATGGTAAAATGCCGCCATCACTCCACCAATGAATACAAGGGTGCGAGAGAAGAAAGAAACGAGGAGACCAGTTCCAAATCCTAAGGGGGGGCATGAGAATCAATCAGTTCTTCATTGAGAGTGGCGAATAGCAATAGCCGAGTGAAAGCCTGCATTAGATGGTTTACTGACCGACAATGCTGCCAGCAGATATCTGCCGGATGATGCGAGGCGAGAGTAATGGCTCTGAAGGATTGGCTGCGGGCTGACTCGCCGGGGGAGGCGACTTTTGGTTTTGGCGGGAGTCGAAGCGAACAGTGGAATGGGCTGCAAAGGCTCCGTAACAGACGCCGGTGCTGATGGTTCCGAGGAGGAGCCTCCTGGAATAGCGGAGAGCGGGAAGTTGCCTTGTGATCATGATTGAACGAGAACGACGACGGTTGAGTTTGTGTTGGTTGTTGAAGAAGGTAAGGCAGTCCACGTTGTATTATGACTGAGTCCAAGTTAGGTCAGCTCAAGTTCCATTGGTGGATCAACTGCCAGGGTTCTGGTACCAGGTAAGAGCTTAGGTACCTCTAACTAGAGTATGACGTATTTTCTGAAGGAGGGGCTTGCGTGGGGTCAAGTCAGAATCCCAGACAGTTCCTGGATGATAACATAATCGGACACTGCGAACCACAATTGGGACGAAGCTACTCTGGATGCAGCGCAAGAATCCAATCATGTTACATGGATTTAGAAGCGCCGGTTTCTGCGCATTTGAAGCTAGATCTCGCCATTCCGGTCCCCCAACAGTTGATGCAGCTCCATATGGCTTCCAACATTTGATACCTGTTCATCTCGCGCTTAGCATGTGATTGATTAGTCTTCACGGCCAGGATCTGCTCCGCTGCCCACTGTCAAGAGCACCGATAGTTGGATGTTGGACCACTCTAGGGCTTATTTCTCCTCTTTTTCCTTTTGCAACAGAAATCCCAATCATCACGGCAAAGAGTGTGATTTGAAGTGAGCTCAACAGATGTACTTGCTGAAATGTACCTGTAAGCTTGCCTCTTGGGGCGCGCGCGTTGGCTGGTGGGGCGCTCTGATTCGATGATTCCGTCTTTAAATAATTGACGTTGTTTTTTCGCCATGACATGACGCTGCCCATCTTCAACCTCCCAGAAACCCCTCATAACGTAGAACAAAAAGCCCAAGCCGTTCAAGATGAAGGCCTACATGTACGACAACCTGCCGGTAAGCCTCCCAACCAGCCGGTCTCGTCGCTGTGCGGCTCTGTTGCTAACGCAGGCATCGCAACCGCAAAGGGCGACCAGCGTCTGCCTCACGATTCCGGCCGTGAGGTGACAGTAGATGCGCTGGCCAACCTGGGCGTGCTGTACCACCACCTGCCCGCGACCAGCGAGGTTGATGTTCTGGCGGCCAACCGCGGCTACAAGAACCGCGACGAGATTGTCGTGTCGCCCGAGAAGATGGGCGACGTGTACGAGGACAAGGTCAAGATGTTCTTCAACGAGCACCTGCACGAGGACGAGGAGATTCGCTACATCCGCGGCGGCCAGGGCTACTTTGACGTGCGCAACCAGGGCGACGAGTGGGTGCGCATCCAGCTGGAAAAAGACGACCTCATCATCCTTCCCGCGGGCATCTTTCACCGATTCACTACTGATGAGTCTAACGTGAGGAATTTTTCATTTTTTTCATTCATTTTTTTCATTTTTAAACAAAACTCCTCCCCTCTGTCTTTTCATCTCATATACCGTGTTTCATTCATTACTCATCAACTAAACCATCAACGCCAACTAACCCGCTGCCTATTGATTAGTATGTGCATGCCATGAGACTCTTCAAGGATGAGCCAAAGTGGACTCCTCTGAACCGTGCTCCGGAGCTGGACGGCAACGAAATTCGTAAGGAGTATGTCAGCCAGTATCTCAACTAAAAAAGGCCGGTTCGGGGTAGCCGAGAAAAAGAATGAACGTAAAAGAAAAAGCCACATAAAATAAATAGCACTGGGTAGTTTAGCATCTTAGCTGTCAGATGAAAGAAATATGAAGCCATTTACTGAGTCATTACTTGAAACATGAAAAAAGAATCAATGTGAAACGCCATCATCCTAAAGCACTAAATAAACTAACACGCATCACCAAGGAGCTGCCTTGTAAACTTAGCAAGATTCCTCAACACCATGTCGTTTGGTGGCAACAAGGCCGAAAGCAACGGCTAACCCGGAGGAAGCCAAAAAAAAAAAAAAAAGGCTGAACTGACTGACGACGGACCTATTCGGATGGAACCTAATCAATAGCCCATAGCCCCCCTTGGCGGTGTGTGTCCTTTATAAAACAAGACAAGGCTGCATCGGCATCTCGCCTTTCCCTTCAGCTCAAACGCCTCGAGCAATGACACTTTCGCTATTCACACAGTATCGCCCGACGTCTATGCCTTGTTCCGGCGAGACGCGGCTGCTGCACTGCCAAGAGGCGTAGATTCAAACCTGCTCCAAAGCTTCAAAGCTTAGGGGAATTTGGATTGTGTCAAAAGAGATCATGGAGAACCGCAGCGAGTCGGGCGAAGCGTCGCGTCCGCGACTGCAGCTGCCGGCGAGCTGCGATCCGCCTGTGCCCAACGGGCCGACAAAGCAGCTGGTTTGGATTGTTTGTCCTTCCTTTCTCTCCCTTTTGTATCATCAAATTTCAAAAAGACCTCTCTCCAAAAATGAAATTTCCCCCAACATGACTGATTCGTCGTGATTCATATCAGATCTTTGGCGGCACCGGTCACATGGGCCGGTCGCTGGTCAAATCCGCCCTCTCGCACGGCGATCTCGTCTGCTCCGTCGGCCGCGTCTTCGAGTCGCGGCCCGAGGACATGCAAGGAATCCACGAGAACTGCCTGGGCCTGCTGTGCGACGTGCGCTCGCGCGAGTCCGTCAACCGCGTCTTCCGGCAGGTCATGGACCGCTTCGGCCGCGTCGACGTCGTGGCCAACTGCTCGGGCTACGGCGTCATCGGCGCCTGCGAGGACCAGGACGAGCACGACCTGCGCAACCAGTTTGAGACGAATTTCATGGGCACGCTGCACATCATCCACGCCACGCTGCCCTACTTCCGTCGCCAGCAGGCCGGCCGCTACCTCATCTTCAGCTCAACGTCTGGCGCCCTGGGAGTCCCAGGATTAGGACCCTATTGCGCCTCCAAGTACGCCGTCGAGGGCTTGATTGAAGCTCTTCTGTACGAGACAGACGCCTTCCACGTCAAGGCAACGCTGATTGAGCCCGGCCTGGTGCGGCGCGACGAGCCCGACTCGGACACCAACCCGCTGCCGACCTGGGGCCATTTCTTCATCAAGCCGCCCAGCGAGCATTATTCGACCTCGACATCGCCGGCCCTCCACGCAAAGCGCATGGTGCAGTGGTTGGGCGATCGCCAGCCCACCAGCGCCGTCAAGTGCGCTGAGTTGGTCTGGCAGCTGGGCCACTGCTCGTATCCGCCATTGCGGCTGTTGCTGGGAAGCTACGCCATTGAGAGCATCAGAGACCGTATGCGATCTATTACTGAGGAACTCGAGGATTGGAAGCACCTCAACTTTGCGACGATACCGGACTCGGATCAGGGCAACGACGAGATGGAAGTCACTGCTGACTCGTCTGCAGCCGGGTGAAGGCGCCTGTTTATGAGTCTCTATCTCTCTATCTTTACACGCTGTTGTTCCTTTTTCTTTGGAGTCAGGATTCTGGATTGCAGGTTTTATTTCAATTTGCTTTTGCTTTGCTTCTCTATCAAAAAATAGTCTGTATACCTCATCTTGTATATAACAACTGTAACTGTATACCCTCACACAACTGCTCGTACCTAGCAATTGGAGCATCAAACAGGTACCCAATTTAAACAATTTTAGCACCCGTTTAAGCCAGCAAAACGCTGTAGCTTAAACTCACTAGCGCCGATACGGAAATTCTGCTCCCGAAATCATGCAACGCCTGAAACTTTTTTTCCACTTCAGTCCATTCATTCATTCTGTTTGCTGCCAATGAGATAAAATAGAGGCAACTAACAGAGTAAGAAAAAAAGGAAAAAGAAAAAAAAAAAGAGAAAAAACAAAGAAAAAAGAAAAGAGAACGGCATAGATGCAACGACTCACCGTAGCAAAGCCATCTTCTCTACGGCCTCGCGTCGTCTTCTCCGGCATCCAGCCCACCGGAGTGCCGCATCTAGGCAATTATGTCGGAGCTCTGAGGCAATGGGTCAATCTGCAACGAGACGAGCAACCCTCGACAAAACTGATTTATTCCATCGTTGACCTCCATGCCATCACCGTGCCGCAGAAGCCCGAGACGTTGAGGCAGCGCAAGAGAGAAGTCCTGGCGGCCCTCCTTGCCATTGGCCTGGATCCCGAGCGATGCACAATCTTCTATCAGTCTTCCGTTGGTTTCCTTTACCCTTAGTCTAAGTGTTGCTGCGAACCATGAAATAACGTTTGCCTGTAGGTGCCGGCTCACTCTGAGCTCATGTGGATTCTTGCTTGTACTGCCTCCGTAGGATACCTGTCGAGAATGACACAGTGGAAGGTATATAGAAACTCAAACTGGCCCTCAAAACAAAATTCCCCGTTGACATTGAACCCCCCTCTAGAGCAAGCTCAGCCTGGCCTCATCCTCAACGCTGGAGAACAAATCTGTCGGCTCTCGGCTGAAGCTGGGCTTATTCTCATATCCCGTGCTGCAAGCCGCTGACATCCTCGTCCACCGGTAAGCCTGGCAAATGTCTCTTCCAGATCAGATCAAAACAATTGCTGATGCGTTTTACCCCAAGGGCAACTCATGTGCCCGTCGGCCATGACCAGCAGCAACACCTGGAGTTTGCGCGTGAATGTGTCACAAACTTCAACCATGCATATGGAAACCATCTCGTCCACCCAGAGACCATCATCTGTATGCTTAATGCCATCACCCCTTTCTTTCCCCTTCCCCCTTAACATACAGCCCGCTCACTGAAAGAACAGCCCCTGCCCAACGCATCATGTCCTTGACGGAACCTACAAGTAAAATGTCAAAGTCTCACGAAGCACAGCGGTCCAGAATCTTAATCACCGATTCGCCGCAGGACATTCGCTCCAAGATCGCCACCGCCCTGACAGACTCAACCCCAGGAATCTCCTATGATCCCGCTACACGCCCAGGTATCTCCAACTTGCTGGAAATATTCTCAGTCTTTGATACAGAAAGGCGCAGTCCGGCTCAGTTAGCTGAAGCATATGCTGATGCGTCACCCAAAATCTTCAAAGAAGCAGTTGCAGATGCACTGTTGACTGGATTACAAGGCATTCGGGACCGATATCTCGATCTCAGTGCAAACGATTCGTACCTTGACAAGATAGAGCAACACGGTGCACGCAAAGCCCAGGAAAGTGCAAAGGAAACGATGGACATCGTGAAAACTGCAGTTGGGCTGTAGTAAGGCGTTCGGTGGGCATCAGCGTCTTGAACTTTTGCACGTCACATTCCCTTGTCCGTTGAGTGTAAGACCACCCTGTATAGTATAGGCATGTATGAGTATGATGATAGTAGTCGCCGAAATTGATTTGGCCAGCCACACTCGGCACAGAACATAACATGGGGGTAAATATGTGATTGCATATCTATGGTATTGTGTATCTTTTGCTTCTCTTTCTATCCTGTCACGGAACCATGACCGACCCGGGCCATTGTCGACTCATGATGCGTATGCAAAGTTGGCACCCCTCGCGGATAACCAGAAATCTCGGACGACCTGATTTGTCGTTCGAGAGCCTCTAAGACTAGAGATGAGTTAGCACAGCCGCTATGAATGAAACCCATAATGTATGTAATGTACCTGATGATTTTCTTCACAAAGAGTGACTTCTGCTCTGCGTCAACCTTTTCGCTCGGGAATGAAGGATGGTCCAGCCCAGACTGGAGCCAGTCTTTTGCCATTGGGTATCTGGTCACAAGCTTCCTCAAGGGTTCACACAGTCGATCCAGCTCACTACGTAGGGCATTACCTCCAATGTTTCGGGCAAGGGATTGGCCAAGCAATGGCCCTAGAGTGTCCATAGCCGTCTGGAAAGTGTTCTGAAGCTCTTCTTCATCTCCTCGCGTGCCGACAAACGCAGTCTATCAACGTGTTAGTAATTTGCAAGACGCCAGAATCATGCATGCCAGCAGGCTTTCAATAATTGCTTACCCAAAATTCAGCAGCAGCTGCCTTGGGCAACGGCTCCTTTCCATCCAAAACTTGCAATGTGAACAGGAAAAAGAACTCGATTGCGTCTGATGGTTGAAGTCCGATAAAAGTGGCAGGGCTCCTTGTCAGCAGCCGACTCACAAGATCAATGCCGTTCTGCACAAGCTCAGGCTCTGCTCCAGGTTCTGCTCTTATATGTTAATACAGGGCGTTGCCATTTTGAGGTGAAATTCATCGAGCCTCTTACCGGGAAGCTGTTTCAACAGCCCAATTACCCAAACGAGGACCTCTGAGAGTATCTTGTGATACTGGCCTATCGTGTGAGGAGAGAGGGAACTAACAAACGAACATGCCATGCTGACAATAATGCCAATTCTAGGTGTGTCTTTTGAATGTCCCACCAGAAAAGCTACTATATCATCAGGGGTGAGAACGAACGGCCCCGGCTCGGTTTCAGAGAAGCCGCTGCGAAGAACGCTGCATATTAGCTCCGTGACTTCCGAACTTCCCTTGAATACGTTCTGGATCTCGACGATGATGCCTATAACTTGTTTCTGAAGCTCGACTAGTTTAGGCGTCTGTACCTTCTGAGGAGAAAGGGCCTCGAGATCAATGGAGAACTCTGGGGGTGACTGTAGGCCCTTTCCCATGCTTGCTAGACACCTCAGGGCCCTCAGAGCAATATGCAAGCCAATGTGCTCTTGAGGGGCGATATCAGGACAAGGCATCTCCATTTGATGCGGCAGTGCTTCATCATTGGTGATATTCACCAGCGTCAAGGATTTTTGCACATCGTCTTGTATGAAAGCAAGTAACCCGGAACAAGCGGCATACCTCTCGTCATCTTCTGGATTAGCTTGAGCAATGGACGCAAGCGCACCAACAATCTTCTCACGAGAAATGCAATCGAGTGACGCTGTAGCAATCAACTTCTGATACTCGGCCAGTAGATTGTCCATTTCGGGATAGAGATGTAACCGACAAGATGAGCAGAGTCGGTGGATGGACTTGGATGCTGGCAAGGCCATTGAGTGATCTGACACCTCTTTGAATAGAAGACTGAGCGCAGTTGGAAGGAGGTGGGTGTTCCTTTCGAAATATTCTGTGTACTGCTCGATCAGGGTGAGGCAAGTCTGCCTAAGTCGAGCTGGTATGTTTTTCTGACCACTTCGAAGTGCTGAAAACAGTGGTGATGAAAAGACAGCAGCGAGGGAGCTATCACAGCGCGGGTCTTCTTGACTGCAGTCTGCCAAACCTCCCAGGCAGAATATAGCCGACTCCAGTTCCAGCCAAGAGGAGTTTGACAAGGTGGATAGTATCAATGAGGAGAAAGTCTCGACGAGTTTCGGCCCAATCAAAACGTAGACGGCTTGCAGGAAGTCCACCACATCTTTTCTGGCATCGTTGAACCCAACACGATCAACCGAGTCCCATGAGTGAAATTCATCTGCTGGTGGATAGATAATCTTCTTCCATGCGTGTGACGTTGCTTGAAAGATGTATGGGATCATGATCGTGGTTAGTGAACTTGCCGAGGTTGATTCCATCTCCATGTCTGACACGAATTCCGTGAATGTCGACCAAAACTCAATGGCGGGGACGAAAATCTTGTTCTCAGCAACAGGGTAGCCATCGGCTGCAAGCAAGCCGCATAATCTAGACAGGATATTCCGGTTTTGGTCGTTGTCGTCTTGAATGAGGATTTGTATCCTGGCTTCGCCAAAAGCGAGAAGCACGTATCCGAGCTGTGTTGCTTCAAAATCACCGTCGCCTTGGATTAACTGGTCGTAGAGATTATGAAACCACGCCGTATCGAGGACATTGGAAAGCGCCGTGTAGTGCTGCTCGGTGAACAGAGAAGGCCAATTGAAGAGTACATCGATAAGTAGTTCCGCCGCTGCATTGTACAAGTCTTCTACCATCAAGGCGTTGATGGAGCCTCCGATAAGGGGACGCAGAGAGTCGGCAATGTAACTGTTTCGTGCGGAGGTTTTTTGAGCAAAGTTGACCCAGGACTGGCAGGCAGACATCTATTAGCTTCCCTGCATCGTTTGGCACGCTTAACCAGACATATGACCACCCACCTGGAGACACCTCAGCGCATCTTGTTTGACCTCCGGAGAAGTACCATCTCGGCTCATGCACATGGTAATGAGCGTTACAGAATCCGAAGTGTTTGCGAGAACCGAGTCGTAGAGCCCGACGCTGGTTCAGGTTAGTGACGCTTGAACATGGCTATGGCGGGGGAGGGGAGTTCCGTACTTGCTTGCAGCGTTCAGGTCGATACGAGCAACATCTTCGAGAATATTGCTAATCACCAAGATGGCCGCATGTAAGTGGACGCCTGTAAGGCTTTCTGATATGGCGTTGAAGTCCACGGATTCATCGATTGTGCCAGGCTGCCAGGCTCGATTTGATGCCAGGCTAGCCAGCAGATGAAAGATGTAGCGGCTGCATAGTCGGTGGAAATATAGGAAATAGGTCGACAAGGCAGATGAAAGCTTCCGTACGACAAGCGATCCCGTCTTTTGTTGCACGGCTCCAATGTACCAGTCTATGAGCGAAACGAGGAGCTCTGTGGCATCGCTATCGGTAAGAGACGCACTGGTCGAGGTCAGCCATGAAGTTCAGGCCACAATGGATCGAATGGCCAACATGCCTTTCGGTATTCAGCTTAACAATGATGGTGAGCGCGCCGAAAAACTTGACTTTCTCGTCTGGGCGCCCAAGCAGGTGGTGGGCAAGCGACCATGCTTGTGGTGAACCTTGTAACCGTGATAACGTTGCCTGTGTCTTGGAAATCGTGCTGGGTGAAGCTGGTTCATAGAGAGAAAGAATCAGCTTTGCCACAATTAGCAGTGATGCTTTCAAAGTATACCAACCTTCACAGGAAGAGGGCTACAAGAACTAACCGATTCAACTTGCTCGATTTCAGAAGGAAGAAGCTCATCTTGCATCGTGACGGATTTCTGGCGAGGCCACACGGAGAAATGTTCCACACGGTTCACCAGGCCACGATTGGGTAGCTATCGGCGCGGAAGTATCATGGCACACAGGTCTCTGCGCAAATATGACCGAGATTGATATATCAACTGGCGCGAAGCTCCGATATTGCACGGCAAGCGATTTACCTCCTCGCTATCATAAGCTCCATGATCTAACGTCACATGTAGCCTAGTAAATATTTACTACCCGGATAAGAAATATTACATAATCGGTCAGGAATGTTCTGCCCCAGTTAAGTTTAGCTATTCTTTAATCATCATATATTGTTTCTTGAAAATAGCTTCTCTATTTTGTAATATTTTCTCTACGATTAATTGTATTTTGCATTATTGAGTATTTTGAATTTATTTTACTAAAATGTATTGGCTTTGAGGTTATACTGTGATTTTTAATGCTTCATTTGTTTTCTCTTATTTATTCTTGTAGTCTATATTCAGTATGTGGTCCTTGGCCTCTTGGTAGAGCACATTTCGTTAATTCTTATTTACACATGTTTGCTAGGCTGTAGTTTATTCTAGCGGGGTGCCCTGTGGGTGGACACCAAAATAGGAAAGACTCGCTTTCGTCGTTGATTGATTACAGCACGTTTACAGCAGCGACATCTCGTCCCGCTGCACCCACCATATCATCAATATCCGTGGTGGAATCTTCTGTTCTGCGGCCCTCGAATAGCCTCCTCCACCAGCTTGGGGGGTCTAATGGCTTGGAGCCATTGTGCAGTGGTGGGTATACGTCGTTGAAGAAGTACCAAATGTGGCCAATGACGACACCCATTATCTCGTCCCTGGGGATCGTGCCGTGCATAAACAAGCTGAAGGCCATCAACACCCACGGCAGGTACGGAGCTGTGAAGACGAGCAAGCCGAGGAAGCTCAGTCTGGTGTCGGGGTTGCGGCGAGACCAGATGTAAACGAGGGTAGAGGAGAGAGGGTGCCCGAGGAACGGCATTGAAACCAGTGGCGACAGTACAATGAGGCTCGCCATGGCATAGACGAGGAGCCATGAAAAATATGCGGCCGATCTGCCTGATGACTCCTCAAGCAGCCGTGCATAGCGTTGTAGGAAGTATATGTGAAAGAGTAGGTCGAGTGAAAACGGACCGAAGTAGAGAAACGTTGTCAACAGTCGCCAGTACTGCAAGTTCCATCGTTAGTTGGGATACTGCAAAGAATAGTGGTGAATGGAGGCGCGACCAACCTGTGACTTGATAAAGACGGCTCTGAAGCTATAAAATAGCTGAAACGGCGTCACCATATGGCACTGGACGAGGGCGCTTGTCAAGACAGTGGCCGCCGTCCACCATCGCGTGCACACAGGCATCTCCCAGAACCATGCTTCCAGTGGAAGGCGATCGCCGCCCATGACTTGATCCATAGCGAACGACTTGAATGATGGCCGCAATCGACGTTGAACTCGTCGGCGATGCGATTGTCGGATGTTAATCAAGAAGGGTTGAGGTGGCCTTTGACAGGCAACATAAGCCGGCTGTACATTAAGTTACCAGGCATGCGATGTCATGTTGCACCATTGCCACATCTGTTAGTTGGGATAGACACATTAGTAAGTTGAAGATCCACAGTTGATTAGCCAAATTGATGAGACCACCGTGTTAATATTCCTGCTACACGTGCGCTGCGTTGCACTTGCAAATACGGCTAATATTTGTGCATCTTGGAAACTGCTCTGTATCTGATAGTAAAACAACAAATTAAACCAATAGAAGCATTTGTATTTGTACCGTACATATTGCTTCATGTAGTCAAAAAAGCAAGTTGTCTCTTGGTTAATTCTACGACCTACTAAAAGACCCTGGCTCGCGGAAGCATTGAGGAATGACACCAGCTATCCATTTATAGACATTTACTTGCCTAAAGCCGCCTAGCTGTCACTTTTATAACTTGCGGCTGCCAAGATTAGTACAGTGTACTCAATAGGAAGTCGCAGCTAATGCGGAGAAGGTGGTTTATACCAGTTGCCAGGGATGGAGTCAACCGCCTAGCAGGATTCCAGACAAGTACTTGATATTGCCACTGCTTGACCTTGAATAACCTCCAGGTGCCTTTTTATCAATGACTTACCATACATCTTACCATGACCCTCCCCTCGTGTATTTGGCACGCTGGTCTTACTCTTCTTCTCCTATCAAGCGGCCTTGTGCAGGCTAACTCGAAAGCCGCTCCCCAGAGTGCGCCTGGCCAATGCGACGCTCGTACCATCAACTACATCACGCACGCGCTGCCGTCGCTATGCCTCAAGACATCATGGACGGACTCAATACCGGCTCCGACCAAGATTTCCATCACAGGCGACTACTATGATGCTACCGAGCGTGTTACACAGCCCGCTGTCGAGGAGGAGCCTTCGCCGTCGGCAGCCATACAAAACGACACGTTGACGAAGACATCTGCGAGCGATACCTTTACGACACCTTTTATGTCATTTGAGGACTGGAAGGAGATGATGCTAAAGGAAACTGGACAAGACCCTCAAGACTTGCACCTTCGGAACTCAAGCGGGCGTCAGAAAGGGGACCGACCATCCCACGACGTGGAAGAGGCACTGGGAGAAGAAGGAGAAATATCCCTGACCTTTGATGATTACAGCGATGGAGAAGGAACTCGAACTGGAACCTACGCGGAACCGGCAAACTCGAATAAGGGCGATGATGTTGACGAGGCTCTGGTATCCAAGGACGGGAAAGCGCCCATCTACCGAAGCAAAGACGCTGGACAAACCTGCAAGGAGCGCTTCTCATACTCGTCCTTTGATGCGGGCGCCACCGTTTTGAAAGCAGGTCCGCAAGCGAAAAACGCAAAAGCAATCCTGGTGGAAAACAAGGACTCTTACATGCTGCTTGAATGTGCCGCGCAAAACAAATATGTCATCGTCGAGCTTAGTGACGATATCCTCATCGACACAATCGTCATTGCCAATTTTGAGTTCTTCTCTAGCATGATTCGTCATTTCAGGGTCAGCGTGAGTGACCGATATCCCGTGAAAATGGATAAGTGGAGGGAGATTGGAATATTCGAAGCCGCAAACTCTCGTGACATACAAGCGTTTCTTGTACAGAACCCTCAGATCTGGGCGAAATATATCAGGCTTGAATTCATTACACATTACGGAAACGAGTACTACTGCCCAGTTTCGTTGCTGCGAGTACATGGCTCGAGAATGCTCGACTCTTGGAAAGATAGTGAGACGGGTCGAGAAGATGACTCTCACGAAGACGACGAGGAGGCTGAGGAAGAAGAGATTCTCTCGGTTCCCGCTGCTACTGTTGTGCCACCATCCGCGGCTGTTGAAACTACTGTTGAAACCACTGTCGAGACCAGAACTGACGAGGAGACTATTCCACCCCCCGTTAGCACCTCTCTAGCGCCATTAGACGAAGACCCTTTCTACCTCTTGACAGCAACATGCGCTGCGTCTCCGACGGTGGCAGCTGATGGAACACCAGGGAGCTCGGCAACCGCCAGTGAGGGTGTCAAACCCCAGAGTAAAGATGGTGCCTTGGAATCAGATCCTATATCTCCGGATTCTCCAAGATCAAATGCTACACAAGTTCGTGATCCTTCCACCACACCGCCGTTGAAACAAACGGACCCTTCCAAACCTGCCGTCGAGAATGCCCAAGTCCCGGTAGAGCCTGTAGACTCTACTGGGACAGGCTCTGGGACAGGCTCTGGGACAGGAAAACCTCGAAGCACCTCAAGCGCCTCCGCTGCTACGCCAACCGTGCAGGGGAGTTTCTTCAACTCCATCACCAAGCGCCTACAACAGGTCGAATCCAATCTCACCCTGTCTCTCAAATACGTCGAGGACCAGTCACGACTCATGCAGGATGCGCTGCAGAAAACCGAACAGAAGCAAGTATCTAAGCTCACTCGTTTCCTCGGAGATCTCAACTCCACCGTCCTCGCCGAGATGCGTAACGTGCGTGAGCAGTACGAACAGATTTGGCAATCCACCGTCCTAGCTCTCGAAAGTCAACGGGAGCAGTCTGAGCGTGACATTGTCGCGCTGAGCACAAGACTGAACCTGCTGGCTGACGAAGTTGTCTTCCAGAAGCGCATGGCCATAGTGCAGGCCATCCTCCTACTCTCCTGCTTGTTCCTCGTCATCTTTTCCAGGGGTGTCCCCATCCCGTATCTTGCCGCCCTGCAAGAACAAGCTGCCGGGATTGCATATACTTCTCCGCCGCCGTATTCAGGCCATGGATCTCATGGGTTTTATAAACCTGATCCGGGCGTCCAAGCAGACGAACAGCCGGTGCCGAGCCATATTCCAGTAGTCAGTGTCTCCTCATTTGAAGCTGCACCAAACGTACCGAGTAAACGGATGACGTTCTCTTCCCTGGAGACGACTGAATCCCACCAGCCAATTCGTGAAGCCGGCCAAAAGGAGCTTCCACGGCGGCATCCCTCTCATGGAACGCCAGGATCTCAAGATGATGACAATTATTCAGACATACACCATCTAGATCGCGAGTCGCGCTTTCATCCCCTCCGCCATCCAGCTCCAAACCATCTAAACACACCCCGAAAGCCCCTTCCTTCTCTCCCTGAACATTTGGTATCCAATCAGGACTCATAACATAAAGGTAGATATTTCCAGTAACAGGTACCAGTTACTTGGTTAGCGGTCGATGCTCTCATGAGCGCTGTATTAGTTAGTGCTACTGGGATTTTAGATGTCAGCCTCATGGCAATGATATTAAGCGTTTTTACTTTCTCGAACAAAATGTGTATTGAACTATGAACGGACTCTGTTCTCTGCCTGTCAAACTACGTGTTCTCGTCTCACCACGTGAAAAATCATCGTTATCAACCGAAATATAGCAATTGCGTTGTGCGTAAAGAGAAAAAAAAGAGGGGGAAAACAATCATCACAAATGGAATCAGTAAACTTCAATGTCGCAAAATAGTCGAGAGTCCTTTGCCAGTAAAGGGCAAGTTAGTTCGTCATAGCTTCACTCACTGGGTCGGGCTGCCGTAAAGATGCTGAATGGCCGTCTCATAGTCGTACTCCTCAAGGGCTGCAAGACGAGTGCCTCGGTCATATTGGGATCGTCGGCGCCGTTGTTCATCACGGAAATGCTGTCCAGCGTTAGGCGTGAACAGTCCTAGAAGGAGTCAGTTAAAAATACTTCGAAACAGGCACAAGTGTGTAACTCACCAACATGCTCAGCATTTTCGCAGCTTCGCTTCATCTTTGACTGGTTGTCAGGTTCGGGAAACGGCTCTTCCTGTCCGGCAAGGTCTGGCATTGGTCCATTAGAGGTATAATAAAGCTTGTCTTAGTTAGCCTTTGTCTCATAGAGTGATACTCTAGGGGAAGTTTTGGCAAATGCTTACCTTGGGGCGATAGTGCGGAGCCTCCAACATCACAGAACTGTTTCGAAACTTCTGCACCAAGCAATCCTTTCCCTGGATAGCTGCACGACTGAGTCAGCATAACGAGTTACAAGACACTGCTGAGGCCGACTTACTGGCATATGAGATCTCTGCCACCTTGTCGCTTTTGAAGCAGTTCCTATATCAAGTGTCAATGTGTCAGGGAATCGGTAAAATACCATTGAGGAAGCATACCAGCGTTGGTTTCCGCGAGCGTTGACAAACTGGGTCAATGAAGTCAGTACCAGCCCTCAGAAGATCCACCAATTTTGTTCAAATTGTACTGACATCAATTATATCCAGAGGCTACAGGCGGAGGTTAGTGAATGTTAGAGTCGAAGGAGGGAGATGAGACTCACGTCTACAAAGTTAATGAATGCATATCCGACACTGCATAAGATCATTAGTACTTGCGAAGCTTGCATGAACCAAGATGACAATGACTCACTTGCAGTCGTTGGCAAAATCGATGCGAAGGTACATAAAATCGTACTTTCCCCAACTAGACTCATCAATGATTCTTTTAAGCATGGCTTGATCTACCTTGTTGGGAATGTTGCGAAGCATAATCTGCAGGAAAGAAGTCAGCCGAATTTCGGAGTTATATGTTGGATGAGCCTACCGTAGTGCGGACGTCGATGCCATCGCGGATACGATTGATGTCAACATGGTTATGATGAGTCGTGGTGCTATGATAGGTGGATCGGCTAATTCTCATAGCATTCTGTCGGCGAGCATCCGCTCGTTCGGCAGCACCCGAAAAGTTTCTCGAAGGACTGTAGCTGTTATGGGAAGTTAGAGCCGGAGAGGGTGGCGTCTGATACAGAGTTCCGAAGATGGGATACTGCGGAGCAAACGGGGTCAGTGGGCTCCCTGAGCCTGTCTGTGCCCCCGGGAGGAAGGAGGAATCCAGCATATACGGCACAGCTGGTGTGAATGGCGCTTGGAACATGAAAGGATACATGGCAATAGGTGCGTTATAGTGTGGATCACCCTGACCGGCCTGAGAGGAGTTGGAGCTCACAGAGCCAAACCGTTGGTCTGGATCATCTGGCCTTTTGCTGACAGCCATTTCCTCTACTGCTTCGGTGAGTGCGGCGGTAGAGTAGGCATCGACGTTGTACGCTGATGCAAAGAGCTGAATACCCTAAGTGGTTGCAAAGATTAATATGAATGCTCGTCGTAAGGTCAAGGAGAATGACAAACCTCTGTGGAGATACCGCCGCTGCAAGCTTGTATGACAGGAAAGGCGGCAGTGGTGTCACAAAACTCAGCAACAGCTCTGAAAGAGCCGTTTGGGAAAGTAGCCTGCTTGACAAAGGCAAATAGGCGGCCGTGCGATTGCAAGAATCGATGAGCCACTCCCATAGTTTGGACTGGGTCAACCATAGCTCCTGGAGCAACCACAGCAAATACCATAATCTGACCTGTGTGAGAGACGCCGGCTGCATAGTTAGCAAATCTATCCAACCGAATCGGATGATAAGGTCCTGACATACCTGCACTCTGTCCCATCTCTATGTGGCTGCCCTGGGACTGGGCAACACGTGTCGGATTGGCAAAGGCAACTTTCCAGTCTTTATCAGCTTGATGAAGCTTCGTCTGTGAGGCACAAGCATCTCTGATGTCTGTAAAGTACACAAAGACACCGCTGCTGTGAGCCTTGAAGCTTCTCGCGCCGTAAGTAGGATTGCCATCTTTTCCTAGATCCTGAACACAAATACCATTGTCAGTGTTTATCAAGTGAATGAAGCATTGTTCGCTTACGCACCGTTAGAAGAACCTCTACTTCATGCGCAGATACCTGAGTCGGCGACGAGATGACAAGAATCCTGGACAACCCCATGTCGGTGCTCAAGGCAGCGGAAATGGGGCCATCTCCATTTGGCAGTCGAACGTAGGTATTGCCAACAAAAGGGCTAAATGCCGACGCCGTGGGTGACAGCCTCGTGCCAACGCCCTGGATGGTGGTGATGAAGGGATCCTTGTCCAGGTGGGAAACCGTACTGCGAAAGCCACCAGCAGGAAGCCTTGCTGGCGACGTGGCGACAGCAGCTGAGCGCGCATAGCTCTTGAGCAGAGCGGACGACTTGGAGCCTTCATCCGGGGTCATCGTGGTCAATCGCGTGTCAGGCGTTCCCTTGAAGGAATCGGCTCCTCCGCTCGACGACCGAGGGGACGACGGATTGTCGACCTGATGCGCCATTGCAGAGTGTTCCAAACCAATGCGTGATGATGGCTACAGATAAGATGTGAGGCCTGGAAGTGAAGTAAGCTTGTGTGTCCTGAATGACGGAAAGGGAGAAATAAGTAGCTGTGAGTGCTGTGATTCTTCTCCGACTGACGGAGGGTGCAGCAGTGAAGAGAAAATGCTGCGTGTGCGCCGTAGAAGAGAAAGTGATAACTTTGCTCACGAGTGAGGAGCTCGTGAGATGACCTGCACAAAATGGGTCGAATCGACGCGTCTGGGCAGTTGCTGCCAAATATGCAGAGAGCAAATTTTCGCGAGCTGTTGCCCTAAGTTCCCCGTGCTCTTGCCCTCCTTTCCATCTCGCTGGGCTTTAGGGAAAGGGGCAGCTCGCCCAGACAGGAAGTAACCAGCTGCCATCTGGCGGCACTGCCACTTCTCCTGCTCCTGCCTCGCAGCCACAATGAAAGGTATCGTCATTTCAGTCCATAATGGGCAATTTGGTGCTCGGAATATCGGCTTATAGGGGACGCCAGGACGATGCAGCTGCGCAACTGCCCCTATCGGAGAAGAGATCAGAGCTTGAACTGCCACCTGCCATTACCTGTGCTGTATCGTGAGGAGGGAAAGACTTTGATATGTGAGTACTTCTTAGTAATAGAAGCTGTCCAGTTAAGTACCTGCCCAATGGTGGCTTGGAAGGAATTGCATGGTCAAACGACAAGAGAATCAACAAGAGGGTACCTGTCATGTTCGGCATAAACGGCAACGAACGCTTGCAGCGCTTTGATTTTGGTAACTCATTAGAATCTGGTGCGCCATAGCCCGCAATTAATATAATACTGTCCCAGGCTCCCCCAATACTCATAAATACTACAAGACTCCATGCTTGCTTTCCTGAACCATACTATAGTGTGTATAAACATTTCCGTTCCTTTCCATGTGCGCCAGTGATATCTCATGTAACGAAATCTCTTTTATCGGTGATGACAGTTATTGGGTGAATTGGGTGAAACGATGGTATTCTACTCGGATGCCGCCGCAAAAATTTGATGAATCGAAGAGCAGAATGATGACTGAGTTGAGCACTGAGCCCTAGGCCTGTGCCCTTCTTCGTCGGCCTCTGCTTGGACCGTCTGGACGTTGTGCTAATACATCCCTCAGCAGGGGGTCGTCCTTGTTTTTATCAATATGATGAACGCGAACGTGTCTGCAATGGGCGAAAGTCAATATTGGTCGATCCTTTGTCATCAGTATCCCCATATGGAAGCTTAGGGCACTAGGGGGTCGCGCCCGCTCTGATTGATAACTCGAACTTGTGTGAGGGAACCTTACCTCTGGAGATTGTCCGGCCGGGGGTATTTGTGTTCTCTGTCTGCGCAAAAGGGACAGACGTATCCAGGAGAGTCGTGGACCAGACCATGCCGAATCATCTCATTCTTCCGTTTGAATCCTTTCCCCCCTTCAGCACGAGGACAACCTTGCACGGGGCAGTAGTGAGGACGGACTGAAGAATGCACATTAGCGTGAGAATTGAGAAGATATTGGGTTTGAAACGGCGGAGCAGTGCACCCGGGATATGTGCAGCTGTAACTTCCAACTTGAGGGTTAGTGATTCCGTCGATGCTCATGCGATCCGCTACGGAGGCTATGTTGACTGGCGATGTTATGGTGTAGCCAGGTTGGTGGGTATTGCTGGAGGCGTTATGATTTGGGTACTCGGCGGGAGAGCGATGCATTGATCCATTGGTCGCGAAGTTGTCAGGGCTGGAGGCGGGAAGGGAGTTGGGAGATGGGAAGCTGCGTTGATACGATTCGCTGGGAGAAATTGGATGCGACGCACGACTGCCGGTTGACATTGACGAGAAGCGTGGGACACCTACGGTTGGGGAGCGAGAAAAGGTTCGCGCATCGCCGGTGTGACGTCCTGGTAAGTCTCTGTTGTCGTTTGGCGTTGGCATGTCCGTCGGGAGGTTGTTAATGTCACCCAGAGTCGTTCGTATTGAAGGTAGGCTCGGGCCATTCACACCATCATACTTGGGTGAGTCTATATTTTGCAAAGGGGGCAAGGGCGACAACATGCTGAGAGGTCCGCCCAGCGGCGGGCTTTTGACTTCGCGCTTGGGGCTGGACACGGCATCGTCATGAATTGAGAGTTGGTAAGTAGAGGCTGACAGATCAACACTGGGCTTATCTTCCCCGGAGAGGTGGCCACCCGCAGCTAAAGCATCGGCGGCAACGGCCCGCAGGGCCGTAGCGGCGCCATCCGGCCGCTGGATAATGTCGGCTTCCGGGAGTTTGGCGTCTCGCGATGGACTCTTTTGAGAGGCGTCATCTTCACCATCAGACAACTCAAAGCCCTCGTCTGCGCCAGGCAATGCCTGGTGGCTAGCAGCTTGGGCTATCTCAGGGTGACTGCCGCCGCCGAGGTAGGCGACAAGGACAGCATCACCAGAGACGGGCCGGATCTTTGGGCGATTAGACTTGGGAAATCCGTCGAGAGGAGGAGGGCTGAAACTGACTTGAGCGCTTGGTATTTCCGGGGGAGGGCTCTCGGTGAGTTCGAGCTTTGGATGCACTGCTTTCATCTGAGGAGTGCCTGGTGAAAGAACCTCATCTGGATCATAGGAGTCTAGCTGCATCGAGTGTTCCTGGCATTGACCTTGGTGCGTGCTTTGTCGGTGCGGAGCCGTGTTCATAGTTCAGTTGTCCAAGAAGTCATCGGTCAGCTCTCCATGGCACCCTTGGGCATGCGGGGGCTATGGTAACGTGGTGGTGTGGACGCGAGACACTCTTTTTGCTTGAGCTGACGGGGACCGGGACACACGAAGCCTGCCGCTCCTTTTTTTTTTTCCCTCTCTCACACCCACTTTCTTTCTCTTCCCTCTCTCCTTTTCCTCTTCTCCTTCACTCTTGGTTTCGTCTCTTCTTTCTTTCTTTTAAGCAGCCGCTTGGCTAGGGCGACGCGAGTCCAGAGCTGGGCAGATTGAATGGGGACCGTAAAGTCCCTCTAATTGTGTCTCTACGGATCCTTTGTCTCCCGGATTTCCTCCCAGCCGTCCCCCTGTGTTGGGAATTGCTACCCCCCGCGCCAGCTTATGTATGCGCGCGTTGTGCTGTTGCGCAGGCACGTGAACCTGGCCAGGTATCTTTTATCGACCCCAAGCGTGCCTTATTCAAAGCTACCGGGAGAGGGAGGTTGACAAAATACGGCAAAGTGAGGCGGGAGGACGCCGAAAAGGCGGAGGAGGGACAATGCGATGCAAGCAATCAATATCAGACAGCCGAAACGACATGCGAAAACGATACGCGAAAGGGGACTTCGCTCGAGCTGGATCGAATCAAGGGATAGCAGCGAGCCGTTACTGTAGATGGGCAAAATCTCAGCCGAGAGTTGGATGATGGCGGGGGATGGGCAATTAGGCGGCAAAGTGGTTTTAGCGCATACCAAGAGAGCGAGAGGTCGCATCTGCACACGGCAAAGCAGACGCAGGTCCGTGATGGCGCGAGCGATTGTTGACGCTAACCGCCGGAGAGCAACAATGGAGGGATTTGATCAGTCAATTCAAGGCGAGCGCGTTGCTACATGCAAAGCAGAGCAGAGCAGAGCCAAATGGACGAGGCACAAGGCACAAGGCAAGGAGTGAGAGGGGGGAGGCAGCTGTATGTCGTGGGATGGAGTCCATGGCACAGCTGAGTATCGAATGGTGATAGGCCATACACGCAGCGGCTGTGCCATTGGTACGACTGGACGAAGATTGCGGACCCCAAGCGGCACGAGTCCAGTAAAGGTACTCCGTAAGAGACACAGCACAGAGACGAAGAGTGTCGAGCAGCTTCCCGTCAGCCCAAGGCCAAGGGTATTTCTGTACAGCCACAGCCACGATGATACCGCGCTTGATGCATTGACGACCTGACCCAAACGGTCATAGTGTACAGTTGAGGCATGCCGTGCCGCGCTGTGCGGTTGATAAGGTGTGGTTGGTGACTTTTTGTGCGGTGCCTAGAAGATGCACTACGGTACCTTGATAGGCGCCAGTTCTAAAGTGCCTGTCAAGTTGCAATTAATTAGCACACGCCAAAACAGCGGCAGAATTGAACGTGGCTTTGCTTGGCGTGCCATTCCATGTGATGCTGGTATTAAGAAGCAAATGAGAAGAGAAGAGGGGAAGAAAAAGAAATGTTGCATTAGAAAAAATGCAATTGAAAAAAAGAATAAAATAGGAAATAAAATTTAAAAATTAACATGTATACAACCCAACCCACAATCAATGCACTACCTAGTAGACTACCCATCTGTATTGCTGTAGTGATGAAGAAGATAGACGATACATCTCCATACAAACATCGCATCTTCCCATTAATACAGCTCGCACGCTTCCTCTTCGCTTTATATTGTTAGCCGTGGTGACCTCGGCTAAAATGCCGCGCCGACCCACGTCCGGTAGGAAACCGAGTCGCGACTCCAGGAAATCCGCAGCCGAGGTCTATCTAATCGTGCATCCTGAACCGGAGTGACATAAACGAAACTAAAAACTGCCACAGAGTATTAGATTGATCTTCCGCTGGTCCTTGTATTTCCAGTTTCTGTAAACCTCCCTTGGCATTTTGCATTGTTTTCTTCTCTCCCCTGCTTCATTGCATTGTTCCAACAGTAGGTCATAAAATCGATCCACTGCATGTGTAAGTAGCAGCAGCAAGCACATGCTCCAAGTCTAAATCGCCTACTCTTCTTCTTCACAATGGCTCAATCCAAGCCTGCTATTTCGCCCTGGGGCGGCGCTGTCGCCGGCGCAACCGGAGCCGTCATAGCAAACGCCCTGGTATATCCTCTCGACATGTAAGTATTTATTCCATCCGTGGTCAAGTACTCGTTGCTGATGCGAACCGTGTTTGCGACAACAGCGTCAAAACTCGCCTGCAGGTCCAGGTGCGCTCCACCGACAAGTCCGAGACCGACGGCGATTCGGTACACTACACCTCGACCTGGGACGCAATCTCACGAATCGTCGCCGATGAAGGCATCCAGGGCCTCTACGCCGGCATGAACGGCTCCCTGGTCGGCGTTGCGTCCACAAACTTTGCTTACTTCTACTGGTACACCGTTGCCAGGACGCTCTACACAAAGTCAGCCGGCCCCTCTGCGGCACCTTCTACAGCCGTCGAGCTCTCCCTGGGTGCTGCTGCAGGCGCTCTGGCACAGCTGTTTACGATCCCCGTGGCTGTTGTGACGACTCGTCAACAAACTGCTGCCAAGGCGGACAGAAAGGGCCTTTTCGCTACGGCGCAGGAGGTCATTGAGGGACCGGATGGCGTCAGTGGGCTTTGGAGGGGCCTCAAGGCCAGTCTTGTTCTTGTCGTCAACCCGGCCATCACATACGGTGCTTACGAGCGACTAAAAGGCATCCTCTTCCCGGGGAAGAGCAAGCTGAAGCCTTGGGAGGCTTTCCGTAAGTCATCCAGACATCAAACACACACTCCACATTCCCTTTTGCCGCGTCTAACAATCTTTAGTTCTGGGTGCCATGTCTAAAGCCCTGGCAACGATCTGTACCCAACCCCTGATTGTTGCCAAGGTAGGCTTGCAGTCAAAGCCGCCTCCGGAAAGAAAGGGAAAGCCATTCAAGAGCTTTATCGAGGTCATGCAGTTTATCATCAAGCGCGAAGGTGTCCTTGGCCTCTTCAAGGGCATGGGACCCCAGATTCTCAAGGGCCTTCTTGTCCAGGGCATTTTGATGATGACAAAAGAGAAGTAAGACCGTTCGAAGTTCTGTCAGTGGCTCCAGAGCGCATGCTAACATATTTGTCCACAGGGTGGAATTACTCTACGTATTGCTGCTGAGATACTTGAAGTCAATCAGCCTATCCAAAGCGCGGAGCGCAATTGCAGCGTCAACAGCCACGGCTGATATTGCAAAGAATGCCGCGCAAATCTCACCCCTGGTAAAAAGCTGATCTAGTGGTGTTTGCATAGAGGTAATCGGTTTTTTGTTTTTTGTATAACTCAACGCTATTTCTATTATATGGCTATAGATACTATAGTACTGTACATGTACACGCTTCATGGCTGTCCTAATCAATGAATATGCATCCGAATTTTCTAACCCAGCTATTCCAGTGATAGCTCTGAGTGCGCTTTGCTCTATTCTCCCATATGAAACTTGAGAGCGTGGTGATTAGGCACCCCAATCGCCAATTTGGATGGGAGAGTCGCTGAAGACGTCACCGCAAAGCTCCTGGATCGCTCGGTGCCCCCATAGACTCTCGATGACGAGATATCTCGGTCCGTGACTTGGATTCGTCGGCTCAATGTCGAATTCAGGTGTCCGAATGATGGCCCCAGAGTCTTCCAAACCTCCCTTCGACTCCGCTAGGATACGTGGTTCTGATTCCGAGCCGCCGGTAATCGAGATACGGATCATGACAGCTGGCAAGGAGCGCGTATCGTGATATGAAGTCTCCGACAGAGGTGGCAAACTTCGAATAGATACAACGGCTCGAGTTACCCATGAAGCGCTGATAGGTACCCTCCAGCGTTGTCCTTCTCCTCCTAGAGTGAATGGTGAAATAGGTGTTCGTAGCTTTCCTGCTGTATCAGCCGGTATAGGTTCCAGAGTAATTGGCGTCATAGACCCAATCCGTAGTGTAAAGTCAGCCATCTGCTGCGCTTCAAAGGTTGAGCAAACCAGAGTGTAATCTCCGGCTTCAAGCATATCCAGTTCGGCGATGGCACAGCCTCGACGATACTCTCCCGATGAAACAACCAGGTCCTTCGTTTTGACGGAGTTTGCACGCTTCCCTCGTGCCCAGAGTAAATCAACGTGGACGTGAACATCTCGGTTACCTGTAGATAGCAGGGTAGATATTGGGGTGGCGCGAGGAACAGACAGCTTATACTGAGGATTCAGGAAATACGTCGTGCATGATGAATTCCCACCAGCCGTCCGTCTATTCCAGCAACCACTTTGTTCCGTGAAATGCGTCATCTTCTCCTCAGCTTCTTTGACGTGCACTGACCCATTTGAGAAGATGAAAAGCGAGAAAGTGTAGCTGGGTAAAGGTAGCGCCTGCTGGTCAATGACGACAGTGTATGCCTTAGCGGCCCTACTCTCAATCCGCGCGAGCGTCTGGGGAGAGTCAACGTAAGGCCCACAGTATGTCGCTCCATCGCTGAGCTGGACTCTTTTGCCTTGATGATCAAATACTAGAATGCTCATGTAGCCCAGTTGACTAGCCACGGCAGCCAGAGAGCCAGACTTGTTGCGCGCAATTTCGAGCTCAGGATCTGCAAAATGGCGGCTCAACAAGATCCATACCGTTCCCCCTGTAGGCGAGGTAATCGAGAATTGCGGGTTTCGCACCAACGACGCCGCAAAATCTTTGGTAGGGATATCCCAAGCAAAATGACGCTCTTGGCGATGGGAAAACAAGGCCGGGTTCCAGTTGAGATACATGGACTCGAAATGCTGCGCTATATCCTCAATAGCCAGCCAGAGGGTGCCCGCAGAGGGGGGATCAACATCCTCATCGCTACCCTCAGACGATGAAGAGTCAAACTTGGTCCCTACGGAGCCATGGATGGCGGACCACCCTTTCCCCGTCCACGTCTGACCGTGTGACCAAGGATTCTTCACTAAGAATTTGCGGTTTGATGGATCGAGATCCTGCACAGCATAATCATGCTCCCCTACGAGGCCCATTATATCTTCCTCTTCTGTAGAGACGTGGCCTGTACCCAGTGTAATGACAACGTCGCCCATGTCGTAAGCTGTCTTGACCCGGTTCCATGCCTCATCTATGTCAAAGTCCTCCCTATAAGGTATCATGTGAGTAAATTTCTCTCTCTACGTTGAGAAGTGCGAACTCATACCTTTGGAGGAATAATTGTTCGGGTATCCATCCAGTGAGGACCCAAAGATCAGTGCCTGAATTGCTGCCGGGAAAATCATAGCCACCTCGTACTTTCAGGTAGGCCTTTTCAAGCAAAGCCGGCCATATCAACCGAGGATTATGTCGATTGATGACAAAGAGGGCTCGATCTGTTCCTGAAGATGGCAGTCTGTCATCTATGACGACTCGACGAGCACAGCCGTTGAAGTTTAGCCGAAATATGTATTTTCCCGAAGGAGAGAGCTTGGGTTGGCCTCTTCCGTGGTCGAATGGGTGCATAATCTTGGAAAGAACCTGGAAACAACGCCGTTAGGTACAAGTTTGGCTATCATGACAGACCCAGGTTACATACTGCGTGTTTTCCAGTCCATATTCTTGCGGCAGCAGAAAGACTAGCGACGACCGAACAGTCAGTAGTTATATCTTGCGCCAAGTCGAAGCGCGTGCCTTGGGTCATAAGAATGCCATCTTGGCCAGCAGAGAAGGGGCCGAATAGCTCGTGTGGTCTGCTCCAAGCCGAGAAGTTGGCTATTTGGGTTTCGGAAAGCGGGAATACGGTGTCATCGCTAGTCATTTTGTAAGATTAGAATTGATCATTATCAATTTTTGGACACCACAACGCTAAGGATATGTAGAAGCATAGGACGACTCACACAAATGGCTTCAGGTCCTCTCCAAGCTGAAACTGTGCGTCTGAGGGGTCTTCACCCCAGGGGGGATAGTAGCTTCCGTGGAGCCGTGAGGCGCCTCGCAGAATATTGAAGCCATCCGCATCTGGTGATGCCGACGGGGTTTTCAGTTGGCTCTTGAGTTGTTCGGCGAGTGCGACGAGCTGTTTGCATTTGCGGCGACGTCGGGAAGCTTCCTCTTTACCGATTCCCTTCTCTGCAGCTGCTCGCATGTACAGCTCGGCCGCTTGTATGGCATAGTCCAAGGCATTTTGGCCAGTTGATGTCGCGAGTAGAGACTCTACGTCCTGGGGGAGAAATGTATCGTCAGCGACCAAACTCCCACAGAAGTCTTGGAAAAGATAAAAGAACTTACTTTTGCCCTCCTCTCCATGCCTTAGGGAAATGGCATCATGGCATCACGGAGCTCTTTGTTAGTGCCGTAGCAGTGACAAGCTGGAGATCTGCTGCTTAAGTGGGTTTAAAAACAACATGCGCCTAACGGATTTACATCATAGGCAAATCTCCTGTAAAAGGCTAGAAGCAAAGCTGTGCGAAACCCCCATATTATTAGCTAACTTATTACTAATATTGCCGTCGAGATTCGGTTGGTGACATGATTTCAATCCCTTCTGCCACCGGTAGCCGAGAGTACATGGACGATACTTGTGAGTGTTACAATAACCGTTGGTAAATATTATTTGCTCTATATGGGGTATTATTCTAAAACAGCTCATCTATCTCGTCCCTAAAATCTGCATGGAGCTGCGACAAGACATAAAAAGGCTTTATGGTTTTTGGTTGTCGCACAGAGCTCGAGCTCTTTGCAAGCTCCATACAGCCGACTTTGGTCTCGCCGCTCGTGTCATCAGAGTTGCTCATTGCAACGGCTTGGAGACTTGAGATTTTCATTTGCTTCTTCTTCACAACAATTGTTCCTACTTCCCGTTTTCTACGGCATGTAATGATTCGACGCGAGTCTCTCCTTTGAGAAGTTCCCAAGCTCAATTCCTCATCAGAGTCCCAGCAAGCCTCGATTCCCACATCATTCTGCTGTTTAGCCAGTTTGACAGATGCATCATCATCTCGGTCAAAGGTCTTCTTGGGGCTGGGCAGCACCCATTCACTAATCCCCTCTTCCCATCGCCATCCCGAGAAGATGCTGCTGAGCCTTGTATTGGCAGATTTGGTAACTGGCAGGCTCTCCGCAAAGGTTAGATCGCGGAGATCCTCTGTTTTCTGAGCCAGCATAAAGGCAACGTCCTTTTGAAGTCCGTGACCCAACCAGTCGGGCAGTTTTCGGCGGCTCAAGCTAGAATAAACATCGGAGAGGATTTCCTGACTTGAAGCCGTGCTGCTGCGCCGGCGACATTGGATGACGGTGCATAGAAGAATAACCGTATGCTGGTATTGTGTACCATTGTTCGTATTTGTATCGATTTTGTGCGCCATGTTCTCAAACTCCTCCGCAACCCGTCTTTTAAAAGCCGGGCTTGCCAGGTCTGAGTTTGCCACCGCAAGGTAGCGTGCAAAAACAAGCAGAAAAGAGGCATTGTCTGAAGGGCTCTTGCGGCTCCTATACCGCGCAATAAGTGAGATACTGCATTCAAGCACATAGACTAGCCGTCTCCACGCTGCTTTTCTTTGCTCCTGCTCTCCAGGTATAATTTGCGCCTCCAAGGTCAATGCCGCGACTGTCAAACCAGCCGCAACCCGGATGAGGGCTTGTTCAATAGCACAGCAGTCAATTTCCTTGGGCCGGCTGCCTCGGGCAAGGGTCCATATAGCTATGCACATAAATTCCACAATGTGTGGTTTCGCATTTCCAGAAGTTAGGCCTTCGAGGCCAGTAATCCAGAAACTAGAGAAGGTTCGTGTAGAAAGCCAAGATGATGAGAGCAACCCTTTATTGATCAAAGTCGAGACACACTCAAAAAGGGGGCCGGGTATTTTCTTTCCTTTATACGGATTCAACAATGCCCAGAGCCATGAATAGTCCCTATTCTCGTTGGGAATAGTCGTTAGAGCCTGAAGCTTGGAAATTTGACGTCTATTTATCGAGGTTACCAGCTGAGCGGCCTCCTCATTACCGTTCAGATGAATGCAGAGTCGTACGAGAATATTGCAAAATTCCGGTCGAAAGAGCCCATCCAAGATGGCATTGGATATGAGATAAACAGCTTGGGAACGAACTACAAGCCTCAAGGGACGCCATCCAGGACTACTTGACCCCAATGCTTCCAACTGATCAAATATATCCGAAGCTGCATCAGACATGTCCCATACTGATTCAACTCCGCTCTCTTTCAACTGTTGTCTGTCCCATGCGTCTATGTCTGCAATGCACGCTGGGATTTTGCGTAAACACATAGCAAGTAGTGATTTGCCATGGGAATGCTTTCCTTGGGCTGCTGTGGAGTGTAATAATCGATTTAGCCAATGGAATATCGCTTCGTAAATGCGATATAGCTCGCTAGGAAAATGTCGTCGGATAGAATTCAACTCCTCGATCATTTCAGATGGAAGAGAGTCCAGTAAACCGTATTCGATATCGATATTCTTCGCCGGCGTGTCGATATGGTCCCGGATCTTGCGCCAAACAGGGGTGCGGAAGTCGACCAATTCGGATGTCGGAGACAAGTTTCCCAGCTTCATCGCCCCAAGGGTACGCATTGGTCGTTGGGGAGTTGTTGCTGGTTTGTCTGCCGTGGACGCCGCTTTCTTTGGTCTTTGGCCATACGTAGAGCGGACGCGCTTTGCCGTCGACTCTTGTCCATTATCTGAAGCTCGCTTGGATCCAGCTGCGGGTGCAGACCGATTCTCTGACATTAATCGTCGGAGGCAAGCCAATCGAGACTGGAGCTGTCGAAGAAGGCGTTGGCATCGTGCGGCAGTCCAAAGCTGTGAATTGTCCGAATCCAGACCCCTTAAGCCTCCCGACAATCGCGATTTCGTAGCATGGCGTTGAGTTGACGGTGCAGGTCTTGCGACCTGCGCCAGCGAATCCATGAAGCAATACTATTGGGAGCGACCAAAAAAAAGTAAAGGAAAAAGAAAAGTGAATAGTTATAAATGAAGAAGAAAAGGATAAAAATGAAAAATGAAGCAATCGCCTAATAGCATAGCATCATGGACGTGTTTGTGTAGTGATGATTGTTTGTACCAAGAAGAGTCGAGGCACAGGTCTCTGTTTACTTTCTTCCATTTCCGCACTAGACCGCGGCTAAGACCAGCTAGGGTCCAAAACTTGTGGGGTACTAACCGCACCTCTATGATTTTCGTAGCCGAATCAAGTACTGCCCATGTACCCCGCAGCTCCGAATTGCCGGACCATGGTCCAAAAACTTTTTTCTTTTTCTTCCGGTGCCGTCCTGGGTGACTGACTCTTTTGCAACCCAATTCCTCAAGACGTCCCAGTCATTTCCACTCAATATTTAAATGACTGGTCTCTTTATTTATTCTCCATTATTTCGTCTTTAACCGTCTCGCTTTCTCAATTCCCCCCCTTGTATGACAATGGCGGCCGAAGCACAAGCTGCGTCTTCCTCTCCAGGTAAAGAGGTCCCGTGTACAAGGTCTAATCGACGAATCAACTAACCACCGGCAACCCCCCTGTAGCTAATGCTGTCGACGAGTCTCACGACAACGCTATGTCTGCTCCCGAGAACGCTGTGAATGAAGGGGAGGCTGAGGCGGAGGCGGAGGTCGATCCTGCGGCCGAAGGTATATATGTTTTCTGCTGTCAACCGCGGGCTATAAGTCGCTCGAGTTCTAACATTGCTCATGTATAGCTGTGATTAACCTCACGATTCTCCTTCCCGATCCCGAGGCCGAAAAGATGCAGATTATGGTGGGCATATAACCAAGGCTTCATACCATTGCTCACTTCCCATTAATACAGCTTCTAGGTATCAACTCAAGAGCAAGTTCACGAGATTCGACAGTCCATCATCGACCTGCCACAGGCTTTTCAGTACACGTGCTTCCACCTCGAGTTCCAAGGCCAGAAGATCAATGATTTCAACCCTTTGGCCGAGATTCCCGACCTTGGCACTGAGCCGGAATTTCGCTTGGTGCCGGACCCATATACCGAGAAAGAAGCTCGCATCCACCTGGTCAGGATTCGAGAGCTGATCGGTGCCGCGGGCAATCGTTCCGATGCCGCACAGGGTATCCTTCCCGGACTGTCGCTGTACGAGTCTGTGACCAAGAATCTGTCAACCCAGACCGAGGGTAGCGAGGATCAGCCCCTTGCCAAGGATTATGATTTCCAAGCTACTCCCTCGATCACCACTCTCATCCCTGAGCCCATTGAGCCGGCACCCAAGACGGTTAAGATGGTAGCTCTGTCATCATGGAACCCTCCGCCTTGCCACCTGCAACAGCGTGGACACTTGCTCTACATTGTTGTTACCACCAACGAAGGCGAGCAGTTCCAAGTCACTGCTCACGTGTCAGGCTTCTTTGTCAACAAATCCTCCAATGCCAAGTTCGACCCCTTCCCACGACCTGCACCCAAGGGCCAGTCATCGCACTCCCTGTTGAAGCTTATCGAGCTCCTTTCACCCTCCTTCTCCGCCACTTTCAAGAGCCTCCAGGAGCATAACGGCCAAAGGGACCCATTGGCTACCTTCCAAATCACCAACGCCATCCCTAACTCGCCTTGGGCTCTGCCGTCTCCCAGCTCCACTCTCTGCACACATTCTCCTGATATCACGAGGCCTCAGGAAACATATCTGCTGGCTGGCGTCGATAACACCGACACATTGCGTGACTGGAATGAGGAGTTCCAATCGGCAAAGGAACTGCCGAAAGAGTCTGTACAAGACCGGGTATTCCGGGAGCGCTTGACATCGAAGCTCTTCGCCGACTACAATGACGCTGCCGTGAAGGGCGCAGTGTTGATTGCCCATGGAGAGATTGCGCCTTTAAACCCAACCGAGACCAGGGATGCGCAGATTTTCGTCTACAACAACATTTTCTATTCTTTCGGAGCTGATGGTGTCGGCACCTTTACCTCTGAAGGAGGTGATGAGGCCGCTCGTGTTGCCACTGGAAAGGATGTTGCAGGTGTGCAGCTGGTCAACCAACTGGATATTGATGGCCTGTTCACGCCGGCTACTGTTGTTGTTGACTACTTGGGTAAGCGTATCGTTGGTCAGAGCATCGTTCCGGGCATCTTCAAGCAGCGGGAGCCCGGCGAGCACCAGATTGATTATGGTGCGGTAGATGGCAAGGACGTTGTTGCCATTGACGAGCGATTCACAGCCCCCTTCTCTCAGCTTTCCAAGGCCCTCAAGGTGAAGGAACACCCTGTTTGGGACAAGGATGGCAAGAGATTCGACCTCGAGGCCAGCGTGGAAACTAAGGGTTTGATGGGTACGGATGGTCGTAAATACGTTCTCGACCTTTACCGAATTACGCCCTTCGATGTCGCATGGCGGGAAGAGACGGAAGCCGCAGAGTACCCTCACAGGATGACAGTCCTACGACCGGAGTTGGTGGACTCCTTCGGACGCTACAAGATGAAGCAATGGATTGATGTCGAATTGGCCCGCCGTGCCCAACCAAAGTCGGAAGACACTTCAGCCGAGGCCAAGGAGGAGACCAAGGAGGAGGACAAGGAGGAGACCAAGGAGGAGACCAAGGAGGAGGCTAAGGAGGAGGCCAAGGATGAGGCTAAGGATGAAGCTGAGGGCGAGGCCAAGGACGAGAACGAAGTTGCAAAGACAGATGCTGCCGAGGCTGAGAAGAACCAGCCCAACCTGGCTGATTTCAAGTTCGCCCTCAACCCCGACGCTTTCAGCGGCCAGACACCTCGCACTGAGGAAGAAAAGGCCGAGCTCGAAGCCGACGAGCAGGAGGTCAGGGCTGCAGGAGAATACTTGCGCGACCGAGTCATCCCCGAGTTCCTGCGCGAGCTCACTGATTCTGACATCAGCTTCCCCATGGATGGCCAGTCACTTGGTCGCATCCTGCATAAGCGAGGTATCAACATTCGATACCTCGGAAAGATCACGACCCTCGCTGTCAACGACAGACTTAAATGCCTGCGCGAGATCTGCATTCAGGACATGGTTGCTCGTGCGTTCAAGCACGTGTCCGCCAATTATCTGCGGTCGCTTCCCGTTCCATTTGCGCCTTCTTGCGTGTCTCATCTCCTGAACTGTCTTTTGGGTCATCGGTTCAACGCCAAGCCCACAGCAGACATCGATTCATCCTTCCGGGAGCTATACTCAGACGCTGATCTGTCGTTTGAATCAGTCACCCCTGAGACGCTGCGAGAGGAGATTGAGCAGCAGGTCCTGAAGCGCTTCCGTTACCAGCTTCCTGCCAACTGGTTCGATGAGGTGCGTCCTGTGCAGCTGCTCCGTGATATCTGCATCAGAGCAGGTATTCAGGTGCTGGCAAAGGACTATGCGTTTGAGAGCGGTGCCGCCCCTGCTGAAGCCCCTGTCAGCGCTGCCCAGCCAGAGCAGACAAATGGCCAAACAAACAGCGAGACAAAGAGCAAGAAGAAGAAGAAGGCGGCAAGAGAGAGCTCACCAACCACTCCCCCCGCCCCTGAGGTGGTTTCAACCTTCACCCCTGACGATGTTCTGAACGTCGTGCCGGTGGTCAAGCACTCGTGCCCCCGAAGCTCTCTTGCGGAGGAGGCCCTGGAGGCGGGACGTATCTCCATCCTTCAGAACCAGAAGAAGCTCGGACAGGAGCTGCTCCTGGAATCTCTGTCCCTTCACGAGCAGATCTACGGTATCCTGCACCCAGAAGTCGCCAAGGTCTACAACAGCCTATCGATGCTGTATTACCAGCTCGATGACAAGGAAGTTGCTGTTGAGCTGGCTAGGAAGGCCATCATCGTCTCCGAGCGCACTGGCGGTGTTGACTCGGCTGAAACGCTGCTCAACTACCTGAACCTCAGTCTCTTCCTGCACCAGGTCGGTGATAGCAAGTCAGCCCTGGCCTATTCCATCCACGCCCTTAAGCTGTGGAAGATCATCTATGGACCTGGTCACCCAGACTCGATCACAACCATCAACAACGCGGCTGTCATGCTGCAAGGCGTCAAGGCCTACCACGAGTCTCGACTCTGGTTCGAAGAGTCGCTGCGCGTGTGTGACTCCGTCTTTGGCAGACAGTCCATCAACTCCGCCACTCTCCTGTTCCAGTTGGCGCAGGCCCTCGCCCTCGACCACGACTCCAAGGCGGCCGTCAACAGGATGCGAGAGTCGTACAACATCTTCCTCGCCGAGCTGGGTCCGGAAGACAAGAACACCAAGGAGGCCGAAAGCTGGCTGGAGCAGCTTACTCAGAACGCTGTTTCAATCGCCAAGCACGCCAAGGATGTGCAAGCCAGACGCCTTCGATCGGGCATCAAATTCCCCGTCGCAACAGCCGCACAGACTGCCGGCGTCGTACCGCAGCGTGGAGCGGCGTCTCAGATCGATTCCCGCAGCATCGACGAGCTCCTGAAATTCATCGAGGGCGACACATCCAAGACTGGTTCCAAGAAGCGGCCTGGACGCGGAAACCCCAAGCGACGAGGAGCAACGAAATAAACAAACACATCGATGAGCATAGCAGGCGTGAAGAACTCGATGTTGATTATGTATTTAACGAGATGTCATGGTTTTTTCATGAATGGGTTATGGGCATAGGCTTCAAGGACAAAAAGGGACGGATGGTGTAGCTGAAATGGAATTCCTCGGGGCCTACGGGATATATATACTTTCCATGGGCTTTGGGAGAGTCTTCATGAGTGTATTATATAGTTGTTCGGAGGGGCATACAAAAAAAACGAAGCGGGAAAAGAAAGCAAAAGGACCATGTATATCTACGTACATCATATAGTTGGCTTCCAGCTTGGAAGCAAGACGTTGAACAAAATACCTCACTCATTAACGTACATCAAACTGCATCTCATCACGAATCTATCAAAAGATGAACTTCAACAGAAACAGAGCATCACACTCTCTCTTCTCTCTTCCGTCAACAGACAAAAACTTGATACGAGTAAAAAAACTGTTCAAATACAACACATGTGCCAGCAGCATGTGAATTGGCAATCATTGCTTAAGCAAAAAAATGCACAAACTCGATTTTGATACAATGGCCCGCCTATAAAAACCAGGTATCATCACTTCCCTCCTAACCAGCCAGGAAAAAAACACAAACACCAAAAAGCCAAAAGGTTTCATCAGGACATTTTTTGCGCCCCTTCAGGATTTTGCCCAACTCATACGCCGCCATCCCACTTTCCCATTGTCCCTTAACCCATTCCATATAGACGTACAGACCAATAATGCAGAGTACAAAAATACAAACATAAAATCATAACACGAGGTTCATAACACGAGGTGGTTGGGTACCTGTTGAAAGATGTACCGTTTCATGAACCGCCTTTCAAGGCGGCGCCGATGGGAACGCCTCTCTCTACCGGAGCGTGGTATGCACCAATACTCTGAAAACCCCTAAACATAATTCTGTTAGTATCAATTTGAGAAGAAGGGGAAAGACAATATCAAGACGGGTGCTGCAGCGCTGTATATATACATACTTCATCAAATCAAACCCTTCCTCATCCTCAGGCTCACCCGCAGCATCCGTAGGTTCTTGTCCGCCAGATTTCTGTGGTCGATTCTGTGGTCGAGACGGACTGCTTGGCGGTGACTTGCCGGCCGCGGGCGGGCTACTGCTTGGAGGACGCCCCTCACCAGCAACTCTCGACGGACTGATTTCGTATGCCGGCTTCAACGGCGTGCTACCAATATCGGCATACTTCCAAAAGGGCGCCGGTGAGCTGGTCGGCATGTGCTGGCTGGGTCGCTGTGCAGTGCTTGGAGGCGCCAGCTTGGGATGGACTCTCGGCGGCGCCGGCGTAATGAATGATGCGTTATCATCTTGCATGTACGACGACGTCAAGGTTGGCGACTGAGGGTGGAAGCCAGAAAAAGACGAATCGCCCGCGGTGGATTTTCTCGCTCGGGGTAAAGGGCTTCCGTCTGCAGTCAAGGCCGAGCTCCGGTCCGTCTGTCGACCATATCCGCGATCTGGTGTTGACTGTATGGCGCGGAGGGACGACTGAGGGGGAGGCGATACCAGCGACGATCCTCGCCGCTTTTGCGCGGATGAGGGATCCCGGGCCAGGATATCTTTTGGGCCGTGGGTAATGTAATTGAGCTGGCTCGGTGACGATGGCACTGACGATCCCCGATGACCGCCACGTCCTATTTTGTACGCATTCCTCACCATTTCGTCCCGGGTCTCGGGAACGATGTGCCATTTCATTCCTTTTCCAGGCTCGTCGGTAGACCGAGCGACCTTGTCGAAGGATTTATTAAGCGACAGGTTGTGTCTAATAGAATTCTACCACCCAAGGTCAGCACTCACCAAATTAAACAATGCCGATGCAGCCAAATTAAGTACTTACCTGCCAACCTGCCGCGTGCTGGTGGCGATAATAGGAATAACTATTCATGATAAAGTTATAAATGCCGTTCAGGTTGAGCTTGCCATCGGGCGCATTAAGAATGGCCTGCGTTATCATCTGGGCATAGCTGTACTGGGGCTTGATGTGCTGGTTGTCATCGAGACTAAGATCTACACCACTGGCTCCAAGAAGACCTCCCGGAGTGCTCGCCGGAACAGGAGACTTGACAATCGTCGCCGTGCTATGGTCCTGCGATGACGTCGGCGTCCCGGGCCGCTTTACATCTACTTTGGCCGGTGTGCCGGGGCCGTACTGGCGAGGCTGCGCAACCTTTGGTGCATCAACGCCCCGTCCGCACCGCTGGAGAAAGGTGGGATGGACGTGAAGTGCACTGAGCTCTGAAGGAAGCACAAACATCATCTCGACGTTGCCAATCTCGACCACCTCTCCGCTCGTCAGAGGATGCGATGTCTGCGGCTTGATTGTCTGGCCATCCACCTTGGCACCGTTGCGACCCTTGACGTAGAGCATCCAGATCTCGTCCTTGGAGTTGAACGAGATGGTCGCATGCTCGCGCGACACCATCTTGCCTGGGCCGAGGTCGATGTGCACTGCATTCTCGCTGCTGGTCGGCCCGCCGTGGCTCGGTTCCGGCGCGCGCCCGATATTGACGTTGAGCTTGGTGATGTAATAGGTCCAGTCCTGCGCCGCGATCTTTGCATATGCCTTGACACCGTCGCCGTTGGCCTCGTGGATGGCGTTGGAATGGTCTTTGCTCGCTTGGACCGGCTGCGTTCGGAGCTGCTGCGTCACCTGCGCCACCAGCTGGTCGTCATCAGCTCTGGGCGACGATGAAGCTTCGGGCGCCTGCGACGGAGCGCCGGCCGGGACGGAGTCGGGCTGGTCTGGCGAGGAAGCTCTCTTGCGCCGCTTTGCGGGACGGCTGGGCGACGAGCTCTCGAGATCTGCGACGGTTTCCTTGTCCTTGCGAAGATCGCGGCGCCCGCGCTGGGTGCGCTTGCCCGATGGCGGCATCGTCGGCGTTGTGTCGTGTATCGTGTATATCGTGTCTGTTGAGGCGAAAGGTTGGATGGAGGGGGAGGGTCGTTGCGGAACTCGATGCTGCGGAGATCGATCTCTTAGTCGGGCTGTTTAGAATAATAATTTTCTTTTTTTTTTATCTTATCGCCCAGCGTCTTTGCTTGATGCTCGCTTCAACAGCCAGCTGGTGGTCGGGCGGTCTGGAAGCGGCGCATGAAGGGCCACAGAAGCCTGCGGTCAAGTTTGTGCGCCCCAGGCTGGCATTTAAAGAAAAAATGCGTGCAAAGAGGCAATGATTCAATCTAAAGCTGCCATATTTCTGATGGCTTGTTCAAACACAATCGCGTTCGCGTCGGGCGACCCACCACTTTAGATGTGGGAACTTCAAAGTGGCGAGGAGGTACCTGGGTACATGTACATGCGAGGCTGGTATTCTCGTTAAGTTTCAAGTGTTTTCATGCAAGGCGGTGCGGGCAGACTCTTCATCAGCGGTTACCTGGGGTAACAGTGAGACGGTGTACATGTACTGTAAGCAAGGTACCGCAGGCAGTGCGTAAGGCTTCAATGTTCCTTTCGGAGCATGAGACATGCGTGCTGGAATTCGCTCATGCTAAGAGAAACCTTGAAGAATCGCTGCCGATTCTCCCTTGAGACCAAGTACCGTTTGGTACAAGCTACAAGTGCTACCGATCGATGTCGAACCCAAAGGGTGAAACAAACACAACAAAGGGAAGAGTTAAAGTAGGTACATGCAAAGAACATACAAACACAAACAATTCCGCTGTCAAAACACATCTGACGCTTGTACCAACACTGTACCCTGTCAACTTGTATCATCTGTCCAGGGATCTTACTTCCAACTTGGCCAAAACACAGGCCACACCAGAACCAGACCAGGTAGCTCGAGCTCCGAAACCTTGCCAGTTGCCTTAGCATTAGCACCTGAGCATGTGCGCAGTCCTTACATGCATATCATCCTTGCTGCTTTAGCGCCGGGCCGATGCTCTGACGACGGAAAATTGCTTTTCCCACCCGGAAAGCCTTACGGCTGTGCGCGCGATTGGCCTAGCCAAAGTGGTGGGATTTCTGAACTCTGGCAAGCCGATTTCCTTTGAACATTTTGGACGTGTTTTTTTGCAACCTTTTTTTTTACTGCACAACAAAAGGTTCAGCATCGGGCAGTGCATTCGCCTGCTGCAATCGCCGCTGTAAGAAGAGGTGATTTAACCATCGTCTGACGGAATTCTACCAAACCCTCGTCTCCAACAGCAAGTACCAACGCTCAACCCTCGCTTGGCCCCTTCGACGATGCTACTGAGCCCATCGGCTTCGATCGCGATACATCATGGCTAGCGAGCAGGTTTACGGCGTCACGCCACCAATCTCCGTCACTCTTCCCACCGAAGCAGAGAAGCGTGCTAGCGATGCCCTCATCGAGGAACTCCGTCGCCAGAAAACTTTCGAGAGCCCATCAGACACCCAGAAAAGGCATGTCCAACGCGCGTGGCCACATACCGCATGCCTTGATCCTCCTGAACTGACCGGCTACGTCCTCTAGGTTTGCGGTTCTCGACTCGCTGCAGGAAATTTGCAATGAATTCGTCCGAAAGGTTGCTAGGGAAAAGGAGCCCAAGAATGAAATGCTCATCAAAAACGCCAGGGGCAAAGTGTTCACGTATGGCAGTTTCCGCCTTGGCGTCTTCGGGCCTGGTTCGGATATCGACACGCTCATCGTCGCGCCGAAATACGTTACTCGAGAGGACTATTTCAAATACTTTCCCGACCTGCTCGTCTCAATGGCGCCCGCGGGAGCCATCACCGATCTAACCGTGGTCACTGATGCTTTCGTGCCCATTATCAAATTCGAGTACTCCGACATCAGCATCGATCTAATCTTTTCTAGAATTATACAAAAGCAGATATCCCCAGACTTCGATAATCTCAAAGACTCGAGCCTGTTGCGTGGTCTAGACGAAGCGGAACTACGATCCTTGAACGGCACTAGAGTGACGGACGAGATTCTGGCTTTGGTTCCCGAAGAGAGTACATTCAAGCTTGCCCTCCGAGCCATCAAGCTATGGGCGCAACGCCGAGCCGTATATGCGAACATTATGGGGTTTCCTGGAGGTGTTGCCTGGGCTATGCTTGTTGCTCGTGTCTGCCAGCTCTATCCCAAGGCTGCCACCTCTGTCATCGTCAACAAGTTCTTCTTGGTCATCAGCCAGTGGCGATGGCCACAACCCGTGCTTCTTAAGCCCATAGGAAGTGGTCCTCTTCCGGTTCGCGTCTGGAATCCCAAGGTACGTATATTCAAGGCTGTCCCTGGTCATCTCTGGATACATGCTGACCCGTCTGCTCCTCACTAGGTTTACAAAGGCGACTCGTTCCACCTGATGCCCGTCATTACCCCTGCCTATCCTTCGATGTGTGCGACATTCAATATTACTCGATCTTCCATGTCTGTTATCCAGCGCGAGCTTCGTCGCGGTTTAGAGATTTCCGAGCAAATCATGGTTGGCAAGAGACCGTGGAGTGACTTGTTTGTCAAGCATACATTTTTCACGTCTGGCTATCGATACTATATCTCTGTGGTGTCTGCAAGCAAGGACAAGGAAGCCCACAAGGTATGGTCCGGATATGTCGAGTCCAAGGTCCGTATGCTGGTCCAGAAATTGGAGCAGCATCCCTCCATCGCACTTGCGCACGCGTTCAATAAGGGGTACGATCGACGACACCGGTGCAAAAACGACCACGAAATCGAGCAAGTGCAAGAGGGAAGCCTTGAGTTCATGATCAAAGATGAGAGTAATGGCCAGTCTGGCGGGATAGAACCCAAGCCAGAAGTGCAGGATGGTTCTGCCGAGGCTGTATCCCCCGTCGAGGTCTTCACCACTACTCACTACATTGGTCTCGAGCTCGAAGAGGGTATGTTGCCTCCCGTTCCATTCGCTATCTAGTCCCCCTATCTTTCTCATGTGATGCTGATTTTACAGGTGCCAAATCCCTTGATCTATCATATCAGGTCGATGAGTTCAAGGTCCTGTGTACTTCATGGAAGAAGTATGAGGAAGAACTTCAGCCATCCGTTTCCCTGGGTGTGCAGCACGTTCGAAAGTAAGCCCCCTCATCACCTCTACGATAACCAAGGATATGGGTTGATGGTCATGAAAAGCTTCAACCTCCCAGACGACGTATTTGATCCCGGCGAGGAGAAGCCTCAGAAGAAGAGCGCTAAGAACACCGCAAACAAAAAACGAGGCCCCCCAGAGGTAATACTATCGCATCGACTATTCGCCCCGCGCTGTGGGATGCGATACGTTTATCCAACCTCCTGAGGAGGGAGAATGCATACTGACACATTGGCAGGACAATACTACTCCACCGGCGAAGAGACAGCAAGCCTCGGTTGCAGCCGCTGGCTAACGAGAACAGACACCGTGTCGCAGTTCAAACCTTGCTTTCGGTTTGGACGAATGTTTTACTAAAATTTCAAGCTGACGTTAAGGAAGTTGGATGCATATTTCTCCCCATCCACCGTAATTCTGGCTAGTCATTAACTAGCAGCTCAACCCATGCGACCTCGTCGATATTATCGCTTTCTAGTTCCCTTTTTATTTCTTTTCTTCTTTTCTTTTCTCTTATCCCTTTCTTCAACTTGTCCCTTTTTTCTTTTACGTATACCACCGTACTGAGGCAGGCATACGAGGTACATAATAAAACGGCGCCTAATCTGATATTAGCAGGACGATGAGAGCTGGTACTCGCGGTTATACCACCTCACTTCGCATATTCTACGATTCCGTAGCGATTATCCTTCGGTCGTATCTACACTGACACAAAGAGGTCCTCTGAGATGATTTTACTTTTTTCTCTTTTTTTTTCTCTATTCAGATTTGCATTTAAAATCCATACTAGGGGTTAAATTTAGATAGAGTTGGCTTGCCACAAATGCAATTATATTCTGAGACATTGAAAAGCTCTCCTTTTGAGGCTGTGAGTGACGTTTATGAGACAATGTTTCCCTTGATGGTGACAAAGTACTGCGTAGGTACAGCCTACAAGCTACCCCAGCCATGCTGCATTCCTGCCCCTTCCTTTGTCTGATCCATGTGCTTTTAGCATGGACCTTTTGTATGAGTCCCATTCTTAAGGTACACTCCTTCATGTTACTCACCCCCTTGTTTTTAAAATAGGCAAAGCGAGGTGAAACTTACAGCTCAAGCCATCAAAGATCGTCATCGTCTTCATCGCTGCCGCTTGACCAGTCATCTTCATAGGCTGCTCCTAGGTCCGCCAAGCCGTTGACCAGGTTCTCTCGCTCCTCTAGTGAGATGAATGGGGTTACTTGCGAGCGCAGGTTCTTCATCTTATACACGATCGAGCCCTCTGAGGCTATCGATGTGCGTACGGGGATGCTCTCGCGGCCGTGGAGGTCGTAGCTGTATATTGAGGGGAAACTGTCGAGGAGGGGGTAGAGAAGAGAAGTTTTGTAGCTAAGAGTGGTTTGGTTAGTTTTTGTATAGTTTCATAACGCAGGTGTACTGGTTTTTGTAGAGTACAGCTTGTGAAGAAGAGGAGTGGCTTACTTTCGAACAACAGTGTTTCCGATGATGGGGCGCTGGTTCTTCATATATTCACCTGCGGAGTCTTTGCCAGGGTCCTCGGGTGCTCGAAGAGACGATAGTCTGCCAAATGCCCGATGACTGCTGCTTCCCATCTTGACTCCGTCTTTTGAGCTTCCGATCTGCGACAAGTCCAACTCCGGAGGCTCGTCCGAGTCCAGTTCGGCCTGTGGCCCAACAGTCATGCGCATGTTTGCCAGAGTCTGTCGCCCAGAGACATTCAAGCACTGCGCCATATCAGCCATACCAAGAGGCTGCGAGCTCCCATCAAGACGTAACCTCGACTGCAACGAAGCAGTCTCCGTAGCCGTAGCGAGAAGTGCAGAGACGTTCCACGCCGAACTGCTGTCCACGGCAATCCCAGACGGAACACGAGAGTCGGGAAGACCCAGAGGCACCACCATGGAAGCCTGCGCACACGCTTGATTAAGACTCATCGCCGTGTTAGCCAACCTCAGCCGTCTCTTCTCCCTCGCAATCGTCGCCACGGGGCTCTGCAAACCCCAAACCCAGATACACGTCTTGGGATGCTCATCCCTTAACGCCTCGAGATACGAACTTGCGAAACCTCCCCACGCATCGTCCAGCGTGGTGTACACTTGCACGCCCTGCATCTGGTCGCACTCTTCCACAAACGGCCGCCAATCTCTGTCCACCATTTCGTTTTCCTTTTCCAGCGACTCAAACAGCTCGGTGCCCGTTTCGAAGCGCTCAAAGGGCATGATGCTTGAGTTTAGCTCAAAGTCGTACAGCTGGACTAGAGATTTTGGGTGGTAGTAGACCCGCGAGTAGTCGGACCAGTACCGGATATCTGAGGCCTTGAGTTTGCCTGGCTTGACGCCGGCATCGAGATCTTTCTGGTAGTCGATTGAGGACAGCGGGTTTTGCTTATGAACTGCCGGTTTTCCAGGCCTATTCATTCACAAAACAAGCAACAGAAACAACTCTTTAGCAAGATTCTCACAATAATAAGAAGTATAACAACCCCCCAACGAAAGAAAACAAAACTCATCAAGAACCGCCATCATCCCCCTTTTATAAGAAGCTCTCAAAAACTCACCATAATGAAGCCAAAGCAACGTCCTGGCCCGGCGCAACATCATACATGGGATTAACCTTTCGCAGCGGCCCAAAGGCGCCCTTCAAATCATACACGAGCGCCCGCGGCAGAAACGTATCGGATCCATCTTCGCCAATGCCCGGCCTCCAGTGGATGTTGTGGTCCACGAGCGACTTTTCGTCTTCGGCGTATGTGAAGTAGGATTCTTGTGTGTTCCAGAAGTGGGTGGCGACGTAGTTGCTCAGATTGCCCAGCTGGAGGGTGACAATCTCACGCATAGCTCAGTGCGGTTCTATGCAAAACTCGATTAATAACGGAAAATTTCAATAAATGATGAGCTCCAGACACTGGTTTTATGCGAATGGCAGATGAATAATGACGAGTTTTTCTCACTTTTCGCAACGGCTACAGGGTAATTAATATGGAACATATTGGTAGCTCTGAGCTGCCAGAGGTCCGCTCAAGCTGTGTGCTGACTAATACTCGCCAGATGTCCAAGAACTTGATTGATGAGAAAAGATGGATGTTATCTCCTTGTCTAGAATTGTTATATAGATAGATAGATAAAACCAAGATTATGCATCTGTTACAAAGTTGAGGCGCTCAAGTAAAGACGTTGAATATGGGAGAGTAAATTAATATATATCTAGACACATGTACCATCCACCTCATGATATGCTATTACAAAACGTCGAGGCATCATTTTACGGCCCTCATACTATTGCCTGCAACAAGTGGGCAACGAAACTCCCCAAAGAAAAAGTTGGAAACACAGGCTTGGACATGGAGGGGCTTAAAAAAAAAAAAAGAATAAGAAAGAAGCGGTGAAGTGGGGAGAAGGAAAGCCTCAACCATAACACGGTGAAACACATCAACATCTTGAGACCATTCCATCCGGACGAACAAGCCATGATGTGAAAAATCCAATGACTCCGATGCTGCTGACAAGCTCAAGAGTAAGCCTGCTGTTGCACTTGATCTGACCAGCCAGCCCCAACAGTCCGAGCGGATCCTGGTGGTGTGGTACTATTTCTTCACGCTTTGATTTCTTGTGCTTCTGACGCCTTGGCTTCTGATTCACTCTTGCCAATGGCATGCCATTCATCGTCATACCTGGCCCAAGAAGTTGCATCGGTACCTCGCAAAGGCGTTCCGCCTCTAGGCTCTGCCGCAAGCTTTCTGCCCAACTCGCCATTTCCAAGGGGCGGTGGTACTGCTCGGGGAGGAATGAACGGTTCCAAGAGGGAGTGGACAAGGGGTACACGCTCATGGGTTGGCGGCAGATGAGCGCTGATTGCAATGAGGAGCTGCTGGCCTTTTGTCGCCGCCACCTGACACCTTTGAGTGAGGCGGCATGTCGAAGTCTGGCGCTGCCATCTTGTGACATGAGCTGCTCCACGAGCCTATGAAGATCTGTAGCGACAAGTGGGCGGACATATTCTGAATTCATCAACACGCTGGCGTCCATTACATCGTCATCAGAGTCGGAGATGCTGGAGACGGCATAGATATCCGATGATTCAGAAGACACTCCAGGGGCACTAAACGAGAAATATTCAACGTTCTTGTCACGCAGGCAATAATCGATGGTTTGCTTGGAAACAATAGCATCGTCGTTGCTGATCTCATCGGCACGGGCTAACAGGGGAATCACATTAGTGGTGTTTTGCAGCAGTCTGATCGCCTCTACATCTGCAGCTTCGGGGCCTATAGGTAACGTGTTAGAGCCAAACATGTTCAGAGTTGAGTGATGAGCAAGTAACATACCAGTATGGGGTAGCAGATACAGCACTGCATCAACGATAGGCTCAGTCCCGTTGCTTAGAAGATTCCACAGGTCGCCGTCACTGATTGGCCGGTGCAGTAATGGAAAGAGCTGTGATTCGACATAACGGACGGCCGGATGCGCAGCCTCGGAATCTTGCTGTGGAGGGCAGTCCACAAAACAGAGGTTACGGTCCAGCATCTCGTCCATTGCTGAACTTCGCCGCCTTGGGGCAAGAGAAGGGTCCAGCTCTGCTCTCCACCACGGGTAGGGGCGGGTGCTGGCATATACTTCGGAAATTTGGCCCTTATCGCGGTTTGTAACGGTATCAACATGAACAATATGCTCGCTGCACTGCGCAATAGCCGTGATCAAAGTTGATTTTCCGATCCCTTTTTATGTTCTGGTTAGCAGTCGCTTCTCCCCAAGTATCGCCACGACAGAAACAACATACCATCTGGGCCTGTCACCAAGACCTTGAGCTTTCCCAACGACTTTCCAGTGTCTGAAAACGGCCGGCGTCGCGGAACCGTTAGACTAGGCATGATGAGCTGTGGTGTATGGCTCCCTGCGAGGCCATCGTTGGCATGTTGATAGAGGCCGATGCCGCCTTGGTGTGGGCCGATTAGACTTAGAGAAGAGCTGATTCGGCTGGCAGACATGGAGGCAACAGGCGAGCTCATGGGCGACGAGGTTTCGCTGATGACGGACTCGGGACCAGAAGTGCCCAGCATAACAGGAGTCATTGGTCTGGAGAGGTCGTGAGGCGTATCGCCGCCGGGTTGGGACGAGAGAGACGGTGAAGGCCACGAGATGGATGTGGAGGCTGACATGTTGGATCGGTGACAGCTCTTGCCAGCCCGGGAACTTGATTCATATTCGTTCTTGTGCGGGAACCGCGGCATCTGGAAGCTCATCTCGCCCAAATCGCTGATTGAATCCTCGGTTCCGACAAAGTACGTCATTTGGGGAATCGTCGCAGTGGGCGTCAAACTGTCGGAGCGCCCATGATGGGCAGATGCGCTGCCGCTGGCCGGAACTGGTCGCATGTTGTGCGCGAGTCTCCAGCAATGAGCGGACCTGGAGATTCAAAGAACAGAAGATGTCTGGAGAGGATCGACCAAGCACTTTGTTGAAGCAAGATGCGATGATGGCTGACGTGTGATTTAGAGTTGATCTATCGTTGGGGGAGACTTTCGGCCGGTGATTAACGCGACAGTGCAGTGTTGAGCAAAGTATGGGTACCGTCTCACCGAGTACTGCGCAGGTAGACTTGGCAGGCGGTGCGGTGGAGATGCGCGACAGCGGAGAGCGGGGAACGACTTGCTGGTACTTTTCGCGTCGTACTCCCTACTTTGTCAACGATCGGATGTAAGTCGTTCGAATAATTGTGACAGACAGCCGCTGGAGGACTACTGGCGAGTAAGGTGTGATAGAGGTAGAGGCAGTGGTAGATGCTCATCTATTCCCTCACTTGCTAACGGAGCGCGTGGTATTCCTGCTTTTCACGAAGCCAATAACGAACCGCCTATGACCTTCTGTAATGCTCCGCGTCCAGCATCCGACACAGCATACCGCACCTGTCCTCCGTCCTGTAGTGACAAACAGCCAAAGTACAGAGGCAAGCTCGCACCCCGTCTAAGAAATACACCCCTTTAAGATCCCTGGAATGCAGGGACAGCGCTCAGCGTTAGTTCGATACGGCTTATCTAAGTGCATATCCGTGACCCACAATAGCGGGGCAGCCCGATCCTCTCTCTGTATTCCCATCTGGTGCTACTAGCTTCCAGCCTCTTGGGGAGACATCAAGCATTTTGGGTATTGACTCATCTGGAGACAGGCAGACGAAGCTGTTCGGTTGTCAGGAGCAAAGACACGACACAGAACCGCCAAGATGGACGGCAAGAGACATCCCAGCTCGTTCCAGCAACTGGAGAAGCTCGGAGAGGGCACGTACGCCACTGTGAGTTGGTCCTTTGCAGCCCTCTGCCATGCGGTTAAAGGACTTGTCGACTAACCATCATCCGTTTTGCTAGGTGTTTAAAGGGAGAAACCGCCAGACTGGAGAGCTGGTTGCTCTCAAGGAAATTCACCTCGATTCCGAGGAGGGCACGCCCTCGACCGCCATCCGAGAAATCTCGCTGATGAAGGAGCTCAAACACGAGAACATTGTCGGACTTCACGATGTTATTCACACCGAGAACAAGCTGATGCTCGTTTTTGAATACATGGACGGCGATCTGAAGAGATACATGGACACTCACGGCGAACGCGGCGCGCTCAAGCCCACGACAATCAAGTCCTTCATGTACCAGCTCCTCAAGGGCATCGATTTCTGCCACCAGAACCGAGTTTTGCATCGAGATCTCAAGCCACAGAACCTTCTTATTAACAGCAAAGGATGCCTCAAGCTTGGTGATTTTGGTCTTGCCCGTGCCTTTGGCATTCCCGTCAACACCTTCTCTAACGAGGTCGTGACCTTGTGGTATCGCGCACCAGACGTCTTGCTCGGTAGTAGGACATACAATACGAGCATCGACATCTGGTCAGCTGGATGCATCATGGCTGAGATGTACACTGGCCGGCCACTGTTCCCTGGAACGACAAATGAGGATCAGATTGTTAGGATATTCCGCATCATGGGCACACCCACCGAACGCACATGGCCCGGCATTACCCAACTCCCAGAGTACAAGCCGACGTTCCAAATGTACGCGACTCAGGACTTGCGAAACATTCTTCACGCAATCGACCCCAGTGGAATCGACCTGATTCAGCGGATGCTCCAGCTTCGACCAGAGCTCCGCATAAGTGCTCATGACGCCCTGCAGCATCCTTGGTTCAACGATCTCGTCCTCCAACAACAGCAGCAGCAGCAACAGCAGCAAGCAGCCCTGCAAGCTCAGGCGCGGAGTTTCCAGCAGGCGGTCCCTTCACAAGCCTTTGACAACAACTACTAGGCATAGCCTGTGGCGTGTACTGCGCACCAAGATCCTGCAGGGCTGGCCATTAGCAGGCATACCTATATGGTCAATCCTGTCTATTTTTCGATTGTATGGGAAAAAAGTTGACTCGTTATTACTTCTGGCTGGCGATCAAGACAGCGTAATTGCATACTTACATAAAAAAAGAGATCATCTGCACATGTCCTGAAGACGGTGTGGGAATACTACGGTCAGACTAGAGCTGTCGCAACAAATCCGGGCTTTGGCGGTGGCTGGATGATATTACTGATACTGATAGTTTATCGTTCATGACTTTAGGGGGGCAGGACAAGATATCCATCCTTTTAATAAGAAGCGAAAGCAGAAAATTTTCATGTTGGGCTTTTGCACTCCGTCACAAGAAATGGGAACTTTTACCATTTGACTTTGTAGCGCTTGGATTCAGTGTCTATTGACAAGGCTACCATCTACGGGGCTCTTGAATTTACGTTTATTTGGCTCCTTGGACCACGTCTCGGCAAGGGCGGCTGTTTCATCTTCCTCGGGAGCGAATCCCATACTCAGCCTGAGCTTTTGAATCTCGTCACGAACCGCCTTTGCAAGTTCGACTCTGAGCTGCACTGCCTCTGGGTCATGTCTCAGCTGGTCGGGGTCACCAGCTTTCTCAACCATCTTCTTCCAAGAAGTGCGATAGTGGCCAAAGAGGCTGTCGACGTCGGTTGGTTTCCCAATCATGACTCGTACTCGCTGGCCTATGCGCGGCAGGAAACGTGGGAACCCTCTATCCTCGGACATGATGTTCTGCGTGCCATGAATGAACATTGGGACAAACTCCGGTGCCGGGTCGCTTTCGAGAATCAGGCGGGATACACCCCATTTGAAGTAGCGCAAGGTACTTTCGGGGTTCTGGTGGCAGCAGGCCTCGGGGAAGATGTGGACCCAGGCATAGTGGTTGGCTGCAAAGGCGGAGGGCGAGACGAAGGAGTCGGTGCCGTTGGTGGAAAAGGTCATGTCGGACGGCTTGATGACGGATGAGGGACTGGAGAGGAGCTTGATTGCCTGGGCAATGGTGGGCTGGTATAAGCCCCCTTGCGGCGAGTGCCACAGCCGGTGGGTGGGCAGCACCTGGCCGTAGCTGAAGAAGGCCGAGAAGAAGCGGTTCTTGAAGCAGATGTCGTGGGCACCAAGGCCCCAGCGGAGGTTCTCGACGTCGACGGCGTACCGCAGCGGGAGGATGCCCCAGATCAAGGGATCATCGAGTCTGGGGGCTAAGTTAGCAAAGAGTGTTTTATAGCAATTGATTTTTGGCTTCCTTCAATTGAGATACCATACACGGAGACGTGGTTGCACACAGTCAGCAGGCCGCGGTCTCGCTGCCCGTTTTTGCGGCGGTCCAGCACGCCCAGCAGGTTGTCCAGCCCCGTGACCTCGACCCGGTTGAGGCCGTAGAGGAACGCTCGTGATGCGGCCCCGACGCTGCCCATGACGGCCACGGAGGCGAGCCGCCAGGGCGCACCGGGCCGTGACGCGGGCGTTGGATGTGACGACGACATTGTGAGCTCCCGGGCTATGTTTGGCTGTTAATAGCTTTGGCTCGGATGAATTGCCCGGCGCTGGGTTCCATGACAGGCACTTATGGAGGCTCCATGGTGGTGAGAAGGCAGCACATATAATAGCACCGATGGAGCAGATGGAGCCAGCCGAGCCTTTTTTTTTTTTTTTTTCCCTGCCGTGGTTCCTATTTTTTTTCTTGGGGGAGCCAACAAAGTTCGGGTGCTAAAAATGCTGCAGCTAAGCCGGCTGAACTTGGCCGCTGTCAGTGCTGGAATATAGCGCCCAATGCCTGAACCACAAGCGCTCCATAGTGGGTGTGATTGGGCAATGGCAGCCGGAAGTGCACCTGCATTTCAAGGCTCCAGGGCTGGCATTTCTCTATTTTGGTACTAGTCCAGCTACGGGACGGGGGATGGCTAATCCTAGATGGGCAGTATCGTGCTTTGCCTGAGCATCGCGCTGCTTCGAGCTAAAGTGAGATCCGATACTCTTTGCATCTACATTACAAACTGCTGTACATACATACAATACGATACGATACGACACGAGTGCCGATTCAGAATTATTTTGTGACTATAGCTTGAATTGTTACCAGCATTGTTGAATCTAGCAGAGGCCATTTGTTTGCATATTTGTGGCAAGAACAGCCACAATGTCACATAGTAGGCAGCTCTTCTCTCTTCCTGGGCGAGCTTCCAGTTTGAGCTCTCAGAAGCTAACCACCAAGTTCCCTATTCACAGGCAAAAGAAACACGACTCGCCCCGTCTTCACCTCATACGAAAGAGAACAAGCCAAATCGAATTGGAGCTCAAAATCCGCACAGCTCAGCCGAGACTCCTTCCTGCCCTTTGGATTCTGCAGTCTCTGCCTGGAAAACGCCCGAGAGCCGGTCGCGTGCCCACGAGGGGACATTTTCTGCCGCGAATGCGCCCTGGAGAACCTCCTGGCACAGAAGAAGGAGCTTAAGCGGGCGGAAAAGGCACGCCAGAATGCAGAGAAGGAGGCTGCTAGGATACGGGCCATTGGCGACGACGAGGAGCGCGAGCGAGCTATTCGCGATTTTGAACTGACCCAGGCTGGGTTAACGAACAATAGCTCGGGCAAGGGCAAGCCAAGTTCGGGTGCTGCGGTGGAGAGTGGAAAGGAAGAAGCTACTGTTCGCGCTGGGTCTAAGAGAAAGTTTGCGCTTGATGCGGATGAGCTTGATCGGATTGCGGAAAACGACAAAGCAAAGGCTAGGAAAGCAATTGATGATGAAAAGGTGAGCAGGGATTACACAACCGTTGCTACCACATCCAGTTAAATGCTAATCTTGTCATGACAGGCCGCTAAACCAACACTTCCTTCATTCTGGACACCTTCACTCACCCCGGATGTGCAAAACAGCGGCTTGGCCCCCGTCGCAAAGAAGGCCAAAACCACGCCTACCTGTCCTGCTTCTGCAGAGCACGATGCCCACCCCTTTTCTCTCCAGAAGCTGCTGAAAATCGAATTTAATGAGACCACAGACTCAGCCACCAAGGAATCGCGCAGAACCTGTCCTTCATGCCTCAAGACCCTTTCCAACGCTTCCAGCCCAATCATGGCGGACAAGTGCGGCCACGTCTTGTGCTTTAGCTGCGTCAAGCAGTTTCTTCTTCCCTCTGAGAAACAGCAAGCCCAAGAGGCAGAAACAAACATTGCATGCTTTGTTTGTAGCACGCCCGTCGCCGTCGTCACCAAGCCCACCAAGATTTCGAGCGCAAAGGACTCTTTGCCGACAGGGCTCATCAAGCTAAAGTCAGAAGGAACTGGCTTCGCTTCTCGCGGTTCGCGTACCGTGGAAAAATCAAGCGTTGCTTTTCAATGTTGAGCGGAATTTGATTTACACTTTGAGCTAGCAGGCATTTTGGCTCAGATTCCTCGCTGTAGGGAAGACGTTGTGCCGAAATGCACCATATTGACCCTCAAGCTCCTTTATGGAGCTGTGCGTTGCTCGAGTAGCAGGCTTGGGTATGCACCTGAAATCAACCAACAGTGTATCAGGACTGTGCATTGAAAGAGAATTCCAGTCCAGCTTCTCTTTCAAAGAGGCCCGAGAAGCTCCATGTGCTTTGCACCATATCGAGGAGCTTCTTATCTCTTGGTGACTTGATTGGGCAACAATGACAGCAATTGATCGCAGCCCATGAAACTAGAAAACCAAGAGACTGAAATATCAAGTCCGTCATCTTTCGGGCTTCATACGCCACCCATCAACTCCCTTGAGTGTATGTCCTCTGAGGACGTCTCTAAACACATTTTCGGCAAGGTGAAATACATGGACCAATACGGACAAAGATCCATTCGCTGGCCATTACCTTGCAATGACCACCCATGGAATAGCTCAGACCTTACCCATCGAGCCACTACGGCGTCTGCAATGTTAAGCCGCCTCCTGTGGATGGAGAGATGAAGAGTATGTCGTTGCATCTCTGTTATTTTGACTGAGAGCAAAAAAGAGACTGTAACTTGCTATAGAGTTGCACTACCTCTTTGGATATTGGATATAGCAAACACATTGATGATAGCCCCTATATAGAAGCATCATAGATAGCTATTCAATCACAGACACGCATTTATTAAGCTCTGTAGCAACATAGTGCAATGATCTGAACTCCGACTGAGTCGGCTTCTATTGATACACCTTGTATGGCTGTCTCCAATAATGTATCTATACAAAGATGCGTTTATACAATGAATAGGATAAACCTTCAAAAAAGTAGAGGAAAAGAACAAGCCGGGCGGCACAGTATTCCAATACCGAGCTGTGTCGCTGCCCGTGCCGCTGAATATAAAAGGGATAGTCATTTCAATCATCAAAACCCATTTCCTAGTCCGAAAGCCATTCCCTAAAATGGTATATACCCAAAAAGAAGATTGAATAAAGAAAACCTTCGAAAGAAGGGAAGTAGGAAAGACACCGTACGCCTTGACCATGCTCAACCCGCCGCTGTAATCGCAAAACCAAAAGAAAGAGAATAATAAATCGATCTCAGGGGTCATGTTTTCTACGCCGGGATTTCTATGCCCGACTCGCCACCGAGGCCTGCCTTTGTGGCGGCGCAGGCATGCCGAAACTGGCCTGCCGCGCCGACCCCGGGATGGACATGGATTCTACGTCGGGCTCACCCGGAGCGTCTTCGTTATCCAACAACCCGGGATGGCCGGGTGGCAGTCTCTGAGCGCCAAAGCCGGTGACCTTGAATATGTTTGTGCGGCCTCCATTGGTGGCCATTTGTAACTGCTCATGAAGCCTTGCAAGCTGGTACTGGCGCTTGATGGGGGTGAAAACGGGTTGTGGGATCAGGGGCTGAGGGTTCCAGTGAGCCAAGGCACTCATGACGGCGCCCGTCTCTTCATCAGAGTCTACAGGGCCGTTATTGGCGTCATCGTCGTCCTCAAGAGGTGCGTTTGCATCCAACGCAGCTTCTGTAGTATCGATTAGCCCCTGAACAGATAATGTGTAATTGGTGGCAGTGGGGGGACATACTCTGCTGCTTGGCTTGATTCTTTTTCTGGTACGCGGCTAGAAGCATGTCGTAGGGCAAAGATCTTCCTGATACAGCACGCTTTGCTCCCATGGAATGACTTTTACACGTTAAAGAACGAGCGCATGGTTGGCCATTGGGTAGAATGACACCACATTGGCGCTCAACATCGACAGGTCCTGCAGGGAGAAAACAAGAGGAGTCAGTGAACCTATCCGGGGAACTGTAATTGTTCTTCTCACAACAACATACCTTTTGGCTTCGGGAGCTTAGCCTTTGGCTCATCCTTCTTCTTCTTTGCCTTGGGCCCCTTGTCTGCATCAGCATCTGCTTTGCGCTTCTTGCTGACCTCTGGCTTCTTGCTGGCGGCCTTTTTGCCGGCTTTCTTTTCTTCTTCGGCGTCACTGTCTTCGTCTTTGCCATCTGCATTGTCGTCATCATTCTTCTTGGCCTCTTCTTCCCGCGCTGCCTCCTTGGCTCGTTCTCGAGCTTCTCGAGCCTCCTTCTTCCGCTGGGCCTTTTCTTTCTTGACCTTGAGGCACTGCGCAATATGGGCCTTTGCAGCCGTTTTAAGGATGCTCTTCTTGCAATGCTTGCACTGTTGAAGCTCCGGGTTGTCCTCTAGGGGTCGTCCAGTCGCAAAGGTCTCGCGGGATAAGTCGTCTAGTTGGTTGACGACGGGCCCAGGAGATACTGGTACCGAGGGTGACGAGTTGTTTGTCTTTTTTTTCTCTTCTTGCACAGCGTCAGCCTCAGAATTCAACGCTAGTGGAAAAAGGAATGAAGAGAGGGAAACAGGGTTGGGTGATATATACCATCGATGACGCTGCCATCCATCCAGTTGCCCGGCTTGCTATGCTTTGGAACCGACTTCTTAAGCTTTATTGTTGCATTCTTGGAGTCCTTTTTGGAAGCGACCTTGATTGTTTGGTCTGCGCCTAGAAGCGTGAGCTGGAACGAACTGTTATATGCATGGTAGATGATGATATCGCCTGCCCACCTTTGCGCGACTCTGCGTCTGGCGCCATGATTGCTGCTGCGCCGGGATGATGTCAGGATGTTGAATTTTCCGCCCAACGGCGAATAAACACGACAAGGAACAGTTGTAGCAGGCTCAGCAAGGCGCGACAGCACTTTGCAGGCGTTGGATGTTGGGTATAAGTTGCAGACAGACAGTGACGATCGCGAGGCTGATGTCCAAGGAACCCAACTTCACGTGTCTTGGGTGGAATGGGCGACGTCGGAAGCAACAACGATGTTCCGAAGATATCGCGGAGGCTCAGAGGTACGTACCAGCACCACTTGCAGCAACCCACTGATGCTTAATCTCATTGATTGAATCTGAGCTCAGTTGCAATTCATTACGCGCCATTGCAGCTGTCAAATACAATAGAATAATAGACAAGTAACTTATTAAGTATTCTATTGATCGATACAACAATATTGAAAAGAGATATTAAACAGTGACATGCATGCATAGGCACATATGCACTGTCCCGAAGACCAACCAACCTTGTCCGGTGTCACTTTACGGCACTACTTTAGTGAGAGGATACCTTAGTCGGCCCCATGGGGATCGCAGCGACCCATTTGTTCATTCTCCGCTACTTGACACAAGCATTCATATCAAAGTCAGGTACCATAGCATCTAGACCGCTGAACCCAGAAAACGCCCCGGTATATTCAAGAAAACATCAAACCAATCATTCTAGATAGTGGGCGTCAACAGCCAAAGGAATCCACCAGTTATGTGTGTGTGTACTGTAGGTGAAAGGGGTATAATATGATAGAAGATATAGAAGAAAAAAAATGCACCGGCCACGATAGTCTCAATCATCCCAGTGTTGGGATAATATTGTTTTCACGCCACGCCTTGTATATGCGGTCCCTCATTGCCATGTGGCCAAGACTGCGCTACAAAGAGAGAGTCAGCATCTTGTTTTGGCTGCAGATGACACGGAAAAAGAAACCAAAAGAAAAAGGAGAAGCTTACCGGATGAAAAGTCTTGCCGTAATATGTGGGCACATACCACATGGAATTCTCCGCCACGACCCGCCCGTCTGCCTTTCGCAGCTCTGCATCTTTGCTAGCTGCCGTGGCCATCATGCACAGGGCCATCTCGCCCCAGTCCCCGGATTTCTGCGCAGGTCCAAGGCAGTTGACCGGATCAACCAGCGGGGAGTCCAGAGGGAGCAGGGCGTCCGTGACCCCGAGCACGGGCGACTCCGTATTGTCCAGGCCGCCAACGAGGAAGAACCACGTTTCGTTTCTAGCATAGTCTGGCTCGATGACGCCCGGCTCGCAGAAGCGATGGCCCTCAAAGGCGTCGTCGTAGTCGACAAAGAGGACCCTGGGCTCTGCAAATGCGGCGTTGATGGCGTCGACTGAGCGGCGGATCTTGTTGTTGACGTCGACAACCATGTCGTTCATGCGCTGTCGAAGCTCCCGCTTCAGCTTGGGGCCTCGCCACCACATGCCAAAGGAATAATCGTCGCACTCCTCCGTGTCGGCGTTGAAGAAGCGGGCGTATCCAGTGACGGTGATGGTGAACCACGGCCGCTTCTCCCACCGAACGCGATCGAGAATCTCCATTATGACGAGTCGAAGGCGATGTTCAAAATCGGAGCTGGCCATTTGCTCGTCGGCGTGACGAAGAGCAGACTCGCAGGTTCCAGAGTAGAAGCTGTAGAAGCGGAATATGCAGCTGTTCATGATTTCGAAAAAGCCCAGATCGTTGCCGCCGATGGACAGGAGGGCAAAGTCGGCCGTCGCCGTCGTGTTGAACTCGTCAATTTGGCTGTGCTCCGCGCCAGCGAGCATATCGTTGACGGTCGAGCCTGTGCAGGAGAGGAACTGAAAGCTAGGGCTTTCGCCTCCATCCAAGCTGCGGCTGAGGTCTTCCTGGACTAGCATCGGGTAGGCATTGTGGCCGTGGCGACAGTCATCTTCGGTGCCGTTGAATAGGCCTGTGCCGATGCCGGCAGAGTACGAGTCACCGAGAGCAATGAAGCCTGACGGACGGTTTCCTGGCCTGCTGGGAAAGGGCGGTGCGTAAGGAGCTTGGGATCGGTAAGCTGTGGAGGGTGATTCTGTGATTGTTTGTAAGACGTAGGTTAGTGGAAAGGAGCGCTATTGAAGTGACGCAAAGCAAGGAACGGAGGATGGACAGCGCTGTCTCACCTGGACGATGCTGTCCCAAGACCAGCTGTTCATTGTCCAAGCGATGCTCGTATGGCTGGATGACTAGGCCGAGGCTGCGGATGGGAGCCCAGGCGAGCGTCAAGACGAGCAGCCAGTTTGCAACGCTTGGATACCGTGGCATGCTGGGGATAAGAAGAAAGAAGAAGATGAAGAAGAAGATAGAAAAAGCAGCTGAAGCAAAAAGACAAACAAATGGCAGCTCAAGACATTTGAGCGCGCGGAGAGGTTTAGACGAATGCTTCGGATTGCCCCGGCGTTGGGGAGAGCCGGGGTATCGCAACTCGTTGGGCTCGGTGATGAGGCTGATCTTATGCGAGTAGGAGTTTTGTGAGTCTTTTTTGACTTACACGACCCGTCTACCTATATATACGGATACATCGGTAGATAGAGATGCGGCTGCAAACGCACCTACTAATAATAATACGTGTGAGCTGCCATACTGACAGACTGACTGTCATACAAGCTCAACTGTCATGCAGTGGCATCTGCCTGGGGACGCGACAGATAAGATAGCAGAGCTTAGCCTTGTCCCAGGGTCACGATTTTGTTGGGCTCGCTCGCGCTTATAGGCTACCGTCGATCCATGTGCCGCGGCCGCGACCTCCTACTTGCTGCAGCTTGTCAGGGGCTTTAGCTGGATGAGTCTAAGTTAGCCCGTTTGCGACGGCTCACGGGACTGAGACGGGAATCAAGGGTCTGGTCTGATTCACATTCACGCGGGTTCATGTAAGTACTGGGTGAGAAGATGGAAGTGGGATTAAGCAGAGGTAATATCTGCCGGGTACTTTGCAGGGTACATGTCATGTTATCTTGCCGCATAACGAACAACGCTGGGGTGTAACGGGAACAGAGAGAGAGAGGCCAAGCAAAAGTAAATTTGCTTGTGTAAATGCATTTGATAGATGAATTACTACTGACTGTAAGTAAAGTAGTAGTGCCGGGAGCTGCCTTAATACTCCCCCAGCTCTATCATCCGAGCTCCGTAGAGCTACCTTAATGTGTATTGATTGCATTTGGCCCACATTGTTGATTCCCACTTCTCCATCTCGAATCTGCCAATCCACCCATCAAACAAAGCATGTAAATGTACCAGCATGAAACAAGAAGAAATCCCCTTGGAGACAATGCAGAATAGAGCACAGTACAAGCATCAAGTTTGACAGTACACGTATTGGACCCCTAATAAGAGTACATACCTAACCTGTCACTGTCCATGCCTTCATACGTCATTCACGTGCAGCCCCCCAGTGACACTCACTCTCTCATGTTCCCACGCCTTTCCCCACTGAAAAAGGGCGACGATCTCGATCCAACAACGAGAGCCTTGCGTCATCGCCCGTCGGCTCCCCTTTCAGCTGCTCAGACCAGCAAATTCCAAGCTTCAGAACGCAAGCAACTGTAGCATTACCGGAACATTTTGTCAAGGTACTAAGGTTTATGCTTGTCCAAAATAGCAGCACAGAGCATGTCCACTCCCCCCACCTCTTGCATGTACCTACTCCATTTCGAATAGCTGCCAGTGTACAAGTACACGCAAAACTTGGCTATGCAAATCCCCTCCGTCATTGCCGTCATACGTGTGTGTGTTGTGTCCATGTCTGTTCCCCCCCAGCCTCGCTCGCCATGGCCATTCAGCGAGTAGAATCCCGGATTCTGTTAGTCCAAAGTCGCTCCCAGCTTGGAGACCGTGCTACGTCGACGTCAGAGGCGGGCTTTCAACCCAATTGCCCTTTTATTAAAAGGGCCACCTCTTGAACTCTGCCCCCATTTCCAAGTGATTTCTACCAGACCCAATTCTTTCTACTCAACTTCGTACTATAATACCCATCATCGACACATCTCGTCTACGTAACATCTTCTTCTCAACGCCATAAACCACTAAACGCACACCACTTACACAATGAGTTCCGCCATGGAGACCATCAACCAACTCGCTACATCCGCCGCAAAGGCCGTCTGGGGCGATTCCAGCACCGACGAAACCCACAAGGAGCCCATCTCAGGCGCCACCGGCGACGTTTCCAAGGGCGAGCCTTATGACGCTGGCAACTTGGGTATGATTGACAACTAGCTACATGATACTATCCGACCAATAACTAATGCAAAAGCGTCCATATATTAGATATCAAAGACCAAAACAAGGTCGAATCTAGCCTCAAGGGCCAAGAAGACGACTCACCCTCAGATCTCGCCGAAAACGAATACTACGCGCTCTCATCCTCCGCAAAGGACAAGCCCCTCCCCGAAAGCCCTCGAACCAAAGAACCCATCGGTGGTCAACTCCAGGATAGAACCAAGAGTAGCCTCAATGACACAACAACCAAGAGTAACCTCAAGGACACAACAACAGGCACAAACGCAGACGATGATGTAAACCCCGAAGAAGGCAAACCCCTCGACAAGCTCACCGGCGCCGGCCCCCGCCCCGTCGAAGAGCTCGCCAAGGAAAACGGCGGAAACGCCGCTGCCGCATCTTCCAACGAAGCTGTGCAGGAGGACAACAAGCCCAAGGAGCAGAAGTTGCCCGAGGATAACTCCCAGCAGCCCGGCGGCGATCAGAAGTGGGAAGCTTCTGAAGAGGACTACGTTAAGACGACGGGGCTTGCGGCTGATGGAGGGAACTTTGATGCTGCGAAGCCTGGGGCGGGAGTTGAAGCCGATCGTATGTTATTCCCCCACTATTCTTAACCTATACTTTCTCTCTATTTCCTTTCTTTGTTCTCATGGATATGGTGAACTCCTACTAACCATATATATAGGCTTGATGGAGCAAAAGGGCATGAAGATAGATGACGACGATAACAACAATCACAAGGCCGGCGGCAGCTCTGGCCGCAAGAGCTCGGATTCAGGCCGTCACCACAAGGATAAGCCCAGTCTGGGGGAGCGAATCAAGAATAAGCTGCACCGACATTAAATCTTGTCTTTTGAGTTTCTGTCCTGCTTTTCCCGATTCCTGATTCCCCTTTGTCTTTTTGTCCATTTTGTACCAAAGAGTACTATCTTGTATCAATTATTTAATTCTGCTTTTACGGAAACAAGGTGTTTGTGTGTATGATACTACTTTATCTGTTTTTGCTCGAAAAAAAGTGTAACTTCTCACGCTGGAAACAATATATCCAAGTTTCACGACTTCAAAAATGCTGCCAAATTTTCAATGCAAGCCTTTCGTAGATTCAATTTCCAAACACTAAATGCTAAACGTCAAAAACAAGTATATACCATCATAAATAACCGTACCATATATATATGCAGACGTTGGATATATATATGTAATATATATAAAACGGGTATGATATTCCAAGTTTCCCAATCGCCATTCGACATTTCCTCAATAGATGAAGAGAAAATGTCCATCCAACTCTAAATCAAGATGCCCAAAGCTCAGGAGTCCGAAAAGAAAAACATCCCTCGCATAAAACTGAGAACATGGAATAATGTTTTGTTTTGTTTTCTTTGCATCATGCGAACCCAAGTTCCTTCTCGAGCCTTTAAAAACCAAGCCAAGCCATATCAAAACCCATCAGAGGCGCCAACGAGAATGCCAACAAGTTTTGTTTGCGAATCATAATCACAAAGTCGTCAGAAGCGGCAAACCACGGTAAAATCCATACTGCCCTTCATGGTGCCGATGCATTTCAACGTCCAATCATCATCACCCACGCCCTTTGTTGGCTCTGGGTCTTTGGATGTTGATCGAAATCAGAAAACCCAAGACACCTTGAATGCAATCAATCCATGACAGCATTTTTGTACAAGGGCCGTCCAGGCTCGGCTGCATCTTTTGTTTCTTTTCGTCTTTTTTTTTTCCCTTCCCTTTCAATTATCCCCCTCTTTTTCGCGCCTCGAATCCCTGGAGTAAAGAAGAAGAAATCCAACTTCCGCTGCGATATAGTACCAGACCATTCCGGCATGGCCTTTTTTTTGTGGCCAGATCTTCCCCATTCTAGAACCTCTTGGTATCATTTCTCTGCTTCCATTCCCTCAAACATGCTTTGTGCTTCTCTTCTATACACTCTGCTTCTCCATTGTACAACACGTGAAGCGTCCTTATATATGGGCCCAGTCTGCTGACTGTTTCAAACAATATCAGAGGATCAGGGCTTTGGTGCTCAGGGGCGAGTATTTCACAAAAAGCCAGATTCAGCAAGCACCCTACATCACACAATTCGTTAGCAACTGTGAAGGAGCAGGAGCAGATCGAAGCAAATATCTCCTCTGTTTTGCTTTGTTGTACATACCTGACAATCTTCTCGTCTTCACGCTCGCGTGGTTCAATCTGCAAACTCTTGTCGTACATCTCATGTACGTCTCCTGCAGCTTGCATGTTGCTCACAATGTAATCATGCAGCTCAGGGACTGGCTGCAGGGAGTATCCCACATTCTGGTATTGCTGAATGTCGCGGATGACTTCGGCTGTCTTTGCTCTCTTGGCAAAGTTGATCAGGTTGGTCTTCTTAATCACCGAGGGTATACCGTCCTCGATAAAGGTAAGATCGGTCAAATAAACACCTATGTGCTCCAGTTAAAACTACCATCCTTCACCGTAAAGTTGCTCAACAGTCCAAACTCACCAAAAAAGGGGATACACGGCGGGTTGGCAACGTGAAGCGCCTCTCGGTACTCGCCAAAGTTCTTGGTGCTAGCCATAAGTCGACGCATCGTTTCCAGAACAACGCTGGTTCGCTGAGGGACTTGATCCCAGGTTCGCTTCAAACGCGCAATAGGCGCCGTACCCAACGCTGAGATGATGGATGTCAACGTGGAAAAGTTATTGAGACCTCGGCATTTCTAGTACAATTGTTAGCTTTTCTTCAATTCAAAAGTGTCAGGATCCGCAAACATACGTCGGCAACAGCAACAAAGTGCTTAATCACTACAACTCGCTTCTTGACATCCATCTGGTTTAGAATCATCTCTGCCACCCAGTTGGTCATCTGGTTAGAGTGCAGAATCAAAGCCTTGACATTCGGAGCCGCGTCAGGGTCGCCGTCTGCAACCTTTTTCTGCCACGTCTTATTCAAGCACTCGGTGGCCTTGATCTTGGAGTACAATCGAGACTCGATGATTGTCAGCTGGCGAGCAAACTCTGTCACGTCAATGTCCAAGAATTTGAGTTTTCTCATGTTCTTTGGAATGATGGGCGTTGGAGTGCTCTGGTTCAGGGTTTGGATCATGCGTCTGGCGCCAGCTTCCTTGCCGCTGAGCCTCTGGTCAAGGATCGCCATCAGCGGCCCTGAACCTGGTGTCTCAGTCGACTTGACAGTGTCTCTCGCAAACGTGTAGACGTCGCGTATCAGAGTCTTGGACTCGTCGTTGAACTCTTCCATCCAGAAACTGTCGAACCAACTCTTGAGAATGTTGACCACTCTGAATCGAATGAGCTTCTGCTTGCGGTCTCGCCACAACTCATAGTCTTGCTGTGTGAGGCCCTCCGGAGGCTGTATGCCGAACCGTTGAACCAGCATCTCAAAGAGCTCGCGTGCTGATGTGAAGGACCGATAAGTTAAGAGGAAGGTGTTGTTAAAACTCGAATCAAGTTTATCATGGCGCGTGAGCTGCTCGACCAGTGCTAAGAGGGATCCTCCCTTTACTGTGGGTGTGGTTGCCTTTGCGTCCCAAGATAGGTCGTTTTCGTGGTCCAGGAGCAGGAACTCGGGCGTATCCTCGTCCGGCTGAAGCTGTGGTGACGGGTCTTCTCCAAAGATCTTCTTAACCTTGGAGTAGTCGCCCTTTCTGGAGAATCCGGGGGGAGCATCGCCCTCGGAGTATGACTGGGTGGTGATGAGTGGCGGCCGGACTGGTGCGGTTCTAGAGTCCGACCGTTGATGCGGCCTGTCGTAAGGCATAGTCTCTCCTCGCTGGAGCTGGCCACGTGGTGGTTGACGAGCCTTTGCTTGCTGCTGCTGCATGTTGATCAGGACCTGCTCTGAAAGCAGCTGTAGAGAGAATCCAGTGTGTGACGAGTTCGTCTCGAGTGCTCTCGCGCATTGGCGAACATAGTCGAGACGGCTCTCGAGAGGCTCTCCCCGGACTTCTGACCATTCGTCCGCTAGGGGTCCAGCGACGGCCTGGCAGCTTAACATCAGGTCGGCAATGTTGTCGTACAGCGATTGCTTGTTGATGCTAAAGTCTTCCAGCTGCGGTGTCTGGAATGTATTGCCCAAAGATGACAGGTCAACGGACTCAATCATGGCAATCCACGGCCTAAACGTCTCTACAACCTTGCCGCCTGCAAAGCAGACATTGTTGGCAATGGCCTCGTGTCGCTGAGGTGAGATGATTTTTTCAGGAGCTGTTAGGTTCTTTTCCAGCTCTCGAATACTAGACACGAGAATTCTCTTGTGCTCATCTAACCTTTCGAGGAGATTACCATCGAGGACTGCGGTGGGTTCGGTGAGACCCTCCTCATCGTCAAGGAAGTTGGGGGACATCAAATCATGGAAATCTAGCCCGTTGCTCTGCCAGCTTCCACCTGAGGTGCTGCCAATGACAAAGCCAGGGAAAAGTCGGGGGATGTCCTCTCCTCTCTGTTGCCTGGCAACTTCAACATAGCTGAAGACGCCACCCAACACGCCGTCGGCCTCCTGGAGACACTTTTGAACAGATTCCGCGTTGGGCCAATCGGCGGCGGCAATGTGGGAAGAAATAACCAGCTTGGAAAACTTGGACATCATATCTCGGAAGTGGGGGTACAGTGCCTTGTTGGTGGAGATGATGGAAGGCTGGCCAGAATGGTTGTCCGTGGTCCCTGAGCCGGCGGCAAGAAGTAGTCTGAGGTGATCGGAAATATCTTCGGCCCTGGCAACGTATTCGGAGCGGGCGTTGTTGGTGACGGCCTCGCGATATCGGTCGATGGCGCGCTTCATGTTGGTGACAAGGAGACTCCAGGTAAGGGGGGGCGTGGATCCATCGTCGAAGAAAGACTTGGGCACGCTGGTGGTGGCCGGCACGTTGTAGGTGGTGCTGGTGAATGATGTGGCCGATGCAATGTTTGGTGGCTGGTTGGTGTTGGCGAATCCGAGGGCGTATGCATCGCTTCTCTTCCGCCGAGCGGGAGAAGTGCCATTCATCGAGTCCATTGACGTTGACGGGGAGAGGGCTGCACTGAATGAACCTCGAATGCGAGGCTGGATAGAGTATTAGTTCCAAGTACTTTCCTTTTTGTTCGTTCATGTTTTAATGGACAGATGTACTTACCATGGAACCTCTGGACGCGAGCATCAGAGATTCGCCTTCGGCCTCTGAAGCTGAAGTCGCCGAGTCGTCGTCCTCATCCTGGGTCAGCCCACGCGCCATCATTTCTGGCGGCGGCCGTGTCTTCTCGGGCATGGCAACGTTCATGCGGTCCCTGGGGCCCGTCTCGGCCGAGGACACGGGCGATTCTAGCGGCAGCTCCATGCTGCGATCGCCCGTCATCATGTTGTAGTAAAAAAGGCGGCCATCTGGCGTGGCCTGCGGGATCCAAAAGTCGGCGCGAGACTTGTCACCGCCCATGTCGGTGCCCTCGAGCGGCAGGCTGCCAAAGCCTTCGCCCTCGGAATCCTCGTCCTGGTCGGCACTGTCTTCGTAAAGTTCGTTTTCCTCCATTTCGTCCTCCATGTGGTGGTTGACATGGCCGTTTTGGCCCATGTCGGGAAACTCATCGGGGCTAGTGATGGCCTGGCAGTAATTGCTGGGGAACCAGCCGCGCACTCCATTGATGACGCCGTCCCACCAGCCACTCTCGAGCTGGGTGATGACCTGGATGATGTCGCCCTCGTGGAAGCTGAGACTGGTCCTGTCGTCGGCCTCGTAGTCGTAGAGAGCACGGACGTACATGCTGCCGGGCGGCGCAGTTCCCACGACGCCGTCCATGGTTTTTGGCGCGCGCGTGTGGGGGAAGAGCTAGAGAGAGGGGGGGAAAGGAGAAGTTGGGGAGCGAGAGAGAGCGCGCAAGAGAGACTCGGAGAGGGGGCTTGACAAAGGCCCAAACGCGATGGCGATGGCCGGGATGGGCGAGATGGCGATCGAGTCACGGTTTGCGCTCGAGGCCGCGGAGGATCTGTGCCAGCAGAGAGCAAGTCGAGTCGAGTCGAGTCGAGGCGGGATCGGATCAGATCAGATCAGGATGAGATGGCGACAAAATCACCGCAGGACATGGTCCGCGAGTCAGCCTTGTTGCAAGCCGGCGGCGCGCGCTGGGCCGAATCCAATGCCAATGAGCATGCCACCAATGTTGCAGGCGGGAAGCAGGCGAGACGTGCTCGACGGGCTGGAGATGTTCAGCAGATCGCTGGGGGGGAAAGGGGAGGCTATCGTCGACTGGAGTTTCGAGTGGCGGCAATTGGGGTGGTGGCCTCGCTGTGTTTCTGGCGCTGCTGCAGAAAGGGCACGCTTGCTGCTAGGCCGTTACGGGCACTGGGGGGAGATTTAGGCGAGACAAGAGCACTGATGGAGGCGCTGTATCTTCCCATGTGCTAGTGGGCGCGGGCGTCCTCCACTTCTACAATGGATCGGTTCTGGCAGCGTTAGCGAAGTACAAGGCCCAGATACTGCCCGTTACAGCAACCCCACGCGCCGTCAACCTCTGGAATCCGACAGCTGCTGGGGGAACTCGACGCACCTGAAGCATGCTTGTCGATCGCCAAACAAACGTGGAAGTGGAAGCGCAGTGCAGGCTCAAGCAGCACGAACAACGCGCGACATCAGACCGGCGGAAACGAGACAGTTGCATGTACTCCGTATCTACTTCTCATGGACCCCCAAAATGAGACGAGCCCCGTTCGCCATGCTCCGTCGCTCCAGCTTAGCGCCATGCACGCAGCCAGGTACAGCTACCCCGGGCAGCCACAGACGGCCGGCCACATGCTTCGTACCCGGTACTTGCGCGCGCTCGAACTGGTGGCTGGCCACTAGGAGGAAGCGATAGCTGCAGCACCTCCTGAACCGTTGAAACCTCGCAGCACACCAGCCATTGATGTGTTAGGCCGGTACATGGATTGATGGAACTTGCACCAACAAATTTCAAAATTGAATTGAATGCATCAATCAAGCTAGATGGACCCACGGCGTGCCGGAGCTTGTCCATGATTGGAGATTTGTGCTTAAGAATTGGACGAGCAACGATTTCTCGAACATTGAATGGAACAGTTACATGAGATGCGATCCATATCAATACGTGAATGGGTCTCCAAACACGCGCAAAGGGCGCACAGACAGGCACATGTGCAGTGCATGGTACCTCTTGTAAGCAATCCATCCATCTGATCCATTGCCATCAATCCCTACCTTACAAGTTGGTCGACTCCATTGCCTAGAATGGTAGAACGCTTGATTGTCCTGTTTGCCGCAGCTGTCATCTCATAAATACGGATAACATATGAGCATTCCTTCTCCTCCAATCTCCCCAGCTCGTGCCTGTCATTGCCTCTTAACGAAGGGCTTGTCACTTTGCACCCCACGTTTGACCACCTTGCCGGCCTTCCAGAAGCGAGAAAGATGATTGAGAATCTACGAAGCCGGGTGAGAAGGGGATGTTACGGATCAGCTGTCCTCTTTTTACTATGGATACGATAACGATGCTATGCTTCACCTTCTGTGCTGCTACTCTGAGCTGCTACGATAGCAAAGGCGTTGGTCATACCGCTTCCGTTGCATTGCAATCCGAGACAGACCAACCTATACATACAATCTTGTTGGGACTATTGCAAAGGACGGAGTATGACTGGGAGCACAGCTACCTATCTCTCTCTACCAGGGATTATTCGGCCCTCAAATCTTGGAGCGACGGCATACAGTATGGTGGGCAGGCACAATGCAATGCAATCCTCCCACACGGCCCAGAAAAACACACAGCACAAAGAAAAAACCAGCCAGCCAAGGCATAATTCTGCGCTGGGACCTCAGGCCGCTGGCATCAAAGTGAACCTACGAGTACTCATTTACACATGGTCCGAATGGTCGGCCTCTTCATACCGCCTCTTCGACCTTGGCCCCCTTCGCATGAATAAACGCTAGCAAACCCACAAAGTGTCGGCCAACGCATCAAGCAAAAGAGAAAACTCGGTAATGAACTCGGACACGAAAGACACTTCGGAGGAGTCCGCCGAATAGGATCTGAATAGGGCTCAGTTTAAATCACGGCAGCAAATTTTTTGAGCGAAATGGGGCGGCCGCGTTCCAGATAGAAAGCTTCAAGAAAAGCACGAGCACGCACCACCCAGTAGCAAAAGCAGCATCCCGCCACTAACAAGACAAGAAAAAACAATTACAGCTTCAGGGACTGAACTACTTTTTTCGCCAAGTTTTCGCCTGACAAAGGCGCGGAAAGCTGCGTCAAAAGTCATTCCCGGAACCGACCAACCGGCCACTAGTACTTTGTGCTAGAACTAGCAGCAGAGCTAGAGTCAACCAGCAAAATGAGCTTTTCTCGTGTACGAGTGAGTACTGTACGACAAAAGCTGCTGCGCCCATGGCAACGAAGGGCTCGCGGGATTCTAGAAAGTGGATGTGCCAATTTACTCCCAGGGGGCGGCGAAAGGAGGGCAGGGCCATTGCTCGCCTTCAGAACAGGCGCAAGTACCGCTACCAGTGAGATACAACGTGGGGCTGGTGCCCGGAGCGGCCAGCGTCTTAGGTCCCGGAAGCTTGCCCCGGACCCGCCCAAGAACCAGGTACTGTACTCGTACATTATCGTGCCTCTAACCAGCAACAGCTACAGTATTTCGGTGTCTGGTACAGTATAATGAGGATTGGGACGTCTGCTGGCACTGTGACGGCATGGTCAACTCTAATTTACAGAGACACAGCACTGGAGCACTTCATACAAGGGTCATCCCCCACTGGGCGAGTACGCGGAAACGGTGCGGATTCGGCTTAAACGGTGGGTGGCTGGGCTTGTGCAATTTGTGCACTGCAGGTTTCAGTCTCCGTTCCGTTTTCCCAGCCGCGTTGGCACCTCTGAGAGGTACTTTGGCCACAGAGAAGGGCTGCTGATAAGCGTGCATGTTCGTACTGTGCGGCCAGTGACGCGCTGGCCATCGTGTACATGCTGGCCGGAGCTTCTGCTGCTGACTTTCGAGTGTCGATATTATGGCAGCACTGAAAATAGGGGTCTGGTCGCCTTTTGTCTGTGCCGCCTTACGGGAATAGGGAGCTGCGTGTACCAGTGATTGATGAAGTGAGCACCACGTTCAATGGATTTGATGCATGCAATTTGGGCAAAGACACACACCGCTGGAGCTGCTTCTACTTTGAGTTACTGCGTCTTTGCACTTCAGTGGTGTTGATGCTGCATGCAGCAAATGGACGATCATCCTAAGATATAAGATACCTGCGCTGCAATACACGTACTCGTATGCACGGGTACGAGACAAAGAAGCAAGCGTCTCAAGATACTGAACCAGAGTATGGGGTAAAAGAAGAGAAGAAAAAAAAAATCTGGAGATTTCCCCTCCATCACACGAGTGAGTCCATCCAGATTTTGAACCCATTCGCTACATCCACCCGGTGCCGTATGGAGCATCGTCACAATCTACCGAGGCAGCGGTTCAAGGCTCCGGTGTGGATGTTGCTTTTTTTAGTGCTGCGCGTGTCAACTTGTCCCAGGACAGCAGTTGTGTCCACAACGACTCGACTCCGTTAACTCCATCTGATCTCAAAACATGAGATGGTGTTATTGTCCGAACCGGCTTGATTGATGATACTCGTACAATAGCATCCTTTTCGAGAGAAGGAAGATACTGGATGCTCGGCTTTGTCAGCTTCGGTCGTATGCACCCCACGCCGCCCGAGAGCTGACTAGAGCCGCTGCGGGTTGACGGAGCGGGAGATGCAGCCACGAGAGGAGCAGAATAGGACGGGCAGACATGTACAGTAAGACGGCGATCTCACAGGACAGGCAAGGTACAGTACAGCAAGGCACGCACGTAGCGTGGTGTATGTACTCGAACAGTACTCGCAGATCCAAGTGAAGTGCCTTGGTGGAATTGGCCTGTTGCACAGCCAATGCACGCTTACCTGTGCTCGACGTGTACGAGTACCTAATACGTATGGACAGCAGTGGCCATTGTGGTGATGCCCGATTTCTAATAATACTCGTGCCGGGAGATTTGGTGTCCATTACTAGCAACTTCGCCGCTTGGGAGGCGCCAACGGACGGGCTCGTATACACCAGTCATTCGAGCACCTGAAACGACTTCTCACCGTGACTAAGACATTCCACCTCGACCAAGGCTGAGTGGCGGTCTACTGCAGTGTGTCCGACAGGTATTGGACGACGTTCGTTTTCCCATCACCGCCAGTCTGGCTGATTTTGATCCCATGGATAATGGCCAAACCGAGCACTGCGAGGACAAGTAACGGTACATGCAATGCATGCACGCATCTGCATGCCCCCCTGCCCGGTTTCTTGGTGAGTAGTGGTTGATTTTCCCGTACACGCACCTGGTCCAAGCACGGAACACGGAGAGAAGTGCTCACGGAATGGAAGAAGGGGGTCTAGTTTCAACGCTGCCCCTGTCTCCTTTATGCACGAGAATGCATTCATGTGCCTTAGCACGAGTAGCGTGTACAGGTACGTGGGCGAGGGCAGGCATCTGGGAATGCGTCCATCTCCACTACTGGAAAAGTACTTTCCAGAGTAGTAGACACCGACTGTTGGACAGTACCTGTCAGGCAGGATTGCATCGCATTGTCTCACCCAGCGAGCCCGTCAGCGAATGCGTAGTACTTGGCGCCAGCAATCTCACACTTGCATTCGAGGTATCTGTTGGGTAGCCATGAGGGCATCCCCTGTAATGGACGCTGCCCGTAGCTTTTGCTTGGTACAGATACTTGCAGGCCTGACAAGCATGTATGTACGGATACAGTATCCATCAATTGATGCTTGAAGAGTTGAGCGCTTCTAGAAGGTGTTTTGTCAGATGTGTGAGATGGCACCGATTGTTTTGCGCCTTGACCGCGAGTCATTGGTACAGCATACAGGTACAGTCATGAACGTATGTGCGTACGAGAACACGTATAGCTTTTCCAATGGCGGGAGACGAGGTGATAAAGATACACAGCTCAGTGAATTCATGGCGTCGAGGCTGGCAGTGACGATAACCTTGGCCAGACTGTGCTCAATGAGCGGTGTGCAACGGCTAATACAGTGCGATGCATTGTTACTAAGACGGAAGCTGGTTACTCCCAAGGCCGTCGTGTTCTCAAGAGTCGCCCAAGTTGGTGGCTCGGTAGTCCGCTCTCAGCTCCTAAGTTCGGACATGGCGCCCGTGGTGGGTTGGAGTGGATCGCCAGATGCAAGACCGGCCTCGTTGTGGTGATAGAACCCAGCTCCGATGCTATGGAGGCGGGATCGCGGAGACCGACCAGGTGCTCATTGTCTCTTTCCGCTCCATCATGACGCGCGCCGGATCTTGATCAGTTTGGGCGTCCGAGTACCGGTACCGGGACGTGCGTCCATCTCGATTTCTCGAAAGGAGCAGGGCCCAAACGATATCCCCTCCAGCTCTGATCGGTACTTGGGATTCTCAAATGTAATCCAAGACAAGGCGGCGCATTTTGGCGTCTCTGTCTCCCAGGGAGACGTTGGAAGTGGGCACCGCTATTGCTAGCACCAGCACTTGTAGCATGTGTGTCTTATCCACCTCGCAGAGTGGTAATGGGCTTGGCGGATACTTGCCATATTGGGTCTTTTGCGAGGCCTGGCGGCACTGATCGATTCCTAGAACGTCCGATCCAGCTTACTTTGGCGAGCGCATGTGTGAGTGCACTGTTGCAGTACACATGCTACTGCAGCGGAGCAGCATTGGCGGCGGCGGCGACATTCAACGTCTCTTGGCCTTTTTCAACGAACCAAACACACTCTGATATAGTGGCTACTCGACACTTTTCGGTGTCCGTAGTGACGGCAGAAGGGAGGGGGAGAAGGGAGAAGGTGGGGGTTTGCTCGGCTCGGCCTGAGGACCAACAACGCACAGTGCTGGCCAGGGAATATCGATCGTGTCTGTTCTCGTGATGCGACCATGTAGCACGGAGCAAAGGACAGCACATCATATCCAAGGCTCCTGATGCCGCCAGCATGTAGACGCAAGCTGTGCTGACCGACTGTCGCCAGAACCCGATGGTGGGGTGGCCATGGGCTCTACTGTACGAGTACAGGCTGCAGGCGGCGCGCTATTCATCCATGTTAGCAGGACAAACAGACTTGCAGCGCCTATCAATCAAGCCCCCAGCACGGCTGTACGTGTGATCAATGGATCAATATGCTAAAACACGCGGGACATGATGCCACCCTGCATGGAAGCTGAGAGGCCGCGGGGTGGAAGAGGGACGGGAATAAGGAGATAGCGGATGGTGTCCAGTAGCCGCGAAGGGATAAAGGGGAATGATAAATAACCAGCGAATGGCAAAAGGAAGAGTTTAAAGGAAATGAGAAAAAGCAATAAAGAGACGAACGGGCAATAGTCATGAAAACACGAAGAAAAAAAAGTTGGTGGGGGGATGGAGTGAAGAGGGCGGATAGGCGGAAGACGCAGGTCCGGTCACTGGAGATGATGGATCACTGATTGATCAGTGGCAGTCAAGTAGAGGTACGAGCCTCCGTAGGCACTTGTACCCTGTACGAGAGTTGGCCGGCATGGCGTCGGGTGTGCCTGGTTTTCCTCCCTTGCTGTCCCGCGACTCAGGCATTTTTTTCCTTTTTTCCCTCTTGCCTCTTGCGCACGGAGGCCATTTGGGTCTGTGTTTTTGCAGTGCCGCTTTTAAGGCAGAGTCCTTGTCTCTTTGCTTTTTACTTCTTGCTTTCTTGCTTTTCCCTTTTTTTTCTTTTTACCTTTTAGTTGGGCCGAACTGGCGGGAGGCGTGCTGACCTGGCCTGGCTGGACTGGGCTGGCCGTGGCTGACCTGATCGGACGGGACGTGTTCGAGGACGATGCGCCAACGCATTTGATGGCAACGGGTGATCCCGAGGGCGAAAGAAGGAGGCGCGAGAGTGTGTAACTGGTGATGATGAGATGGGACGAGATGAGCTGGGAATCCGTCCTTGGTCGTCTTTGCTGACTTTGCGAGTTGGATAGCTGGCACTCTAGTTCGGCGCAGAGACACCAGACACGTAGATATACAACGCCATGGTCGGTATACTTGCAGTGCAGAGAGTAGAGCGTCCATGGAAATATATGGAGTTGCATCCCGGTGGACTACTCGTACCTAGGCATGTCGCAGGCACTCCGCAAGCAATTCATTCTTCCAAGTCTCGTGTGGGTTCGGAGAGCGAAATCGAAATGGCACGGCAAAGCTGGTGGTGTCAGTTCGGTGCTAGTGCTGGAGCTATCAATCCTCGCGGCCAAGCGTGTGACTCCGGCAACCAGAGCCTGGAGCCCCGACAAGCTGCGAGGCAACGGCGGGCCAATGGCGGGGCAGGGCTTGCAAGCTTGGGTGCGTACCGGTACCTGGCCTGAACCCGGACCGCGCTGAGCTGCGAGTACCCAGAGGTACCGCCCCTTGCGCCTCCCCCTACTTCCATGTAACTTGCAGCGCCGGTGTCATCTGGTGTGTCCTGTCCAGCACAGCAGCACCGCCAAACCGCGCTGTCTGGAGGGGCCGAGCTTCGCCCCTCTTGCGCTGACGGGACCCCCGCTGGAGGCACTTGGTAGCGTCGGTCGCCAGCGCAGCAGGCCGCTGTGTCGCGTTTGAGAGGTGGGCTCCATCGTCGTCGCTTGACCGGGTGTGCTCGTGATGCCTCTGCGTGTACCGCCGCCGCGGACGATGGCCGCAGAGATACCTGCTGCGCCTGCACCGGTACTTGGCTGCCGCGTTCTGGCACGTCGCTGGCCTGCGAGGTCGCGGTACAAGTGCCCCGTCCGACGCCCCGTCTGGTGGCCGTACCGCGCTGTACCGCGCTGTACTTGGGCCTCGTACCGCTACATGCACAGCACAGCAACTTCCAGCCAGGTACCCGCGCTCCAGTGGGCACAGCACAGCACAGCACAGCGCATTTTCGCACCATGGACAGCCTCCCCCTCCCCCTCCATCCCTCTTTTTCCCGCCCCGACTCGACCAGACTTTTTTTTTTCCAGGTATTCTCCAGTGCCCTCTGCCCTCTGTGCTGTTTCCCCCCTCCTTCTGCGCACCCACCCCTCCCAAAATTCTTACCCCCCCAGTGGCTTGCTGTCCGCGTCCCCCGAATTGAAATCTTTCCCCTCCCCCCCTCTCGCCGTCTTTCCTTCATTTACTGCCCTCGCCCTCTTAACCCGCCTCTCCCCTCTTCGTCTGCCACCATCTTCGTTGCCCCCAACGACAAACTACACCAGCTTCACAGCATCGCCATTCTCTGTCCGATCCCCGACATTCTATCCGTCGAGGCCTCCAGAAGCCTCTGTCCTCACCAACCCACATCCATCATCTTTCCATGACCAGAATACCGTATTTTCCAATGAGCAGCATCAACATCGAGGCCACCGCAGTCACACTTTAAACCCCACGGGCGCGCGTGCGAGCGAGGAGCTAGGAGTCGAGAGCGAGAGCGAGAGAATTCGCATCCCACCAGAGCACGAGTACGATATTCAACCATCGTAGCGTCCGCCCCAGCCGGCAGAGCCGAGCGTCGCGTCAGCGCAAAACACACACATCGCCATCTTCATCCCCCATCAAACCACAGCACGCGACTTTGCCCAAAATGCCTGGCGCCAGCGTCGCAGTTCTCCCGCCTCCAGCGGCCTCGACCCCGTCCTCGCGGAAGGCGTCTCTCGCACCAGAACGCAAATACAAATGCCAGTTCTGCAACAGAGCCTTCAGCCGAAGCGAGCATCGAAGCCGTCACGAGCGATCACGTATGTCCCCCAGAAAAAAAATTCTCCCTCGAAGAAGAAAGAAAAAATTACCTTGAGCATTCTTCGCTCTCCAACATGTCAACTCTGCTAACTCCCTTCTTCTTAGATACCAAGGAGCGTCCTTTTAAGTGCATGAAGTGCCGAAGTACCTTTGTTCGTCGCGACCTTTTGCTCCGACATGATCGCACAGTCCACGCCAAAGATGGCGGCGTCCCCCTTCACAGCGATGGCAAGCGTCGTGCTGGACCCAAGACTCGAGCCATCGGCGGCCCCTCCAAATCCTCAATCGCCTTGGACACCTCCACCCTGGAGCAGATGGAAGCTGGCGGCGACGGCATTTTCGATGTCGAGGCCGCCGCCATGCTCGTCGCCGACCTGCATCACAAGGCCACCGCTGCCATGCGCGGAGACGATGGATCTTACGAAGACGGCGCATCCATGGCCTTTTCCCCACGAAGCTCCACCGTCATGGAGCCTGCCGTCACATACCCATCTGGTGCCATCGCCCTCCCGCAAGTCCAGTGGGACAACTTCATGGCCGAGCCCAAGCCTCACTCCATCACCTCGAGCGCCTCGGGCTCTTTCGAGTCGTCGCAACCCTTTGCCGGTGCAAACAGACTGTCGCACGGCCAGTTGCCTCCCTTTAGCGGCCGAAACTGCAATGGTCTTGTGCCAGCGCTTCAGTCCATGATCAATTCGCTCCCCGCCTCTGGCCCCGAGATCCCAGCCCCTCAGTCTCCCTCCGCAGTAGACTCGCAGCAGGCTGGTTTCAGAGCTCCTCAGGTTTCTGGCGATGATGAGCGAAACATGATTCTGGACAACATCCGCAGCACCGACCGGGAGCATGCCATTCCCGAGAGCTTTCGTCTCCCCGGCCTGGGCTCTCTGAACCGCTACCTGGCCACCTACTTTGGGCTGTTCCACCACCATCTGCCCTTCCTGCACCCTGCTTCCTTCACCCCGTCTCAGGTGTCGCCCCCGCTGCTCTTGGCCGTCCTCAGCATTGGCGCTCTCTATGCCTTTGATCAGGACCAGGCCTATATGCTCCACATCGGGTCCAAGGTTCTCGTTAACCAGTTCCTCCAGAACAAGGAGAACTTTAGCTCTCGCAAGTGTCCCCTGTGGACCATGCAGAGCTCTCTCCTCAACATGATCTTTGCCAGCTGGAGCGGCGACCCCAAGGGCTTGGAGTGGGCGTGCTCCATCAAGAGTCTCCTCGCCAACATGGTGGCTGGAAACCGTTACGAGCTCAAGCTTCGCCAGGAGGCCCGTGGCTCGTCCAAGCCTACTCGCGCAGAGTGGGTTGAGGACGAGGGCTGCCGCCGCACGTACTATGCGGTCTACATCTTTTTTGGCTTGTTGACCCTGACGTTTAACCACACCCCCGCCATCGGCTTCAACGAGTTTGAGGACCTGCAGCTCCCTTCAACGGAGGCCCTGTGGAACATGCAGGTTGCCGACGAGGCTGCATGGGCCGAGCAGCTCGAGAAGTCGCCCGCCGCCATCTTCATGGAAGCTCATGACAATCTCTTCCAGGGTGAAGCGATCAAGTACAGCGCCTTTTCCACCCGTGTTATGATCAATGCCTTGTTCCTCGAAGTATGGTACCACAAACGTAGCCCAGAGGCCTTGCAGGATGTCGTGACCGAGTACAAGCTTAGACTCGCCCTGGAGACGTGGGAGAAGTCGTTGGACCTGTGCGAACCGGAATCTGTTGTGGTGCCCCTTAGCGCTCCCCACAAAGGCCACCCCCTCATCTTCAATGCCCGCGCCATGTATCGTAACGCCCGCGCCCGCCTCGAGGTTGACCTGAAGACCGTGCAAGAGGCCCTGCGATACCACGAGCCGTACGAGGTCGCTGCCGCCATGTCTCATGCTCGGGACCGCGTCAAGCGCTCCAGCGAGATGATCAAGGTGATTGAAGAGTGCTACAACTGCCTGGAGACGGCCGTCGTTCAGGGCGTCCGCTGGGTGGCGCGTACCTCGTCGACCAACTGGAGCGTCGAGCACCCCCTGTGCGGCCTGGATCTGATGATCATCCTCACGCTGTGGCTGTATCGCCTGGAACACGACGAAGAGCCAGCAACGCCCGAGGAGGTGGCCATGTACTACAAGGTCCGACAGCTCTTTGTCAAGGACTTTGACGAGAGCATCATTGCCAACTTGAGCTCCGTGGTTGCACGCCTCTGGGGCTCCATGTTGGACGAAGTTGTTGTGTGGGGAATTACGCGTCTCATGGGCGAATCATTCAAACTGCATTCAGAAGCCCTTGTCGGCTATGTCGGCGACGAAGCTTCCTCTAATGTATCGACTCCCTCGATGACCTCGCAGGGAGCGGACGAGGACAGCGTGTACTAAATACATATGCGATGACGAAACGACTACTTTTTCTTTTCTCTTCTCTCTGTTCATCTTTATCAGGAGAGCGCGACAACACGCGCTGGACTTTCTTAACGCAAAACTCGATTTCATGGCTCATTTCCTCTTCTTTCCTTTCCTTTTTTCTCTTTCAACTTATTTTTTCTGGCTTGTCAATTTTCAACATTGTGGCGCGTGCGGTCCGGAACGGAGTAAGGCTAATGCTGGGAATGTGCTGTTTGAATTATTTTCTTTTTTTTCTTTTTCTCTCGGTTTCTCATGTCATTTCCTTGACGGCTCCTGAGACAGGGCAGGTGATCGTGTGTCCTAGTATGTGTTCTGTTACTGCTCTTAATTATTGGCTTTGATTTGATTGTTTTTGTTTTGCATGGGTCGATCGAAAGGATCACGGAGGGGGTAATTCTGGAGAGGCGGCGAAAGCAGGGAAATACTGGCGGGATAAAGGATTGGACGTTTCGCATGATTTCGGGGCTCCGAGAAAGGAATATTTGGATCTCGACACCGCGGCAGCGCAAGCTAATGAACTGCGAGGGCAGGTTGATTGGCTGGTCCATGATGGTGATGCCGCCTTTTTCGCATTTCCCTTTTTTTGTTTCTAATGGCCTTTGTTGCCCCCTTTTTTTTTCTCTTACCTTGGTAATTTTTTTTTCTTTTCCTTTTATCTTTATCTTTGCAGCGGTTGTTTTTTCCTACCTTCTCTCTTCGCGCTTCTGCTTGTTTGCTGTCACTTTTCGCTGGCATTGCAGTCTGATTTACCATTGGCAATTTCCAAATTCTCAGATACCTTGTTCGATATACAGATTGCTATTCTTCATTGAACCTTTCTTCTTCTTCTTCTTCTTCTCTCCTCCTTTTTTCTTTCCTTTTAACTGTGTGCTCTCTCCTCTTGTCAATGTTTGTTTGTGCTGTGTCTTGTTTTTTTTCGTCTTGGTTATGCTACGAAGGGATGCTTACGGAATGACAGCACTCGTGCCCTCACAACATGTCGTGTGTGTGTGCGAGTGCTCATGGACGAGAGCCAGTCCCGCTACTTCGGTGTGTATAGATATTCTAGTACTACAATTCGAATAATTGTGTCTCTGTCAAACCGATGATGCCACGTAGGGTGCCGTGTGTGTACATGTCTGTGATTTTTTCTACCGTATTCATGCTCCAAGTACACGCCAATTATGCCATGTGACTGCACTAAAGTCGTGATATAATAGGTAGAGTAACTAAGGTAATCAAATGCTTGGCTCCTCGGAAGCGGCCCATGGTTTAATTACCTTTTTACTTTTTGTGGTCGGCCAACCGTTTCCCACGTTCTTGTCAAACCTGCATGTACGACCTGCTCTGGTGTCATCCGATGAGGAGAAGCTGGGGGAGGTCAGAAGGGCAGTTGGAGTGGTGGTACCTGACTCTTGCTGTCCTCCCCCTGTTCTACCGACACTTTTCTAGTAATAGCCAAATGGGGAAGGCTGAGGGTTTTGGAGATGGTGGTTTGATAGGCTGTCAAGTGGCGATGCCTGATGCGTGAAGATGCCCAACTGACTTTATATTACATGCAGGGTAAGTATGTACATATAAGCATCGAATGAGTGGCAGAGGACATGGAAGCCAAGAACAAACACACGGCACGGGCCTTGGTTTCCCCGATAAATCATGAGACATAGTTGGTGATTGAGAAAGACGAACGGAAGATGCAAGGGAGAGGATAACGACGCGCGAGCCTAGGGTAGGACCGTGTGTAACTTGGAAGCCGCAGGAAGTACAGACAAAGCAGGGCGTCTCGATTTCCCTCATTTTCTCATTTTAATTTTTTTTTTATCTTTGCGTCGTGCCTGGCCTTTGCACTGCATTGTGTACTGCAGCTGCTTCCAAAGACGTGGCCAAGCAGAGGGGAAATGTGGCGAGCGCATGCTCATTACCTTCTTCATTGTCTGCTCACGGTCTTGGTGTTTCTGTGGCTTGGGCTGGTTGCCTTGTTCATCGGCTTCTATCTCTTGTCTTCTCTATCCTCTTGTGCTTCTAATCATATTTTTCTTCTTCTTCATTTTGCTCACCAATAATCATTTTGCTTTTTCTCTGGTTATATACCACGACTCTTCCCCCCAAAGATGGCTATTGCTCAGGGATTGGGCCTGATGCTGGCCCTGTTGCTGGTGCTCATGTCGGGCCTTGTGGCAGCGGACTGTGAGTGCGGATTTCTCACGCAGAGCTCTGGAAAGAACCAGACACGGAACGGAACTGTAAATGGAAACGAGCAGCTGTTCTTTACCAACATGATGGAGAGCAAGTTCTTTGCGATGCGAAACATTTCGCGGGACGGCACGTGGAAGAGGCAGCAGTACAACGTTTCGGCGAGGGCTGGGAGAGGCGAGTATGGCAAGTCGTTTGGTTTGGACAATGTTTATACGACTGCTCATGAGGGTGACGATACTGATGATGCGGCGAGTGATGGATCGAATTCGAATGGTGGTGATGGGGTTGGGCTGGTGGTGGGCAGCACTGTTTGGGATGAGGCTATTCCGGTGGCAGAGCTGGACTCGGCGAGGAAGGACTTGCATTACGGCTCGTATCGCGCGGGCATGAAGCTGACGGCCGTCAATGGCACCTGTGCGGCCTTTTTCTGGGTATGTCCAATGTTTTGATTCGTTGATGTGTTGATATATAACATATGCTGACTGTGATCCTGCAGTACTTCAATGACACCCAGGAGATTGACATGGAGTTTCTGTCGCGAGAGTTTGACCCCGTGAAGAAGATCTATCCCGCCAACCTCGTGATCCAGTCGGAAGCATCGCGGAAGGCGGGCTATGATGCGTCCAAGACGGGCACCTTCAAGGTGGTCAACCTCACGTTTGATCCTACGGCTGGATTCCACGAGTATCGCTTCGACTACCTACCCAATCGTGTCTTGTTTTACGCCGACAGCCAGCTACTGGCCGAGATGAACGGAACCTCGGTGCCCTCTGGTCCGGGCCACATCATTCTCCAGCATTGGAGCAATGGAAATCCCCTGTGGTCTGGAGGCCCTCCCGAGGAGGATGCCACCCTCACTGTGAGCTATGTCAAGGCTTACTTTAACTCTTCAGACTCGGATGTTCAGTCAAGCTGGGCCGAGAGCTGCCGAAAGGCGCGCAGCGACAGTTCAGACGACAGCAGCAGCGACAGAGTGTGTACGGTCGCTGACGTGACGGCGGCAAACGCCAGAACAGGAGGCACCTTTTTCAATACGAGTGATCCGAATCAGCCAAGTGGCGGCGGAAATGATGATGAGAGCGGCGCGACTCGTCTGGGTAGCATCGGGACGATGATGAGGAGTGCGATAGCGCTGGTGTTGATGATGACTTGCTTGTGAAGGATTCTTCTGGATGGGTTCTTGTGACGTGGATGGAATGAATGGAATGCAATGATGAGTCTATGACTTCAATGTTGTGTGTGCTATGGGAGAATGGAGTTGGAGTTTTTACATGGAAGGAAAACAGTACTTTTGGTTGTATATCATAATGGATAGCTGAGCTTAATCACCGAGACACTACATGGCCAGCTGTGAAGGCGTTGGGTGTCTCTGTTGAATGATGATGACTTTTATTTTTATTTTTCACTGATGAGTTTACACTATGACGACGTAATTCAGCAGCTTGGTTTTGCTAAGTGAGGCGCTGGCGGATGTTGGTCAGATGCACGATGCCGTCATGGATCCACAAGACACCGAGCAGCTGGATCTGATGTTTCGCTTTGCTGTTTAAATCTTGCTTCTTTGGGGAGGTGAGGCGGTTTTACCTTTTCAGCAGTGTTGGGCATGTGATTATGCACAGCAGGTGGATAACAGCCAAGACAGCTGAATGACAGTAAGAAGGTTGCCAGCTTAATCATGGGGAATTTCAACTGCTTCGACTTTGGGATTTTACGTACTGACTGGAATGCTCAACATTAAAAAATGTGATGCATTATGAGACGGTATATGTGAGATGGGCAAATATGAGTTTTGATTCGTAGATGAAATGTGAGATGGTGGATGGCATGAATCGTGGCGCGGGCTGAAGCCTGCCCAGCTGACTGTGGGGATGATTTACATGAATCTTTCTGTCTGGGTTAGATATAAGTATATAATAGTCGGAACATTTTGGTTCTAGAAGATTTGACATGACTTGTATAACACAATCTCCATGACTTTGATGGAGGTTTAATAGATACTACTGTTACTGTTACTACTCACACCAATTCAATTCACTTTCAAATTGCAATCATGACGCCAACTACCCTCAGCGTCGTGGTCAAAAACAACTCGAATGCCTCGCAGCTCTACGCCTACGTCACCGGCCGCGCAGCCCAAGGCCTCTTCTTCCTCAGCGCCGACGGCACTACCCCTTATTTCCCAACTTCCCCGTCGTCCACCTTGCAGCCTCTCGCAAAGGACTGCGCCGTGGCCATTGGCGGGCCGGGCCGGAGCCGCACGCTGACGGTGCCGCGGCTGGACGGGGCGCGGGTCTGGTTCAGCCAGGAGTCGCCGCTGACGTTTCTTGTCAACCCGGGCCCGGCGGTGGTGGAGCCGTCGGCGACGAACCCTGCGGATCCGAATTATGGGATTCGGTGGGCGTTTGCGGAGTTTACGTTGAATGAGGCGGAGTTGTATGTTAATGTGTCGTATGTTGATTTCTTTAGCGTGCCGGTGAGTTTGAGGTTGGAGAATGGGAGTGGGAAGGTGACGAGTGTGGAGGGGATGCCGGAGGGGGCGTTGGATGAGATTTGTGGGAAGTTGAAGGCGCAGGCGGGTGTTGATAAGGCTGGGTGGGATCGACTTGTTGTGACGCAGGATGGGGGGAGTGGGCAGAATTTACGTGCTTTGAGTCCCAACTCGGGGAGGGTCATGTTTCAGGGGTTGTTTGACGGGTACTATCGCCCGTACGTGGACGCCGTGTGGAAGAAGTACCAGTCGATGGACCTCGTTGTCAACATGCAATTCGCCGACTGGGGCAACGCTACCGGTCGAGTCGATGCTTCTGGCCAGACGCTCACGTTTTCCGGCGGCGGAGGCAGCTTTGCGAAGCCCTCGGAGGGGGACATCTTCTCGTGCGACTCCGGGCCTTTTGCGCACGGGGCGGGCGTGTCGGACAAGCAGTTGAATGTTGGGGCGCGGCTGGCGGCTGCTCTGAACAGGAGTACGTTGCTGGACGCGGTGCCGCACCCTGAGGGGGAGGATGTGAGCATGTATTATAAGGAGGCTGTGACGAACCACTATGCGAGGATTTGTCACGAGGTGAGTGTTGGGGGGAGGGGGTATGCGTTTCCGTATGATGATGTTGGGGCGACGGGGGGGACGGACCAGAGCGGGTTTTTGAATGATGGGGATCCGAAGGTGTTGACGATTGGGGTTGGGGGTCCTCTTTGAGGGGGAGTTTGATGGGGGGATGGTGGTGGAGGAGGAGGAGTTGATGATGTTGTATATATTGTTTTGTTTGGATGTTGAAGGACTTGGTCTATGGAGGTGAGACTTGTATATATTGGATTGAGGTACATGGTTTTTTTTTCATTATGTGTATTAGTTTGATGATTTATTTTGGTTATATGTATGAGTTTGATGTTTTCTTTTTGTTATACAGATGAATTCTCTATAGTCTATTCCAGTTCTTTGTTTCTTTGATACTACAGCCTAGTCAATCCTCACCAATTCACATGTCAATTCTCATGGCAACTCTCATAACACTTAACATACATCAACACGGCATCAGCATCAGGAATGTTTATTTATAGCATTAGAAAAAGTTTGCATAACACGGCCCCGCTGAATTAGCTTACCGTTTCTAGTCCTTCTGGAAAAAGAAGGTTGTTGGCGATCATGGCATGCTTGGTGGATTTGGCTCTTGTTGTTAATTATAGCATCCTTAGCGGGATCCTTCTGACGGGAGCTGGAAAAAAAAAGGCAACGAAAGAGGAGATGTGGTGAGTAAGCCGGAGAGCGGATTGTCCTTGGGACGGCATGTGTGTTGCCACAAGATAAGCTTCATGTTGGGTTGTTGGTTGTGCTGACTTGTTCGTATCTTTCTGGGTTGTGCCATTTCTGTGTTACAGCAACTCTTGTGAATAGACTACTGCAGGTATAGATTAATTTGGGCGATGATATGTATGGTATGGGATGCGCTATTCGGGCAACAATACACGTTGGTTGTGCTACTCGTCCCTCAACTTACACCACCAGGGTGATACCAAGCGTTTACCCGTCTTGTTGTATTCATTCGTATTATACTGTGCAAACCTTTTTCCATTTTCCAGGCGTCTTACCAATTACCCGGTGTCGAATCCAGTTTCCATGCTTCTTCGCCGTTGCAAGGATCGCACTGCATTATCGGACTCGGAATTCAGCCCAGGTCCACCAACCACAAACCGTTGCACCCACCCTCTCTCTCGTTGGGGCACGGGCCGCGTTCCGTCTCGCTGTTTTAAACAATGCCGATTAAGATGACATTTTGACATGGCAGGGGAAAATAGAGAGATGGGGGCGGCCGGTCGAACTGGGCCGGGGCCGGGGGGCGAGAATCGACCAGTGACTCCGTTTCAAGGTTGTTGTTGCGTCAAATCCAGCAGTTGATAGATGCCCGTTCTGCGAGTGTTTTGTCCCCTGCAGCACCACTGTAAGCATGTAAAGTATTTCTCTGTCCAGGTTGACCTGCCGGTGACATTCCCGTGCTGTATAGCATGCCCTGTCAAAACGGACTGGATCGGAGTAAGCAGCAATAGATTGGTTGATGCCTGCCAAGCCGGAAGCATAACGAAAACCACCTCCCTAGTACATGTTAGTTGGCCGTAGCACAACGCGAGGGGCTCTCAGCGATGTTGTATTGCATTTGCATCTGATGCTACGTGGACGCTTGAGCTTTGTTCTAGATACTGCTGTATTCCCAACAGTGACACGAGTGGCCTTTACTGTACAGTGCCTTTCCCCCCCTCACATTGCGTTGCACATTTACATGCTGTATGTATGTGTTGTTAGCCCAAAGTCTGTCTGATGTTTGTTTGTGAAGGATTATCTTGCTTGGTAATAGACACCCATCCATTCAATTGCTTTTTTGCTAAGGCGGTACCGCATCCCGCCTGTGGCTTCTGGGCGCCCGGGCTAGTACCTGCCTAAGCACTGCTCCAGCACTTCCCCGTCCCGCCCCCCACCAAACCAAGTTCGCCGGCTACTTGATTGATTGATTCTGATTGATTACTGTGCAGCAACATCCATCCCATATAAGTTCAAGGTTACCGGCTAGACAATTTCCTGGGCCAAGCACAATCTCCACCTTCTCGTAACCGCAAGCTAAAGCAACCAAATTCGACTTGGTACGAGCATTAGCATTGCGAGCACTAGCACAACGGCTGACGAGCTGCAGCGGGTGACACAAGCAGGACGTGAAGCTTCCCGGCTTTGGGGCCCCTTGGCGCAGGCAGCAAAAAGGCGCGCGACAGACTGTGAGAGAGAAGAGGCAGAGACGAGAGAGAGAGAGAAAGAGAGAGGAGGGGCTGAGAGCATACTGTATGGAACAGCAGCAGCCAGGCCACGGAATCCTGGAGGCATTTTATCTTGGACCATCGCGGTGGCATCGCGACTGAATTGACTTTGACTGCTGCTCCACCAACAGAACAGAGCAGAGCAGAGCAAGTGACAACACAGACAGCAAGAGACTTACGAGAAGAAAGAGAAAGACAAGAGGACGAAAGTGAAAGAGATAGAGAGAGTATCAGCGAGAGAGACAACTGATTCAGCAGCATCGACATCATGGTCTACTGCGGCAAGCCCTCCAAGGGCTGCTCCAACTGCCGAGAGCGCAAGATCCGAGTAGGTTTACTTCGTCTACAACCTCTGTCCTCTCATCCTTGACCCTTGGAGCTTCACTTCACTTTACCCTTTGGAGCTTCATCTTCTTTCATCATGCAACCCAGTGTGGCGTTTCCGTACCGTATGCTTACTTACGCTTCTTCTCTTCCTCCCGCCTGTAGTGCGATCAGAAAGACCCCGGCTGCGGCCAATGCACCAAGCGCCAGATTGAATGCCCCGGCTATCGCAACATCGTCGATCTCATGTTTCGCGACGAGAGCAACCATGTGATCAAAAAGGCAACCACCGCGAAGCCGCGCATCAAGAAGCTGAAACATGGCGTCCGGGCCGCTCCGAAGCTAGACGCGGCGCCTCTACCTCTAGGACCGCCACCGCCCTCTCCGTCGGCGGGTGTCCTGGTTTTGCGCGACAGCCCGCGGCCTTCAAAGGCTCTGAGCCCCTTCAAGTCTCGTCCCAAGAACGGGCCTCTTCTATCCGTGCTGCTGGCCGGCTCCGGTGACCATGGCGACGGCTACGACGATTACGACTCGTGGCAGACCAACTCGTATCCCTACGAGTACGAACGCATCGTCCGTCGCGGCCATGGAGACGACGACGACGACGACAATGGCGATGATAGCTTCGAATTTGACGATGATGATGACATGCTGGTACACATCCCTTATGCGCCGTCCATTTCTCTCCAGGAGCGAGGCACTGCCTTCTTCTTCTCGCGCTATGTCGCCACCGACCATGGCTGCTATCAAAACTACGACTTCATCTATGACATCTGGAAGCCACCCAGCATGAACCGCATGAGGGGTCCAGACGCACCCCCAATTAAGAGGGCAGATGCTCTCATATCCGCTGGCATGACGGCCGTCGGCCTGGTTGGCCTGTCCAAAATCACAGGCGATCGCGAGACAATGACGCGTGCTCAGCAGAGCTATGGCGCCGCTCTCCAGCTGGCCAACGCTGCTCTCCGGAACCCGGGTGAAGCTGTCGAGGACAGCACAATGCTGGGCGTCCTCATTCTCGGCACATACGAGTTCATCTCTGGACACACGCCGCAGACGTTGCACGCTTGGCAGGAACACATTAATGGCGCTGCTACGCTTGCCACCATGAGAGGCCAAGCACAATTTCGAACAAAGGCCGGCGTCAGAATGTTCCTCATGCTATGCCACTCCGTCCTCATCAGCTGCATCCAGAGCGGCCTGCCCATGCCAAAATCCATTGTGGACCTGCGTAACGAGCTGAGCCATGTGGCAGACAGCAAGCGGCCGGCATGGCGTGTCATCGATCCCTTATACAGGGCCCTTCAGATTCGACACGACATCAAGCACCGACGAATCACTGGTGTGGATGAAATCGTCGGCAGTCTCGTCGAGATTGAGGAGGACTTTGAAAAGCTCATCAATGGACTGCCGCCGTCTTGGCGCTATCAGAATGTCAGGCTGACCAGATCCAACCCGGCCATCATGGGCCGTACGTGCCATGTCTATCCCGGCTTGACGCAGGCCACGGCCTGGAACGCTGTGCGGACCATGAGAATGCTCGTTCAGGAGACGATCTTGGAGCAGCTGTGCCACAGTGTCGAGGATCCCACCACTCTTCCAGTACACCACCAGATGTTGTTGGTCAAGGCCATGAGAATGCTGCGCATGCTCGGCGAGGCTGTTGTTGGGAGCGTGCCCCAGCACTTTGGCATCGTGAGCTCCCGCGATGTAAAGTACACCAAGACCAAGGAGGCTCAGCCCACCGTCACCGCTCAGAACCAGTCATCGACTATTCTAGCGACGCCGTCACTCTTACCACCCGCCTCTGACCGAGACGAGAGCAAGTCCCCTGTTCCCTCCTGGCCACGTGAGAGCGTAGCCACTCGCCCGACGCTGCTCGACCCAACGCAGTCCGAGTTGGACAATGGTCGAGGTTGCGACTCGGAGAGGTTCCTGACGCTGGCTACGGCAAGCAACACCATTATCTGGCCGCTCTACACGCTCGGCCTATCGTCATCTTGCACTCATGAGACGAGCGCCTACATTGTCGATAGACTCATGTCCATCTATCGCGAGACGGGCTTGGAACAGGCCCGAGTTGTCGCAGGCATGATGCAAAACAAGGTCGAGTCTTTGACTTGGGCCAGCATTCCTACAACTCGTTTGCCGTCATTGCCTGATGACGCTTTGCCACTGGTGGTATAGAAAAGTCTTTTCCCCTTCTTTTACAACTTCTTTTTTGACCCCTTTGGACTATGACTTCGTAGGATATATTTGGCTACTTTCATTTTTTCGCTTTATTTTATTCTTTTTGGGTATGAAGAATGTTGACCTGTGGCCCATCATTTTGACTATCTTTCCCCCTTTCTTGTCCCCCTTATTTTTGAGCGATGGATATGATGTCTTTGAACCATTCTTTTCTTCTTTATAGCAGCTATTCAGCTACGACTTCTTTCTTTCCATTTATCTCTCTCATATCGGCAGCGTTTTTTTCATATAGTCACAGTTGTATTACATTATCATTTACTTTACCAGATAGATAAAATCTCGCTGTCGCTGTAGCAGTTGAATGTCATTTCCCCCCCCCTTTTTACCAACTATCAAAGTTTCCAAACCCGCCTGCTTTCATCTTCTTGCGCGGCTGTGTTTCCCATGTATCCACGTCGTCTGCATCGCCAGCGCCTCCTCTTTTGCTACTACTTGAACCCCCTTGATCCATTGCGCTCGCGTCCAGATACTTGCCGATGCTCTGCTTCGCATCGGGCTTGGCAAACGTGCCGTCACCACGTAATCGTTTGCCCGTCCACGTCGTCTTGTCGTCCTCTGTGCCGCCCTGCAGGCGAATCTCCTCTTGCTGCTTGTCGAGACGCTCTTTTTCCTTCTTCTGGGCCTGGAATTCTTCAAAGGGGTCTACGAAGACGACGATGTCCTTGATGACGATTTTGTTGAGGGGTCGGTTGGAGCCGTCGGTGGGGACGTCTTCCATTTTGGCGAGGACGTCGAGACCGGATTCTACGCGGCCGAAGATTGTGTGTTTGCGGTCTAGGTGGGGGGTTGGTTTGTAGGTGATGAAGAATTGGCTCGAGTTTGTGTTTTTGCCCTTGTTGGCCATGGAGACTGTTTCGTTCATTATATTAGCATTGAATCCTACTTGGAATAGTCGAATAGTCCAAATGACGGAGAGAATAAAAGTGTTGAAACTTACCGGTGCCTCGCGCATCATGTGTTAGAGGGCCGTCAAACTCGTCGTTAAAGTTCTTGCCCCAGATACTCGTGCCCCCCTTACCCGTGCCCGTGGGATCACCACCTTGGATCATAAAGTTGGGAATGTTTCGATGAAATGCCACGCCCTTGTAGTAGCCCGTCTGAGCGAGCCTGATAAAGTTCCATACCGCCTTGGGCGCCGTCTCGGTTTGCAACTCGATGGTGAGGTTGCCCAGGTTGGTCTCTATCCTGGCATAGCCCTTGGTCTTGACGCGCTTCGGTTTGAGCATAAACTCCTCGTCCGTCAGCAGCGCTCTTTCACCGCTCGTCTCGGGTGTCAGGCCAGTGCTGGTGAAACTGGCGGCGGCCTTGCCGGTGGTGTATGCTGCGGCGTTTGCAGCAACCTTTCTGTCCTGTATCATGGGTTGCCGGACGGCAGCGGCAGAGCCTGACTGCCTCGACTTTTCCAGCGCGCCCGAGCTTTTGTTGACGTCGCCGCCGGCTTCTCTCGCCTTGCGCGCCTTTTCTACCGCGGCCTTGGCCTTGAGAACCTTGTCGCCCATACTGCCCAGAGCCCCGGCGTTGATGTTTCCAGCCTTGCGCTCTTCTTGCTGCTCTTTTGTCAATTGCGCCTGTTCGCCATCTTGTAGGTATTTGAATTGGTCGAGATTCCGGCTCGCCATGTTCTGGGGATCCTGAAGGGTAATGATGTCGGCGCGCGTAAAGGGCTGGTCGTCGACCAAATCCAGCCACGACTTGGCCTTGATGTTCATGCGCTCGACAGTGTCCCAAGCAAAGACGTTGGCATAGTTGCCGTGTCGAATGGCGACGATGTGCGTGTTGTCGGTAAAGACCTTGTACGTGACAGGATCGATCAGGTCGCCTTTGCCGTCGCTCAGGCCGGCGCCGAGCGAGTCTGCCTCTGCATTCCTGGCAAAGTTGAGGCGGATCAGGTCCTTCTTCTGCAGGGGCTCGGCGTTGACGGGGTTCTGGTTCGGGTGCTTCTCGAGCCAGGCGCTGATGACTTCGACGTCGAAGACGGTGCCGTCGGGGGTGCAGACGGGGTTCTTGAAGGGTTGGAGGCTTGCGGCGCAGAAGTTAAAGGGGAGTTTGCGGAAGGGGATGTTTTGTGCGGAGCGGGCGCCGGCTCCTACGCTGGCGGAGTAGGCATCTGATGAAGACCATTCGGAATGGGTGATCTGGTGGAGGACGAAGAAGTCAGTTGAGTTGAGGGCGCATCGCGTAGAGTAGAGAGATGGGGATGTTACTTACATAGAGCTTGTCGGTGCCTTTTCCCATGGCTTAAGAAGTACTGATGTTGAAAGGAAGAAAGATGAAAGATAAGAGACAAGAGGAGGAATTGAATGTGGAATGGGATAGAAATCACAATGGCATCTACGCAAAGGGGTATCGTATCGTATCGTCTGGTAGGTGTGATTATGTATGGCCTGCAAAAATGACGGATGACGATGGGCTCGAGAAATAACAGTTGAATCAATTCCTTATCGTTATCAGTACAGCACTAACTGGCCCGGTACCAACCTGCTACAAACAGGTACCGAGATCCCCGAGCTACCCTGGCAAAAGCTACTTTAGCGGGCTGCGTAATTGGCCTTACGTACCACCCAATGGCCCGCATCTTCAGGTACACCGTGCGCGCTTCAATCCCGAAAGCTGCCACCTCGACAGGTCCAGAATCCCGTGGCTTCGTATCCAGTTACTTCCTGCAACTTCGTAATGCTTTAGTGCAGCTCGACGCCTGCAAGAGCTCCAGGATTCTGATCTTCTCTTTCAATCTCTTCCGCAACAACAATTGCCTCTCGCCTCCTCTGGCTGTCTCGAAGCCACGACAAAAAAGCCTCCCACCGGCTGCGCTTTGTTCTATTTGGTGCCGCGCAATTTGGTCGCTGAATAAACAGTTCAGTCCCGACAAGCGCTGAATCCGATCCCGAACCCTCGCCATCGTCAAGCCGCTTCTGCTGCTCTGGATCTCCTGGATCCTCTAGATTGAAGCTCCGGCTGCTCATCGCCGACTCTCAGTTGCTTCTGCGCTGCGTCTAGATCCGTCGCCAGCATGAGGCCTCTTCTCGGGCTTCTCGCCCTGGGCATGTCGCTCTGGACCGCCCAGGCGCTTGAGGTTCCCATGGTATGCGCGCCAAGTGCTGGACACCCGCAAGGGGGTGGCATTCGCTAACCAGCTCTTTTTCTCTGCAGAACCAAAAGGAAGATTCTCGCCAGTACTGTACAGGTATGTAAAATGTCATGTCCATAGCTCTTGGGCTCATCCCGTATCCCTGGTGGGCTAACAAACGCTCTAGGAATGTACAGTCGCACGTCTTGGGGCGGGCCGGTTGATCCGTTTATTCTCGTCAAGTTTCTCAACAACACTGCCCCTCAAGGGGACGACCCCATTGCGAGTCTGGTTATTTTCGAGTGGAGAGATGCCGATTTTGTGGGAATCCCGGATCCAGACATTCAAGCCACTGTAAAGCACCCCGGCACCTATATCTGGTCTGTCTCCTGATTGCTAACGATGACGACTAGCGACTTGCGCTCTGTGACGAAGGCATGATTAAGAATGGCATTTGTAACTCGACCGACAAGGGCGAATTTGTTCTGGCCCCGAATGCGACTGAGGCTTCCAACTTGTTGATCCTCAGCAAGGCCGTCCACCTCAACAACCCGACTCCGATCAACTACCCCATCAAGAAGACTGGATACTACTGCGTCATCACCGAGGGCTTCAACATTGATAAGTACAATGCCGTGGTTGAGTTCCGAAATGCCTACGGAGAGCTGCCGGCGACCCAAATCCCGAAGCTCCCTTTCTACGGTGGAATGTCTATCCTATACGCCCTGGTAACCGTTTTCTGGGCTTTCCTTTACTTTCAACACCGACATGATATCCGTGAGTGCTGGGTACTTTCTTGAAGTATACTCGCTTCTTTTCTAACCGAGTCCTGCTGTAGTTGCGGTGCAAAACTACATTACGGCCATTCTCATCTTTTTGGCAATTGAAATGCTCCTGACCTGGGGCTTCTATGGTATGGCACTCTATGCATTTGCGCGTATTCCCAACTCTATTCTAACCATTATGTCTAGATTTCCAAAATCACCACGGAACTGCCAACGTGGGGAGCAAGGTCTATCTTATCGTCGTTGCTATTCTCAACGCGGCTCGAAACTCGTTCTCCTTCTTCCTGCTTCTTATCGTTTGCATGGGATACGGTGTTGTCAAGCCTACCCTTGGCCGCACGATGATTTACGTTAGATGGCTTGCCGCCGCACACTTTGTGTTTGGCATCGTTTACGCTGTCACAAGTTTACTGGTATCACCAGAGAGTGCTGGTAAGTTGAGAGCTTGTCTACCTCTCTTCCCCAAATTACTAAGAGATGTGAATAGGGCCCTATGTACTTCTTATCGTCCTTCCGCTGGCCGGAACTTTGACTGCTTTCTATGTCTGGACGCTCAACTCACTCAATTTTACTCTCAAGGATCTGCGTGAACGCAAACAGCACGTCAAAGAAGGCATGTACAAGAAGCTGTGGTGGGCTATCCTCATCAGCGTCTTGGTCATCTTTGCCTTTTTCTTCTTCAACAGCTTCACCTTTGCGTCTGTCGGCGACCCCGACTTTGTTCCTTTCCACTGGAAGACTAGATGGTTCATCCTTGATGGCTGGCTCAACATTGTTTATTTTGCTGATGTTGCTTGGGTCGCATATCTCTGGAGACCAACAGTCAATAATCGCCGCTTCGCCATGAGCGACGAAATTGCGCAGGATGATGACGGCAACTTTGAAATAGGAGACATTGGTATGCCTGACGACTCAGATGATGAAGAGGCACAGATTGGAAAGCCTGTTCCCGGTTTCGGGCAAGAGAGCGGCTTGACAGGTGCTGGGCCGGCACAAGCCAGCACCAGCAGAGCTGTTCCTGGCGGTGCATCATCACAAGCGGCCGGTCGTGGCATTCCACGAGAGTCGCTGGAGGGAGAGACGATATTTGCGGTTGGCGAAGAGGGTGACAGGGCATCAGACAGCGAGGCTGACAGCGACGACGAGGATGCCAAGCTTGTACACAAGAAACTGTGAAGAAGGGGGGAAGACGAGTCTTTTGGAACCGCTTGGCTGTAGAATGGAACGGAATAGGCTTTTCGGAGTTTATGAATTTGGGTTTTCGTAACAAACGCTGTTTATTTTGTGTAGAATAGAAAATTATTAACAAAGCATGAGGCATCGATGGAGCCCCTTTTTTGTGAACAAGACACATTTCATTAATCATTATCACACTGGTTTAACAAGATGAACAATGTGTATGGGAGGAATTTGCACCTGGATATATATATATATGATCACAGCAAGTAAACTGGGCATTAGTCCCTCAAGCTACTTCAGTCCTTATCATACATGTACATGTCGAACCCCTAAAGTTCTAAGCCTCCGTCACGTCACCTCCGAATCCAACTGGACGGCGACGCCCGTCGTTCTCGGGCAATATCGCGAGCGCCTTGTACACTTTGCCCATACCACTAGGGCCACGATCCACAAGGCGTTTCCAGGCCTTTTCAATGTCGCTGGCCTTGGACGGGGAAACGCCGGGCACCTTGCTGAGGGCCTCTGCGCGCTGGCGGATGCCCATGAGCTCGAGGAAGTCTGCCTGAGAGATGGGCCCGTGGACCTCGACGCCGTCGCTGGCGAGGGTGGCGGCCTCTGCGATGGCGTGAAAGTCGACGTCGGCGCTGAGGTCGACGAGCCCCGGGGCGGCAAAGGGGCTGACGAGGCGGTGCTGGCGGATGCCGCGGAGGGAGTTGATAGGTACGGTGTCGGCGGTGCCGTAGTCGAGGATGAGGGCGGCGCCGCTGGGGGAGGCCTTGGGGTGGGCGCGGGAGCCGCCGATGCGGGCGGCGAAGTCGGCGGCGTAGAGGGAGGCGTCGGGGCAGATTTCGATGACGGAGCCGGGGGTCTGCTTGAGGCGGCGGTAGCGGGCGGAAGATTCTGGGAGGACACGGGAGTGTCTTGTGGTGGAGGAGGAGAGGACGAGCTGGAATTCTGGGGGAGGCTCGTGTTGCTGGGACTTTGGGGTGCCGAGGTCTGCGTGGGTTGCGCCGGGGGGTGTGATGGAGACCATCATCTCGCGCCATTCCATGGTTGGCGGTGCGGGATCGGAAGCTGGTGATGCATCATCTGGTTGAGAAGAGGAGGAGGGAGAAGGTTTGGGGGCTGCTGCGGCGGCGGATTGGAATGTGTGGATGGGGAGAGCGTCGAAGAATTCGTGAGCTACGATGAAGGGAGTCTTGTCTGGTTCTGTATCATGTATAAGAAGATGGGATAATTAGCCTCATATCGTGTAGTGAGATTTGCTCTAAGAACTGTTCTTTACCTATGGGGATAGACTTGATTGTCTCGGTCCAGACAATCGGTGCTGAGCCGTATTTGCTTGGGCTGTGGCATCCAGCTTTGGATTCAGTAGAAGGCGCATCGGGGCCGCAGAGGAGCTTCTTTTGTGTCTCTCGCAGCTCACGGCTGGCTTCGACCATGAAGACGTTTTCGATGCTGTTAGCCATGGCTGGAAAGCGCTGGATAGTCTATCAAGGCGGGCAGTCAGTATATGGGCGATAGCGGAGGAATAAGGAGCCGTGGGAGCTTACACGAAGCATGTCGTCCATGAGGGTGCCTCGACCAGGGCCAATCTCGATGAGCTGGACGCCTTTGCTAGGCCTGCCTTGGCTCATCCATTCGGCGATGAACCAGATGCCGAGAAGCTCGCCAAAGATCTGGGAGATTTCGGGAGAGGTGACAAAGTCTCCTTTGGTGCCAAACTGGTCACGGCCCTCGCCAACGGCTCCGGTGTAGTAGCCTCCCAAGTCACCGGTTAGGCACATTCGCATGTAGCTAGCCAAGGGGACGGAGCCGGTAGTCTGGAAGAGGAAGAGTTGGTTAGTTATGATGATTGTGATGATGAGTTGAGAGTTGTATTGTGAGAGTGGCATACGGATATAGCTTCGTAGAGCTGTTTGGCCAATGGAGTGGACCATTTCCTCTCTTCTACACTGCGAGAGCTAGTTGATGAGAAATATCGAGGGACGCATATTGATGGCCTTGTTATATGAGTGTATGAAACTGAGTGTGATTGTGCTTGTGACAGCAGCCGCCGTCTTGCGAAATGTGCAGTTCTGGGGAGAGAAGCCGTGGCGGCAACGGCGGGCCTCATTGCGGCATCGGCCAAAGTCCAATTGCAATTTTTATTGTTTCATTCAATAGTGAGTGAGTGAGTGAATTAGTGAAGAAGCAATGAAGCAGCTGGTCAGGGCAAAGTGCAGTGCAATGCAATGAGTTGTGAAAATGAAGTTGAAGGTGAATGAATAATTCGAGGCTTGTCGTTAGCTCAGAGAAAACCGGAGCTTTTTTTTCTCCCGAATGCGCCGCCGAGTGTCTCTTTCCAGGTGTGCTAAAGCTCGGGGCAAGCGGTTACAGCTCCTACAGCACTACAGCTGCCTGTAGCATAGCTGGAAACTACACCTGAGTTGGCTAGAGGCGACGATAAGATAAAGCTCCAGAGGGTCTTTCCTCCTCTTGTCTTCTCCAGCTCTTTAACTTCATCCAATACTCTTCATACGCTCCTCTCGGATTTAACACAAATGGCACTTCAAGGTCCCTTCATCTTTTCAATCATCGCCTGTAATGTGCTTCTGGAAACTTGATGAGAGCTATTCCAAAGTCTGATAAAATTCATCCATCTTTATTGATTTGAAAGCTAATACGACATTGCAGTTCTTCTACAGCCAAATGAGGAGGCATCTCCTCCCCCCCAAAAGGCCCCAATCTGCGGCGCTAGGGCTGGCGGCGCGTTATTCTTGCTCCGGATGCTTTCTTTCGGCCTATGATCGCCTGTTATAGAGGGAATGAAGAATAGACGAAACGTCTCAAGTCATGGACACTCAATCTTGGCAAAGCCGGTCCCAGGGTAGCGAGTACAGCGAAAAATTGTGGATGCAACTAAGAACATGCTGGATGAACTCTTGCGAATGTGCGAGGCCAGTTTTATCACAAAGGGGGCATTGGCTTGTGCCTATAGTTTTGACTTCTGACCAAAATACCATGGTTTGGACAAGACGTGGGGATGCAACCTCGGCATGCTCCGTTCTAATATGTGCTACCAAGGCCTCCAGGCCTGGGAAGGCGATATGATTGTATTCACACAGCAGGCAGACATGACATGATCGATGCTTTTCCTTGAAATGGTTCTCCCAATCGGGGACCGTGGAGTAAGTGGCGAATGGTGTCGGGCAGTCTGGAAGAATGCATGTATATGGGGAAATATCTTTGGCAAGGTGCTTCCTATTTTGAATGTCAGTTTTCCTGCATCTACCATTCATCATGGGACCTGAGAGGAATACCTCCAATGGTCATTGTCAGTGGCAAAACAGGCCGGTAGAGTTTCGCAACAGCACGGGCACTCGAACGCCATTGCGCCTTGAGGCAACTTTGGTGCTTCGAGATACCGACCTGCGGCACTGAGTGCAGTGAGTGCCGTCATAACAGGTTGCGAAACCTTCTCCTCAGCTTCCTGAACCCCCGAGTTACCTTGAGTGGTGGATGCTTTGGTAGAGTCGCCAACGCTTTCCTGTCGATTACGCTCTTGTGCCTGTAGGAAGCGGCTTCTTCTGCGCAAGTTCACTTCGATGAGTCGTTGTTGTGCCTTAGACAGCTTGAGCTCCTGGGATATCTTTATGCACTCCTTGGTTGACAGTGCATCTAGCTTGGATACGTCGTATCGGGCTTCAACGCCAAACTCATTCTTGGTGTGTTGTCGCAAACACATGATGCCCAAAAAAGCTCTCAGCTTTTCGTGTTCTTCAGGCTTGGATCTCCCGTCGCTCTGCGGAAAGCATGACTGCATGTTTGATTCAGTAAGAGATTCCATCATTTGGGACATGGATTTGAGTGACGAGTCCACCTTCTTAGTGGCTTCATCTGTGCTGGACTGTGCCTCCGCACAGCGGATGCACTCAATAAGGTAATCCCTGAGTATGGTCAGAACCCTGGGGACTATGAGTATGAATCGCTTAGTTGGTTCGGAGTCGAGGAAAAGACCAAAGGATGCCCTGAACACAGATAGAGCGAAGGAGTCAGAGTCAACAATGACACTGAACTCAGCGGAGCTATACTTCGCCCAGTCGTGTTCCATGAGGCTTTTGTGGCGCGTACAGTTTTCGAAAGCCGACGTGCATTCTCGACATAGGTCTCTAATGGACGAGGACGACTCTCTGGTCGAGTTCCTGGAGACGGCTTCCACTTGCTGCATACTTGTTTCTGCAGGTTTGGAGACCCAAGGGTTGTAGCTGTTACCCAGCGACCCCATCATCGAACTCCTGGAGCGAACCATGCTCATGTTGGGCGTCGGTGACGGGCCTCTGCTTGGCGTGATTTAAGTGACAACAGAGTAGCAAGTTACTGAAGGTGCAGTTGGGCTGAGTTTGCTTACGCACGCACGCAGTGGTTTAAGTAGGTGACGCTTCTGCTAGACAAACGTGGCAAAATCCTTCCGTCAAACAAACATCAGATGGCAAATCCTTTTCGTTCCAAGAAATTCGGCAACCGACGTCGGGCGGTCTGTGCGGGGATCAAGAAAGTCCTTGTACGACATACCTAACTGTAGATGGCTTATAGGTACAGGCACTATCCATGGATGTTCCTAGACATGGTTATCATCGAACTTGGGACGATGAGAGCTACCAACAAGTTACCAGTAGAGAGTACCGGCTTCTCAACGACGAAAACTGGGAGGCTGGTGTGCCACAAACTTCAATATTCGAAAGCTGCTCCTCTATTTCAGTGGTCGGGAAGCTCAAAGCAAGACAATACTTCAACACTAGAAATGACTAGCCTGAGGAATGTGGACAAATCGGATCCATGGACCCAAGCACTAAACTCCGGATATTCGTCGAGCACTCAGGCCACCTGATCTTTAAGCATGGCCTGGGCCAGATGTCATCAGACACTGGTTCCTTGGGAACGCAGTTGTTACTCATCTCAGAGGGGTTGGAAACAGTGAATTCCGAGGCCCTCACTAATGGTGACATACCAGAGTTGAACAAGGTGACTAGGAAGCTGGAGTCAATTGCAAAGGTGCGGCAGCATGTCCCAAGAACCCCTGGGCGCTTCTAACCTTGGAGCTCACTGTTTGTATAAGCACTGCAGATTACAGGTACTTCATACTCCCCAACAGCTGACATCGATCGACTGCGCAATAGCCTGGCCGAATTTCTCAACTCTTCGGACCACAATGAGAGGCAACAGCTCTCAACAAACTGTGAGGATCTTGTGGAGGCCCTACAAAAGCACGAGAGTATAGATCACATCTTAGACAATCCGCCTGGAAGTGAGATAATAGAGTACTCAGCATCCGTTAAAAGGAAGCTGCTATCAGGCCTGCGGAATAACTCCATCTGTACTTGTGTCAGACCCGATGAGAACCAAGGCAGTCCTCGCTGGCATCCGACACGACTATTGTTGCAGCAAAAGCCACGCCAAGATAACCGTCGTGTGATAGACTTCAATGCTGTTGTTGCACTAGGTCCCAAAGAGCGCTGGCGAAATGTTTGCCTCAGCGTGCCACTGTAAGACCTTGTGCTGTTTGTAAATGCCATCATACCAGGTATCCTGACTCATAGTAGGGAGAATTCGGAGGGACTTGAAGGGGAAACCAGCCCGAGCAGCGGCCCTAACCATGAACAAGGATCAGACCTAGTCCGAGGACTATTTTGTTACATCTTGAAGAACAACACATTTGCTCGTATTCGTTTTGTTTTCCGTAACGGAAATTTCTTCTCTGAGCACGATGTCCGAGGCTTTGAGCCGCGACCTTGCCCAGGCATTGGCATCACCCTCACGACCGTCCTGCAGAAGTATACTCTTCGGCTTAAAGATAAAGTTGATTTGGCATACATGACGGCACAGGCACTGTGGCAGTTCTACGATACAATGTTGCTATACGACAAATGGAACAGCGACTGCATCTTGTTCATGCCCGAAGAGCGCCAAGGCATCCGACGAGTTCCAATCAAGCCTTATGTGCCAGTTCAGTTTGAGGTATCTGAAGAAAACATAGATGAGTACCTATCTGAGAAGTTGCTCCCACATCGATACCCACGGATTCTCGCCTTTGCCATCATGCTAATTGAGATCGGGTTAGGGAGACCGCTCCATCTCCAGCGGTGGGATAGCCTTGCTACTCAGGTCAATACTGATTTCGAGGTGGCTTCGCAAGGACTGAACGAGCTAAAGGAAACCCCTTGGGAGAATTCTTTAGACAAGAGTGCTTTTATAAAGGCGATTGAAAACTGTCTTTGGTACAAAAACTTTGGACCGATAGATACCACCTCCGCGGCTGTCCCGAGTCCAGCAGGAAATCAAGATGGCCGAACATCCTTGCAAATTGACCACACACGTAGAGTTTTTTACGATAAGGTTGTCTGGCCCTTGCAATGGCTCGTTGAGTTTGGGCATCAAAGCGCCGGTTACTTATGCGAGAACCAGAGGCCACTGCAAATCTCTCGTGCCTCGTCTACTCGGAAAGACCTCGAAGAAGATATACAGTTCCCACCAACAGAGTTCCATGCGAGCAGACGTATCAATCCAAAGGACTGGCTCAGTAACCTAAAAGTTATCAATAAGGCGATATATCCGAAGTTGCAGAACTTAATTGTTGATGGACAGGGCGTCCGTGTTGGTGAAAGAGGCATTCGCGTTGCCATTTTGGACACGGGATATAACCCAGAGGCTCCACTACTGGCGGTCGAGGCTGCGGCAAGATGCTTCAAAGGATGGAAGGACTTTGTCTCTGGCTCGGATGTACCAGTTGACTCCTTTGGCCACGGCACATTCATGGCGACCGTCCTCATTCACTCCGCACCGATATCGGAAGTACACGTTGCCCGTGTAGCAGAAAACACGAACAATCTAGGCCAATGCTCACATCAAGTTGCGGAGGTAAATAAAGCTCTACCAAATCAGTTCGTATATAGGGAATTCTAACGTCAGCTAGGGCATTCGATGGGCGGCATTCGAGCAAAACGCGGATATCATCTCCATGTCATTCGGGTTCCCAGCTTTCGATAATGAGACGTACGGACCAATTTCCAAGGCGATCGATGAGGTGAAGATGAAACGAGATGGACGAATCATCTTCCTCGCCAGTGCGGGCAATTCAGGCGTCTACGAAGATGAGACGTTCCCAGCGACAAACTCATCCGTCATCTCAATTCGTGCCACTAACTGTTTAGGAGAGTTTATGAACACTAATCCGAGGAATAGTAGCGATAATCGTGTGGTATTCGGCGCGATTGGTGATGATATACCGCTACATCTACGAGAGTTCCACCCAGAAGTCTCTCTGCCAGGGACCTCGGCGGCGACGGCAGTTGCGGCTGGCACTGCGGTCATCATGCTAGCCTATGTGCTGCTTCTTCCTCAATTATTAGAGATTGAGATCCAAGAGCATAAGTTGAAGCGGTTGTGGACGACGGAGGGAATGAGGAAAATGTTGATGAAAATGTCAGACGACATGGGGCAACAGCAGAGGTTCTTAAACCCGGTCAAATTTTTCCGCGACAAGCCAGGTCCCTTGGACAAATACTGTGCCATATACGATTGCTTATAGACTAGATATAGTTTAATCAAGACCAATTCTATGTTTATGCCTCCCTAGATGGCGCAAAAGAGATACATGTATCTTGTCCGATATTGTGCTTGACCAAGTCCGAAGTATCCTCTTCTGGATCTTCGAGCAGGTCTTCGAGTAGCACTTCTGCCAACTCGATCTCTACATCTTCTTCTCCAATTCCTGTCATGAATGATGTCCTGCGCGAGAAAATCTCTGACTCCACGTTTCCGGCCCCTTTCTCGCGTATGACATGGAGACTGTAGGCGAAAATGATACCCGGCGCCGTCTCCCACGAGTCAATATTGTCCTTCTTTCTCCCCCCGTGAATGTCTGCACCGATCTCTACCGGAGCCATGACAGACACGCCTGCAGAGACACCTCCGGCCCGGGTGTAGCCCTTTTCTATCGTCACTGTCATACCAGTCTTGGTGACTCGAAGTCCGGAGACGATGTACACGGGACGCTTTCCATAGAGTCCAGTATCCATGTGTTGACGGACAGCAGGCTGGTCCACGATGGCTTTGAGAGCCTCCGGCGTCAAATATCTCTTGAACTGGTGAATATCATGATCAACAGAGCCATAATCAAGCCTATAACGTTTTTTCAGCTCGAGACGAAGGGATGCCGAGGCGAGATCGAGAAATTTGGCCCATATGCCACCTCCACCAGAGCTGTTGAGGCTGCGGGAGTGCGTGTGTTTCTTCTCGGGTACGATCTCGATGGGAGGGATGCTAAATTTGGGGTCTGCAAGAGCAAGGGTCTCGGGCTCCAGCAAAACCAGGGTCGGCCGCCTGAAGTCCTTGATTACTGTTCCTAGACGGATGATGCCGTCAGGGGTAAAGGTTGTCCCTGGTGGGATGAACCACGTTTTTGAGTCCATTGGAAGAGGAGAATTGAATCAAGAATATTGGTGTTTCTATTCTACTTTGACGAGATTCAAAGAGATATCATTGTTCCTTTAAATGTGATTTCAGGCTTGAAAATAGTTTCGGGTCGTGAGTACATGCATGTTCTGTACTCTCCCCCCTTAACTCATCACTACTCCTGAGACACTTCATAGCCTCGTATCGTCGTTGGGGTGATACATGTACTTGCGTGATCTATACACGAGCGCTTACCCCTCTCGTTTTGGTGTTGTGCTTTGCATTTTGATTTGTCTTCATTAACAATTGTGTCACCGGGACGGAATACACTACATGTACATTGTTTCATCCTTGTGATTCCGAGGCTAACTGGGCAAATATTCTGTATTCACTAAGCTGATGGGCGGAGATGGCTTGGAATATTGTGTTTGGATGAGAGTAACCTTTGGAGCTGGTACCTGAATTTCTCGATCTCGCCATGGCTTTCCTATCCGAGACGCATGATTACTGAGGCGAGATGGAAAAGTTCAGCCCACATCTCTCCGCCGGGAGAGCCGCTGAGTCTGCGGAAGTGTGTATCGTTTCTTCTCGAACAAAATATCAATCGAGGGAATGTTGACTTTGTGATCTGTGAAAGCATTGAAGTTATTGTCCTCCTCGAGTGTACTGCGAGTTCTGGACGATCTTGGGCACACGTAGTGGTGTCAATCCTCCAAGAGTAATCTACTTGATATGTACATACTGTAACAGATAGCAGCTACGGCTCTTGAACTTAAAATAGCCGTAGGTTTCTGGGGGCATTAGAGCAATGAAGCAGCCAGCAATGAGACCGAAGTCGACGGAACTATACTTTGCCCAATCGCGGCCCACGAGGCTTTCGTGACGCATACAGAGTCTAAAAGCCGAGGCTGCACACTTGTTTCTGCAAATTCGAGGACCCAAGAGCTCTCGTTGTCAATTGGTGACTCCCTCCGCTCCCCGAGTGCACGGCGATATCGGAGTGGCCAAATCGCAGCAGGTAAAGCAAGTTAAAGCAGTTGAGTTGGTAGGTTGCATACTCACGCACGCACTGGCTTACGTAGACGGTCCTTTCATCAAAGAACCGCGGCAATCCTTTGATGAAAGAAACATAATATTGCTTTCATCAAAGAAACACGACAATCCTTTCTTCAAAGTAACACGGTAGAACATGTGATCGAAGAAGTACAGCAAACATTGCATCAAAGAGATACGGCAGCCTACCTCGGGCAGTCTAGAAGGGGATAAATAAGGCCACTGTGCCGCTGTAAATGGAATCTACCATCCATAGATATTCCTCAACATTTTGGGACGATGGACGCTCCTAATGATTCACGAGGACAGTGCCGGCCTCTCACTGACGGGGATTCGGACTCGGCGGCTGATGAGCCACAAGCCTCACAGGGCGCTCTATTTACAGAAAACTCCATATCTGAGCTTGCTGATGAATGCCGTCAGAGTTTACAGGCTTGTATTCAAGTCGAGACCCTAATGGAAGATGAATGGGCTGAGAATAGCCTGGCAAATTTCAGATTATGGGCCGCGGGTCTCGGCATCTTTGCTGGCAAGGACTCTCTGGATGAGAGGCTCTCTGTGGATTTACTTACTAGAAATGTGGTTAAAGGCCTCCTTATCCTCTTGAAAGGGCTAATTGACAATTGCAAAGCACTTGGTGAGTTCCGTCACATAACTTTGGACAGATTACGAAGTGATATGAACCAGCGCTGACGATTTTTAGCATCTGGCCAAGATATTCCCACCGACGACTTTCATGAAGACGACTTTCATGAAGAAAGCACGCAAGATGGACAGTCAGCAATACCCCAATCGCCCCCAAGAGGGTTCTCGCCATGGTCGACTCCATCTCCAACAGATTCTGAATCGGAAACTGGATCGGATGATCCTTTGGTGAATACTTCTCCACTACAATCCTCTAAGGAGGAAGTGGAGCACATACTCAAACAGTTATCAAGATTGGATGTAGTAATTCTCAAATCCGACAGTGCCGGCAGTGCCTCTCGAAACCAAAAAGCAGATCGGCTGTTCAAGAGAGAAGACCATGAAGACCTTTACAAACACTTGACAGTTGTTGTCTTGGGTCGTGGAGGCCAAGACGGACCACAAAGTTACGATATAGACCCAGCACTTCTTACTCCTATCCAAGAAAGACTGATTTTATCCAATCTTCGGCGACGAAACCGGTTTCAATACGCCCAGAAACAAAGCCAACAAGAGAGTCTTAAAATAGAAAACCAGCCTGAAGTACAAGGCAAAACAGATCGGAGTTCAACAATCTTGACTGCGACGTCTGCTTCAGCTTTTGAACCAATCACTCCAGCAGATTTTCAACAGAAGCCAGGGTCGTTCCAATCAGCAAAGAGTAAAGTTACACTGACAGCCGCCAAAATCGAGTATCCTCGTCTAACTCCACTAAAAGACGGCGTGAAGCACTTTCAATGTCCTTGCTGTTATCAGGTACTTCCCAGCATCTTTCATCAGGGAGTACATTGGGAGTAAGTCTACAGAAGCAATCGTCATGCCTCGCGCACGCAGAATTCCAATACTGATCCTAAACGATAGGAAGCATTTAGCGGGAGATTTACGCCCGTATACGTGCATCATTGCAGACTGTCCCTACCCTGACCGTCTGTACGTTGACCGAAGTGATTGGATGACCCATGTGCGAAACGATCATCCACCGCGCTGGGAGTGCTTGCCGTGTCGGAATGCTGTTGAAAAGCTTCCATTGTTTACCTCATTAGATGAATTTCTCAAACATACAAAGCAAAGTCATGACGATATCATCTCGGAAGACATGTATTCTACGCTGGTCGATGCTTCTACTAGACCGGCATCTTTTGAGATGACTCAATGCCCCTTATGTGACCAGGAAGGGCAAGTGGATTCTAAGGAATTAATCGATCACATTCTGGAGCACATACACTCCTTTTCTCTGAGATTTCTCCCATGGGCAAGAAACGACTCCGATTAGTTAAATCTTGACTGTTACGCGTATCTGGATGACTACTCACGGCCAGTTTGACAGAAACGGCTTTGGCGTATAAAGCAGAAGATAAAGTGAGTTTTACTAGGCAATGGCCGTTATCGTTGAATTTACAGTATTTACTATAGCAGAGTTACGTGTAGTATAATATATATATGCAACTATATATTGTAGCTCAGGTGTTTATTTTGCTCCGGCGTGATAGTTTGTTCTCTTGGATTGGTTGCCATGACCAAGATTAATTCTTTGCCTACCTTTATATGCTAGCCACCGGCGCGTTAATAAGACGAGGAAAAGAGAGTTGTCTTTCGATAAGTAGTTAGTATAGATACGCTGTTGGGTACCATCGGGACCGAGCTCGGATGCTGTTGGATATAACATTCGGGAAGCACGATTTAGTTGCGAGAGAATGCCTTGCTGTTGGCTCTTTGGAAGGCATCCTGAGAGCCATTCTTTCAGCCTTTTAAGCAGTAGTTAAACCCCCCTGGTTTTCCCCTGCCAATTTCACATTCGGATATGTTACGTTAAAACCCCTTACTTGGAAGTCGACAAGATTGATTTAAAAGTCCACCGGGCGAAGTATATAATATAACATAGAGCCTTCTGATATTATTAAAGTAAGAGTTGAGAGTGTCTTGCCAACTGCGAAGCGACTCATGTAGATCGCGGGCACGCCGGGGAGGTGAAATGGATGTATTCCTTTTAGTAAGAGATCAACACCCATTGCTTATATCAAGAGTATCCTGGAATGTGAAGTTTTGTAGAGCTAGCTACCGTCAAACGCAAGGCATCACCCGGCACCGTCAAGATCAAGTGAAGCCATTCAAGGATACTACCACCTTCATTCCCTATCCGCAATAGCTCTTCTGGAGTTAACTTGATGTTACTAACAGGTAATTGCAATCTATAGCGCCAAGAACAAAAAACAAAACGTCCCCTTCTTTGGAGAAATATAACCAGAAATCTGTGTATACACAAATACGTAAACCATCCTTGATACCCCATTTCGCGAAGCGGTAAGTCGGTGGCACCTGGCGACGCCCCTGAATCTGAATCTACATACGCCTCTCTCACGCCTCGACTGTTCCGGCCGCAACAACCGGTTGCTTTGATCGCAAATCAATCCAGCCTAGGAAATTAGACGTCACGAATGCGACTACCCCAAGCGCAGCGGCGATATAAAAAACACGGTCGATGCTGTTGGAGTAAGACAACAAGATACCGGGGATGTCCTCGACGCTCACATGGCCTCGAAACCCGGTGGCTCCGGCAGCGATCACTTGAGCGGGATCGACATTGGGTGCGTTCACGGACAGCTCGCTGACAAGACTCTGGTCGAAAAGAGTGTTGGAGACGGCCAGGAAGACGGCGGTGCCAAGAGTCTGTACGAAGATGACAAGCGAGGTTGCAACCGGAACGAGCGACTGGTCGAGAGCCGTCTGGACGGCAAGCAAGCTCCAAGAAAGCAGAGTCAGAGTATGAGTTATATAGCTGTTACAAACTTGTTGGGATGGGACTGGGCTTGAAACCATACCATCTGCAATCCAAGACCGCGTCCTAGACCGGCAATCAGCTGGTAGCCAACCCACTTGCCGACGGGCGTGGAAGGCGAATAGAGGGCGAGCAGGCCATTGCCGATAGCCGTGAGCGCAGAAGCGGCGAGCGCATACGGAATCACGTAGCCCGTTCTCTGAACCATTGCCCCCGACAAGACGGCTCCCAAGAGTTGCGCCAAGATGGCGGGCAGCATGTAGACCCCCGACAGCAGAGGGCTCGCGCCCTTGACCGTCTGAAAGTATATGGGAATGAAGTAGGCTGCCAAGAAGACGGTCGTGAACAAGGACGTCTGGGTCAGGGAGGCTGACCAGACCGAAGATGTGCCCGCCAGCGACGGTGGTATGAGGGCTCCGTCGCCGCGGTGCAGCAGCCAGGCGCAAAAGACGAGGCCGGTGGCGCCGGCACCGCAGAAGAGCCCAATGACTTGGGACGAGTTCCAGCTGAACTGGTTGCCGCCGTACTGCAGCGCCAGGAGGAGCTGAATGACGGCCGGGGCCAGCAGGGCGAACCCGACGAGATCCAGCTCGCGATGGATAGAGCGCAAGACAGTCAGGGGCCCGGCCTTGACGCTGCCGTCGGGGATGACGACGAATATCATGAACAAGACGACCACCGCGCCGATGGGGACATTGATGTAGAAACACCACCGCCAGGTTGTGTACTCGGTCAGGGCGCCTCCGATCAGGGGCCCCGAGACGATGCCCAGCTGTGAGACGCCCAGCATCACACCAACTAGGACCGGCCGACGGTGCAACGGGACGCAGGCGGAGATGATGATTAACCCCCCGGTCAATAGGCCTTTATGGTATGCTGTTAATAACATGAAGTTTGTCTTGGACCAGTAACAGGCCACTGTGGTCGAGATCAAGACGTACCAGCGCTTCCCATGCCTGCCACCGCTCGTCCGACAATCTGGGCTTGTAGGTTGGCTCTCTGTCCAAGAAACGTATGGGAAAGTGAGCCATGTTACATACGAGCATCGTAGAGGACGTAGCCGCCCCGCAAATCACAGATCCAATCTCGAAGAGGAGGAAGAAGCTTAAGAAGGTCCACTTGTTCCTGAATTTCGAGTATATTTTCCCAGTCAGGGGCTGTATTGCCGCTGAGGGCAGTTGGAAGCCTGACCCATACCATCCCACATCTATGGAAAATTGACATGGTCAGAATGACTCTCAGCCACATGTCGTCCGGCACCCGAGTGGGAGGAAAATAGGGGGGAGGGGGTCACAAACCGTGGAGGGAATGAAACTCGTCCGTGATTTTGGGGATGGCAGTGGAAATGATGGCAGTGTCCAGGAACACGAGGAACAACACGGCGGTTATGCAGACCATGATGGCAAGCAGCTGGGCAACGAGAGTTTCAGTACATGTACCTAATCAGGAATCCTTGATCTATCGTGCAATGGCGGAATAGTCTAGGACTTGAGCCACATACCTTTCTCCCTGTGATCCAGTGTGAATCTCCCTCTGCTTCTGACTGGTGCGCCTCCGTGGGCTTTTCTGTGGCCGGGTTGATATCATCTGTAGTAAGTTGCTGGTCCGACGGACAAGATATCTGCGGTGACTCAACAACACCGGCCTCTGCCGACTTTTCCATCGTAGCTGTTGCTCACTCGGGATATGCGTATGATTGGGTGCAAAAAGTTGACAAGCTGAGCTAGTGTGAAGAAGAGAGTTGAACGGAAAACAAAAGCAGGATACATACTTATGCATTGGCATCAAACCCCTAACACGTAGATACATTGTGAGTTGCGCAAAACTCTCCGGCCAGGAGACCACAGGCATTCCAAAATACTTCAATGATTGCTAAAATGTCACCCATTGTTGGCGAATTCCGTCCCGAACCCCGTACCTCAAGGTGTACTGGAACCGAGTTTATCAAGACTGTCTTGAGATGCCGTCCTTTGGAAGAGAAAGCTTACATGGTATTCAACGCCTCCCATCGGGGTGGAGGCGTACGAAACGGACCGTCGAGGAGACACCGCACGCAATGTCCGTTCCGCGCTGACTACAGGTACTAATTCCACCTGCCCGAGACGAGAGAGAGATTAGTACAAGCTGGTGACTGTGTTCTTCTAAGCAGGCTACCTACCTTACGCAAAGCACCCAAGCCGGTCTGTTGGAGCACACGAGTTTCATTCTTCGCGGGGGGCTCGTATCTCTGCTCGCCGCATACTTGACCATGTCGGCTTTGCTGTAAAGCACTGATAAGACTCTTTTGACTAGATTTGCACGGACTTGTTGGCATTCTATAACGTGTCCCTTGAATCTTTCAAGATACTGCCACCTATGGACATGGGCTGATTTGGTACGCCTGCTGGATCCAGGCTCTTATACTATTTTGCCTAGCCCACTTCAAGGTCAATCAGAGAAGCCTTAATCACCTGCTGTACACAAGCCCTCACAAATGCTGGTCCGTGAGCCAGGCATACGGTAAAGCTGGATAGATGGTACAGAAATGTTGACTGGGAGATGTAGATGTGTGTCATCCTGGGAGAGCGGGACCCAACTCCGCCTTGGGAGCGGGTGGTGGCCCTCGAGGACGGGAAAAAGACATGCGGATTGAGGAAATCCGAAGGCTGCCGGATGGGACGAACCTCTGGAAAGGGCATGACCCATCGTCCATCAGCATCTATCTGGATGAATAACTCCAAGACGTCGTTGTCGATGTAGCGAAGCCCATTGTACACTAGGAGCTCCTGGACATCTTGGGCACTCAGGAACGGCTCCGTCTCCTGAGGGTACAAGTCCTTGAAGGATTGCATCGCTGCATCGTCGACCAGAGGGTGGAGGAGCGTGGAGACATTTCTCGGGGCATCAAGGGCTTCGAGCGGACGTCTGGCCAGTTGATGGAGCGTGGCATGACCTGGGCCAAGAACCCAGCGAAGCTTCAATAGCACCTCCTCGCGAGAGCGCTGCTGGAGGCTGGACTTGAAGGCCCACAGAGCCAGGCTGTGGGCAGGGCTACCGGCCGTGACAAGAGCAAAGTACGCCCGTCGCATGGCGAAGTGGATGATGTTGATACTCAGAGAGTCCGGCTGAGAGTTTTGCCTGGTCCCCCCGACACCGACAGAGGCACCACCATTCGGCAGCGGAAAATGGCCCATCCAGCCATTGCCCAGGACGTTTTGCACGGGTGGGTTGTAATTGTGTTCCCCTACACCATGGTTGCTTGGTGCACATGTAGCCTGGATGTCTGGATCTGGAACCGTAATGGAGAGCAGTTTGTTCGGTGGATTGCATGTGCTGTCTGCTGCCGGTGCTCGATCGGACTCTAGCTGCTCCGGTATACTCTCCGGTATACTGACCAAGGTGAGATTGCACCGTAGGCATGTCCTCAGCGTCTGCATCAGGTCAGGATCGAGCTTCGCCGCCTTGGACTGCAGCAGCTGATCGGCCAGTTCTATGATGCCGCCGGCCATCTCTGCCACCGTCTCCTCTGTTCTTACGACACGGTTCTCGATGGCTTGTTGGGCCACCCGCTTGCGCTGCCGTAACGAGATTTGGGCCTTGCGATTTTTCTCGCGGCGAGTCTGCCATAGTGCAAATATTCGGGTGAGACGGACTCTACACGTGTTGACTCCGAAGAACATACCCGAAGCGACTCAACTGCGTCTTTTGGACCCTCACGGTTCAGCCCCTGGCCACGTCGTGCTCTCCCTCTCCCAATAGGCCCATCAGGCAAAGTTGCATGTACTACAGGCATATCCATCATACTTGTCGTCCTGGTTATCTGGGGATGAGGCGAGCATTGCAAGATATGTATGGCAAGAGAGGGGCCACATTCTGTTGTACGCAATCAAGAGAGTGCCACCTGGACGTACTGTAGGGACACCGCTGACAAGGAAATACTTTCAATATTGTGTTTACTAATCGAGCACAACGGTCGACAGTGATTACTATTCAGGGGCCGCAAGAGGCGGCATTCGGACTTGTATCGACCGACTACATGTAGTCTTGGCATATATGATGGTACGGCATTCAAAATTGCATGTAGTTAGTTACATGTATTAATGGCCCGGACCAAAACGTCTGCGTTGATTCATGTTCCTACAAACATGTACCTTTGATGCTATCCACGAAACGAGTTAGTTGTAACCGGCCTGCCTTTCCCATCCACACATCGTGACTGAAAGCCGCCAGGTGCAGTCCACGGACAGCATCCAAGTTGGAAATATGAAACTCATCATTGTCGGGGCCAGTGGGTTTGTTGCAACGGAACTCATCAGCCAGGCTTTGCGCCGGCCCGATGTCACAAGTCTCGTCGCCCTATCTCGCAAACCCGTCACTGCCCCTGACGGTGAAAATGCGGCCAAGTTGAAGAGTGTAGTCATTAGCGACTATGGAGAGTATCCTGATGATGTTAAAAAGGAGCTTGCAGGTGCTAACACTTGCATATGGTACGGGTCCTTCTCGCAGCTTCAAAGTCTTCCTCCTACGATGACTGACATATGGGCACAAATTACAACTAACACGGCTCTCACCGCAGGACTGTCGGCATCACACCACCCAATCTCCGCAAATATCCCTTCGAGGAGGTGGTCCGCATCTGTCAGACCAGCACACTGTGTGGAATGAAGGCGTTCCGTGAGACCAATCTGGCGCCAGAGTTCCGCTTCTTGTACATGGGTGACCCGTTTGAGGCGGATTCGGAGAAGAAACCGCCATTCATGATCAAGTATATGCAGATGCGTGTATAGCACATACCCTCTATTTTTCTTTCGTGCCCCATGAGGATGCTGTGCAAAGATATCAGATGATAGAGTACTAACTATTAGATTCTGCAATAGGCCGAGACGGAAGAAAAGGTTCTTGCATACGCCCGAGAAAACAAATTCGACGCGTGCGTGGCCAAGCCTGGCTTCATGACCGGTGGCCCGTTTAACCCGCTCAGGACTGTTATTGGCCTGGTCTTCCGCTTGACGCCATTTGGTACCCTGCCAGTACAAACAGTCGCAGCTGCGATGCTGGACCAGGCTGTAACTGGCTTTGAGAAGGAACACTTGGGGATTGAGGATCTGAAGAGGATCGGGACAAAGGCCATCGAAGAGAGTGGTAAACGATGAAGCCGGGACCAGGCGCTACATGTACCCCATTGCTCAACAGATGATAAAGACTTTCCTTTCGAAACATGACCCCTATTTCATATGTTTATGAAATGAATGGCAGTGTACATGCGGAGCCGATGACAGTGTCTAGTCTGTGGAGGTAGCTTAGTTCGCTGTATTCATCTTCATCGGCTTCAAGGTCTCGCTGTGACCACACCATCTCAAGGCCCGCTCTTATACGCATGAGGTTGCTTTCGTTGTGTTTTGCCTCAGTCTTATGAACAAGCTCGAGCAAGAGCATCCGTTCCTCATCATTGCGTGCTTCAGAACCAAGTATCAGAAGCGGGAAAGCTCGCTCGCACGTGCTGAGCTTTCTGATGAGGTAAAATCCGCGATCGACCAAGCCGTCGAGCTGGTGATCTGAAACACAAGAACTTGCTGTTCCATTGAAAAGGTAGACAAGGGTTGCGAGCTGATAAAGCTCTGCTATAACGTCTTCTTTCTCATCTAATCCTGTTATATTGGCCTTGGCCACAGGGTCATTGATGAGTGTACTCTCCAGTGAGCGAAGTCGACTTTGGTACTCAACAGCCTGAGATCGGGGATCATGGGGCTCTACGAGGATATCGCAGACGGCGGCAATAGGTTCCAAAATTGTGCGAATTGAATCGGGGCGATTCAGTAGCTATAGAAGCAGACGGGAGTCAGCCTAGGCCACCTTGATGCTGGCGATTGTGTATGTATGTGATGAATGTGCCTGTCGTGCTCGGCTGTACTTACCAAGGGAGATTTCCCACGACGCAGAGAAATCTTGTCTGTAGTCGAATGTGGCAATGTGGAAGGATGGCGCCAATGCCGCATGACAAACCACGACATAATGTCCAAATAGTAAATCCAATCTAGAAGAGGACTGAGCTCGGCTTGATCTGATCGTTGGTCAAGCCCTGTGGTCTGGACGATGTGCTTGGCACTGTCAACATAAAGCACCCATTGGCCTGAAGACTCGGAGTGGTGCTGGGTCTCAAAAGTGGCCAAAAGCATGCAGGTAGCAGCATGTTGCGCAGATTCCAAGACACCTGGGCGTCCAGATTTGGCCGACTCCGCCAGGGCGTTGATGGCAGCGATCTTATATCGGAAAGCCAAGTCTCGCAGACCGTCACGATGCAGCGAAGATACGGCCAGCAGCGATGATTTGAGCGCCAAAGTGGGGAGTGTGTTGCTGGAAATAGTCATACGAAGCAAGAGATTTCTCAGACGGCGGGCATCAACCCCCAAAACGGACAGCGTGGAGTAAGACACATTGGCAACTGCACGAGAAGAGAGAGTCAGCGATAGTGGCCCCAAGCGCCGAATGGATTTCGAGAACAAGACTGGAGTCTTACAATAGTCTACTAGTCCTAGAGTGTTGGAGTCGGGATTACCTGGAGACCAGGGCAGAGGTGGTGGAGGGAAGACGAAGCGGACCGGCTGTCTCTCATCTGAGTTTGTCAGCTATCAGCCCGCTGTGGACTCGTACGATGTTATTGACCAACTACAATTGCGAAAAGAAACTTACGATTTACATTTCGCAGCTTTCGAAGATAGTGATACATGTCCATGTCTCTGGAAGATGTGTGTATCAACATCAATGTCGAGCGGCGTTTTGCGACCCCTTGCGTGCTTGACATGGCTACCATGGCTCTTTTGGAATCACTGGTTCGTGGCCATGAGAGTCGCACGCCATAGCCCAAACATTCCCGACTAGACCTGATGCATTTTGAACAACTGGGGGCTTGGCGGTCGCAGGCAACTCGGCGATCTGCATGTCAGTTCCATTCGGGGTCTCCTGTCAGTATACATGTATCCATCTTAAAGCACTAGTGCAAGGGTTGAAGCTTTACCTACCTTTGCAAGTCCAACATCCTCTTCCAGTCTTTTTCTGTTGGTCAGTTGCATACGACGCCATATAGTTTGAGTTTAAGTGTGGCTGGAATACGTGAGTGAGTCAACTTTTTGCGAAGCTGAGGTTTAAGCGAGAGAGAAAGTATGCGCAGAAGAGAGCAGTCAGTCGATAGCTAAGCAAAAGATGTCTAGTGAAACTCCGACAAGTTTGGTTCCCCGTCAGCTCCATCAGGAAGGGCGGCCTCGGGCTTCCCCGGGCTTAGTTAGCATAAACCCGATGAAGGATGAAGCCCCTAGTTGATCTTAGGTAGAAGACCAATCAAGGAGCTAGATCGGAACCAGCCGAATCCACCAGGGCAACTTTCCACGAGCTTTTGAGATTCCACTTCGTCCTCGGCGCGGGTCGCAACTGATGCCCGAGTTCAAGACAATCATGAACCTCAAGCAAAGGCCTTGCAACTCCGCCGTCTAGCAACTATCCGCGAGAATGCTGTCTATTCCAAGTGGTTGAAACTCTATGCATCTCCGTGGAAGATGCTAGATATTTCATCACAGCCAACAATCGGTATCAAAGGTGTGGATCATGCCATGTCTTGACAATGTATAAAACGCGACGCTTTCCCGCTCATATCCCACACATAAATTACCACCACGATCAACAGCGCCTAGATTGAATTGTAGCCAAAGCGCGTATTTTTCACTCGCTCTCGTAAATAGCTGTTGACATGGCCTCTTATCTTGTTACTGGCGCTTCGCGAGGCATTGGAGTACGTATCTGCTAGACACCTACGATTGTCTAAAGTATGTATCAACTGACGGTATCCTATTACTCTTAAAGTTTGAGTTCGTTCGGCAGCTATCCGCCGATGCCAACAACATTGTTATTGCTCTGGTCCGCGACAAAGAGGCAACAGAGAGGAAGATAGCCGCGGAGATTACTGCCTCCAACATCACTGTTGTCCAGGCCGACATAACCAATATCAAAGACCTTCAAGCCGCTGTCGCCATCATATCCGAGATCACCAATGGTACACTTGACTACGTCATTGCCAATGCAGGCAAGATCTCGGACTGGTCCGGCCTGGACGATGTGCAGGATCTGGGCTTGGCGGATCCTAAGCTGCTAGAAGAAGACATGTTGGACCTATTCCGCATAAACGTTGTTGGTAACGCGCATCTATTTAACCTTGTTGTTCCGCTTGTCCGGAAAGGCATTGCGAAAAAGGTCATTGCCATCTCGTCAGGCTTGGCCGAGCCAACCATGACCACCAAGTGGAAGTTGACTCTCGGCTACCCTTACGCAGTCAGCAAAGGGGCTCTGAACACGCTCATTACAAAATTCCAAGCGCAGTATATTGATGAAGGAATCCTTTTTCTGGCTGTATGCCCAGGGACAGTCGATACGGGCCACTTACTCAATCCAAACGAAAAGCAGCAAAACAACCTCATGGCTATGGGAGCGGCGTTTCAAAAGTATCAGCCCAACTTCACTGGGCCTGTACTGCCCTCGGAAGCAGTCGCAGACGTGCTCAAAGTTGTGCATAATGCTACTATTGAGAAAGATGCTGGAGGATTTGTGTCGCATTTTGGCAACCAGCAGTGGTTGTAAAGATGCAAAGAAAATATAATTGCTGCGTTGCAAAGATTCATATATAAGGCTTCTTAATTACATGTAATAAATATCAACACCAATCTCCACTAAAACCATACTTGCCACACCTCTAAAAATGCGTACGGTCCGTGTGTAGCCCTTTTCCATCGTCACTGTCATGCCGGTCTTGGCTATGTGCTCGGAGGCCAGAGATAGTGGAAACGGGGTGCTTATTAAAAAGCCCAGATTCCATGTTTTAACAAACTGCTGGCTGGCTTACAATACAGGCAGTTGTTATAAACACGCTGCGGGGTACCATCGGGACCGAGATCGGATACTGTTGGACGTTGACATCCAGGAGCACGGCCTTAGTTTCAAGAGAATGCCTTACTGTGGGCTTTTTGGAATGTGCCCTGAGAGCCTTTCTTTCAGTTTTTCAAGTAGTAGTTAAATTATACAACACAACATGGAGCCTTCTGAAATCGTCAAAGCCAGAGTTGAGAGTGTCTTGCCGACTGCGAAGCGACTCATGCAGATCGCGGGCACGCCAGGGGCAGCGATTGCGATAATTCACAATGGCAAGCACATCCACAGCGAATACATTGGTTACCGTGACCAAGAGCTCAAGCTGCCGGTAACTGAAGCGACCATCTTCCCCTGCGCGTCTTTGACCAAGGCCGTCGTTTCTGCCGCCATGGCCATCTGTGTCGAAGACGGAAAGCTTGGATGGGACACTCCGATCAAGGATATTCTTCCCGATTTCAGCACAAAAAGCGACATCTTACGCAGCCACATGACGGCTGTAGATTGCCTCTCACATCGAGCTGGGATGCAAAGCTCTTTATATTGGCTGGGCAGCATGAACAACGTGCTCGTCTCCAAGGAAAACAGCATGAACTTGATCAATGATCTGAAGCAAGTAAAGCCGTTTTGAAATGAGTATCTATACAACAACCTGGGGTACGAAATCGCCTCACATGTGCTGGAGCAGGTCACTGGGGAGCCTTGGGACCAAATCTTGCACTCCCAGATATTCCAACCACTTCGCATGTCAAGAACTGGAACCTGGCATTCTTTCAGCCAAGGGGATGATGATGTAGCCAAAGCTTATCAAGCACTGGATGACGCTTCAGTGGTGGAAGTTGTCCCTATGCTATCAGGAGGCGATACTGTCGGGGGACCGGGATCAGCAATGCGCAGCTGCATCAGAGATCTGGTCAAACTCTACACAGCATTTATCGAGTCCGGCGAAGACCAATTCGAAAACCACACCACGTCCACCCCAGGCTCTCCTTTGAAGCAGGTTCCGTTTCTCTTCTCGCCCCAGATAAGCATGAATCCAATCTCTCGCCGCGAGACCTGGTACGCCCTTGGGTGGGCTCGAGTCCAAACTCCAGGGCCTATGGGTGCTATAGGTCTCAATCCCGACCTCCTGAAGCCCAAACCAATGCCGGAAGTCGCGCGTGGTCATCCATCTGAGCTGATCCTCTATCACCAAGGCATGATGCCAGGGAACTTGGCAGCTGTCAACCTCGTTCCTTCTACCAAAGGCGCAGTGATCGTACTCATAAATTCCCTGGCACTCAACGACACTGCAGACTGGCTTGGTCAGCTATACTTAGAGGCTTATCTCGGTGTGGCTCATAGGAACGACTACGTCGCTTTGTCAGAAGAGGCAGTGGAAGCCACCCGCAGCTGGTACTCCGATGTCTTGGCCGAACTTGAGAAGGATCGGACCCCAGGGACTGTTGCACGAAATCTGTCCGAGTATACTGGCAGATATTCTAACGAGGCTGGAACTATGATGATCGAGATCTTGCTCGACAGCGGCAGTGAACCTGGCCTGAAGCTCGCATTTCAAGGCCTCCAGTCCGAGATATACCCATTGATGCATTACCATGACGATGTATTCACTTGGCTAGTGACAAGTAATGAGTTTGCTCGACGAGGACGCTTTCTCATGAGGGGTTTAAACAATGCTGAGTATTTCAAGATCAATTTTGGCCCGGGGAGCACATATCTTACATGGTGGCACGATCCATGCCTAGAAGAGCCAGAAAGGTTCATTCGAAATGAAGAGTAAAATCGTTTTTACTACCAGGGCTACATATTTATAACCATTTCCTTGTGCGATGGGGTGTTGACCGTCGGATCCCTTGCTAGGATCATACTTTGCTATCCCATCCAAGGGGGCTTTTTTTTTTCTCGCAAAGATAATACATAGCATTGTATTTAGTAGCGAGAACTGCGATTTGTGTGGATATGGACTTACATGATCCTTTTCATGATACCCGAATCTGTAGCTGACCAGTTTATATTGCCTTTGAGGTTGTACAGCCGGTTGCGATGATCCCTTTCATTTGCTGGCTCAGCAGGTGAACATAACCATAAATATGCCTCTGTATAAGCGCTACGCGCCCAGGGTTTCAGCATAGATTACCCTCCATATCCCACGCTCCGTCTCATTGTGAGCATAGTATGAGCCTGCGTCGTAAATGACGACCTCTCCTGTTTAGAGCATGCCGACGTTAGTATCCCATCCCTTTGAGTGCCATAAGGTACCACCTAAGTACTCTTGAAAGCAGTAGCCAATCAAAGAGTCAGAAAATGAGGATTCTCCTTTCAATATAGAAGAAAAGCGGATATGGTACATAGGTGGCACCTTATGGCACACAAAGGGATAGGTACTCAGCATGGACAAAGCAACACAAGGGCCTCAATGATGTGGCATCCTTGTTTCTCCCGACCCAATGTTTTATTTTCTCTTCTTCATGATTCTCCCCCTAACTAAAGAAACGTCTAAACTTCATCATCAGATAATCACCTTCTTACCCTATCCAAACGCCCCGCATGTATCGCCTCTTCATCCCGCTCGAAGAGATCGAGGAGGGCGGCGGCGAATATCGTGCAAAAAATCCCAAAGGGAAAGACTCCACCGATCTCATCAAAACCCGCGGAAACGATGGACCGTCTCCATTTGCCCAGGGAGAGTTACTGCTAGTATGCAGTGGTAAATTGAAGACTGGCGGAAATGGAACGCTTCTCATTTTCCGCTTCATGTTCGCGGGGCTCGAGAATGATACTTCTCAAAGACTCACTTCGGCCACAATCAGGGTCGAGTTCAGAGACGAGCAGTCACGAATGACCTATGATCCACAGGTGGTCTCTGTTTGGCCTGCCAAGCAACAAACATTTGACATTGCCACGGAAAACCCCGACATTCGACACGGAGGTAACATGGCCCTCAGGACCGAAGGGCTACCTTTCCAATTTGAAGCGGGAAGGCAGTGGATGGCGTCGGCTACATCAATGACAAGTTATTGCACCAAGCTAAGTGCTACTAAGTTCAATACTAGAACCAGCGTGGGCAAATGGAACAGCGCCATATGGTGGCTGAATGAGGGCTCCTTAAAGAAACAAGGGCTGCCCCATCTCTTACAGACAGCCGTGATAGTGCGCTGAATCGGTGACGGCAAGTTTGTGATGAAAATGAAGATCGAAACAACTACAAATCTGCAAGCTGGGACGATAAGCATGATGGAGAAGCTGGTTGGCACAGGGTGGTCAGAACTTGTTGACCCGGTTAATATTGATCCAAAATTATTCATGGTCAAAGAGATTGATATCCCGGAGCTGGCAGACATGAGAAGTAAGGGGGAGATAATGTTGGACGATCTTAAGTTGGAAAATTACGTCGGTCTCATGCATAAGGAGAACAAAGAAGGCATAAGGTAGTAGAGAGGAGAAATATACCATGTACTTAGGTCCTAGGTAGAATTTCAAAAATTGGCACTTTCGGACACTAATACACGATCAAGTCTGCTTATTGATTTTGGGGGGTGGTTTACATTATGCAGATGCTACATACTGTATATGCGTTACGTCCCTATCTATACCTCTACTTATCCGTAGCTAGGTATGCGATACTGGGTAATAGGTAGAATATTTCGAAGACTACCTAGGGTCTAGGAATACCTCCTTCTCGTGAGGGCGTCAAATAAATGCCTGGGTGCCAGGTTCCTACATGCAGGATGTTGGTTCCCGAATTCAGGTATGCCCAAGCGAGCTTCCAGTAGTTGTCCCGGGATAACCTAGGATAGCAAGATAGCTTAGTAGTAAGTAAGGTACCTGACTATAGGGATGCAGTCAATTCCAGTGGACTAAATTAAACACCTGGTGACAGCTCGCAGCACTAAAATGGATGAGCTGACGCGAGCTGCGACGCGCCTCTTGCTTGCTGGGCTAGGCATTGATATAAATACATGCCGGGTAATAGATATGGACAACTACGAGTACTGCAGAGTACTTATATATAGAGTCTGGGGCCATCTGATGATGACTTGCAGCTTGTCCGGTGGCACTCCCGCCCAATACGAACTGCAAATTGTCACGCATGGATCCTCGAGCATCCAGCATCAGCTTTTCTGTGCTTGCTGCAAGACTAAGCTCGTTGCTTGTAAGCGCCAGCGATCCACCCGCGCGGCGATGCATCGCCACGGTGCCACCAAAAAGGTGGTCCTCGTATTAGCTGGTAGCGTATGTTTTGTTATGGCTTGCTATGATCGTGGCTGCTGAGCAGCTAACGCGGGAGACCTGTGGCACTACGGTGGGTGGGCAGCGGCGGAGCTGGGTCTGGCATGCACACCATTTGTAGCAGCGAGGGAATACGAAGAGCCAGACACAAGACACGAGGACACATGCAAAAAGGTAAAAATAAATCGGGGGAGCCCATCGAATCAAATTCTCCGTAGCTGTCTTGCTGTACAGGAGAATTTCTTTTTATAACTGTGTGTGATCGTACGACCAAGTCTGACTGTAGTGGTAGTGAAGTGTAGTGGTGTTACTTGCACTCTCTCATCTTCACGCATTCACCTCTCTCTCTATCTTTTCTTTCATAGATAGTAGGTACTTGCGAGGTTAGTACTGCTAGGTACCCTCATCGCTGTACTACGTAGGCCCTTCGGATCGTCTGGAATCACCGTCTGCAGGCTCTCCCAGCTCTCAGCTCTCATCTCATCGTTCCAAACATCACCGTAGGTACATGTAATTTGGCTGCACTCTCCATACATCTCCCAAGTACTTGCCCCTTGCTGGCTTCGGCCAAGGGCGAGATTTTGCTTTTTATTTATACCTACGCCATCCCTCATCCGGCAAGGGCTCACCCAGTTACCCCTGTCTAACGCATCTACCGCTAATCCTCTCTCGGCAATGGCGCGGTGCATTGTCTTCTGGTCGCAGCCCGCAGCTCGGGAACTACGAGGTACCTCGTGAATGTACCTTGGCCCTTGTACAGTCAGTACACGGAATCTAAGCAAGAGGAAATCTCGGCCTTTGGCACTCATTCGTTCTCCTCCCCTTTTCCTCCCTTCTTCTCTTCATCGCCATCGCCTCGCCAGCGCAAAAGCTTTTTTTGTTGCTTCTTCATCGTCTCTCGCTTTCGCCTCTCCGTCCTGACCGACGACTTTCCTGTCCAGACACTCGCTTTGTCCGCTCCTGCTGCAACTTGCTTTTTCTGCCGCGGATTGTTTATTCCCCCGTCGACCTGCCCACGATCCGACCCGCTTGTTGTACAGCCACAAACCTTTCGATCTATCCGCCAAGGGGTTGCTTGCCATTGTCTTGTTTAACCACAGCATCATCAACCTTTTTTTTTCTCCTTGGGCCCAGCAACCGCATTCTTTTAATATATCCAGCATCGTTTTGCACCAGAAAGCGGAGGTTTCAATACCTTGAAACGCCATACGCTAGCGACAGACTGCCTGGTCTGTGTTTATTTTACCCTGCTGTTTACACTCCAAACAATCCCATACTCTCGACAACATGCGTCCCACTGCGACATTGATGCGACTGGCCTTGTGCCTTTCCTCGGCTGCTCCTCTGGTCTCAGCTTGGCCGGGCTGGCTGCCCGAGCTCGACGCGCTCGTTGTTCGTGCCGATAAGGGTAGTGGTATGTATTAGATGTCCGCATGCTTTTGATGAAGGTGTTTTGACACGTTCCGCAGAGGGAAACACAGCAAACCCAACCAGCCCAACCAACCCACCAAACAACGAGGGAAACACGGCCCAGCCAACCCAACCAAGCCAATCGGGTTCTAAGAAGACTGGCACAAAGACGGATGATAGTAGCAAAAAGAAGACGACCACTTCTAAGAAGGCCGCACACCATACCGAGTTTGATCCTGAGGCTCCTCCAGGAAATGTTGTCATGCAGACACCCAATGTTTTCGCTGGCAGTGCCCTGTACAAGATTGAAGACTACGTCACCTGGGGCTGGAATTACACAAACCTCCTTGGCACCCCAACCGCCATCGATGTTCTCATCAGCTGCTCACAAGCCTCCGAGACCTGGACCCTCACCTCAAACATGACCTTCAAGACCTCTGTTGAATTCGTTTGGGACAGCAGCACCTCGCCAACCCCGGCCGACCAGCCCTTCCCCGTCGCCATGTACACCCTCATCATCAAGGATTCCGATGCCGCCATCACCTCCATTCCCGACCCTGGCTACTTGGGCACCTTTAACACCTTCACCTTTGGTCTGTACACCCCGCAGCCTTACGTTCCCTTCCCCGAGTGGCATTGCGACGCCTGCAATGCAGCCCTTTCCAAGTTTGACCACCACGTTCTCGGCTTTGCCATCACTATGGGCCTGGTAACCGTGCTCAGCTTTACCTGGTTTGTTTCCGGCCTCGACATCAACTAATCATGTCCCACGGCTGCGCATTTTACATATCCGCATACTGTTCGATTGGTCTAGCCTCACCTACCAGACACATGTTGCTCGACGTTTTGCGAATAATGTAGCCAGCGGGGCCTTTGGCGGGATTGCATACCTTGTTTGAGTTGTTTTTTTTTTTTTTTTTTAAAGCTTTTGGAGACGGGGCATTATTACAGGCGATACTTTGCGGGTCATTTTCAACGGCGTTTTGTCTTTTGTGTCTTTCTCTTTTACGCGCGCGCTGCTTTGGAAAACATGGGGGAGTATTCAAGCTATTCGGACGACTCTTTTCATGATGGGCCACTCAAGAAAAAAAAATAGTTCAAGTTTCTAATGACGTATACATTTAATGGGCCGAGCGCCTTGATGTTGATGTTGACTTTTCAGGCCTTGTTATCATGAATTTGACTGTCTTGTGTATTGGCATATTTATATTTGTGATGTTGTGTGTTTTGGTATGTTTACAATTGTCTTGATGTACGCTTTGGTATATTTCTCTATAATGGTGTAGATGTAATTCTTGATCATGGTAAATGGCTTTGTGCCTCGCAGATGAAAATCTGCGTGTAAATTCTATGGTAGGATAAATCAAAAAATGGCTGCCATGTATATCCTAAGAACAATTGCTTCGATTGGCAAGTCGATACGTCGACTGATGACGGTCATATACTGCCAGCCTGATGTGTGAATGGCCAGAGGCATGATTCGTTCGTTCATACCATACGTAAACTAAACCCAGCGCCTCGCTCTTCCTTGTCCCTGCCTTGGAAGATGCCGCTGAAATCAACATCGCCGAGAGCAACGGCCTGTCCGCGAACGGGGGCGTCGGGTTCGTGCCGCCGCCTCCTCTCTTGGCCGGCCTTGCTGGGGAACGTGGGGAACAGGCTCTCGGGCTTGGGTTTAGGATCTTGTCGGAAGTATTCGTGCTCCAACATCTCCTTGGCGGATGGCCGCTTCTCCGGGTCCAGTGCGAGGAGGCTATTGAGTAGAGAGGCGCCGGCGGCTGTGAGGTTGGGGAAACGGGCGCGGATGACGGAGCCGGAGGCCAGGGGGGACTGTTTCGGGAGGCGTAAGGAGCGGGCGTTGGGGAGGCGGCGGAAGCCCGGCCAGGAATCTTCCGTGGGAACGCCGCAGAGCTCAAAGACTTTGGATATCTGGTCGACCTCGTTGGAGCCTTGCAAGAGTGGTTCGCGGGTGATGAGCTCGCCCATGATGCAGCCGACGGACCACATGTCTACGGCGGCGTCGTAGGTGCGCGTGCCGAGGAGGAGCTCGGGGGCGCGGTACCAGAGTGTGACGACGAGCTGGGTGAGTTTGGGGCGGGGGTCGCCGACGTAGCGGGCCATGCCGAAGTCTGCGATTTTGAGGAGGCCGCGGTTGGAGAGGAGGAGGTTGGATGTTTTGAGGTCGCGGTGGAGGATGTAGTTTTGGTGGAGGTAGGCGACGCCGGAAGTGAGCTGGAGGAGGAGGCGTTTTACTTCGGAGGAGAGGAAGGGTTCGGGCATGTCTTGGAGGATGCTCTTGAGGTCGTGTTCGACGAATTCGAGGACGAGGAAGATGGAGCTGGTGACGAACAGTCAGTTAGTTTAGCTGGGCTACGGTAGGTAAGGTAGGATCTTTGAATCTTTCTTACTTGTCTGGCTTGGAGACGTCGTTGCCCACGACAACCTCCTCCATGGCCACGACGTTGCGGTGCCGGCAGTTTTTCAGGATCTGGATCTCGCGCAGGCCCGTCACGGGCAGGCCGTTGGGGTCGCCGGCCTCGAGCTTGAGGCGCTTGAGGGCGACGACTCGGCCCGTGGCGAGCTCCGTTGCGCGCGCGACCCAGCCGTACGTGCCCTCCTCGATGTCGTTGAGCTTGTCGTAGTTATCGACGCTACGGCTGGGCTTCCAGGTGCCGACGTCGAAGCGCAGCAGCGTAGCAGAATTGTTGTTGCTGGCGGGTTCGGGGGTGAGTTTTCGTCGTTTGGAGGGCCGTGATGAAGATGATGCTGCGTCGTTGTCGTTGTCGTTTGTTTCTGCGGTTTGTGATGTCGTTGTTGTTGCAGCAGCGAGTAGAGCCTTTTTCTTTTCTTCTTCTTCTTGAAGTTTCTGAGCCTTTTTGCGACGCTTTTCTTCTTTTTCCTTCTTTTTCCGAGCTTCATACTCGGCGTCTTCTGCGGAGCTTGCCCATCTTGATTTGGGCTTGGTGGACATGGCTTCTTCTTTTCGTGTCGCTTTGTGTGGATTCGCTGGGATATGTGATGATCGATCGGACTTGAGGATGTGGTGATGTTGTGGTATCGGCCAATTGAGCGGATTCTGTGTCGCTGAAGCTCTGTCTGTGCCGTTTAGTATGGATGAAGCAATGGAGATGATGTTGAAAGTAAATAGAATAGAGGATTGAGATGGCTTGAGGTGCTGGAAAATAGAGTGGGTCTGCTGGCTGTCTGAGGTACATGTGCAAGGGTCCCGAATTTCTGTGGGGGGAGCACTTTCATCATCTTCATCTCACTCACGCTCATCCTCATGACTGCTATAACTATTATCTTGAGTGACGCACTACAATTCAATTGTCTGTTGATGTTGGTTCGCATGCATAATTTCTGTTGAAAATAAATCTTATCTGTAGTTGAATACCGCGCTGGTCATTCCCTTTTATGTTCCCTCGTTGCTCGTTTATATAGTATCTGCATCTGCATCTGTATCAGGCCGACTTCAGTCTATTCCACATGCCAGACGGGAAATCTATTCCGTTCAAATCCCATTGATAAAAAAAATCGCATCACTCGCTCTCCTTGCTCGCCTTCTTTTGCTTCTTAATCTCCCTCCGTGCCTCCACCGTGCTCGCCATCTTGCTCCCCATATCCGTCCCCAAGTCGTTGAACCCCTTCACCACGCCGTCAGTGTCCCCGTCGCCCATCTCCTGGCTCATCTTGAACTTGCCCTCCATCCTCTCAATCTTAATCTCCACGCCAATAATGGCCTTCTTCATGATGTTGAGGTACGGCGTTGGTGCATCAGACACTTGCCACGGCTTGGGCCTGGATCCCTCTCCTGTGTAGCCCATGGTGACCTTTTCATTGAAGCTCGACAGGGTGTCAATCTGGCTATTGAGGAAAGCCGTTGTTTCTTCTGCGTTGGGATCAATGTAGAACGTCGCCTTGCCGTAGATCTGGACGGCGGCATAGTTCCATGTGCCCACCACTTTGCCCGTCACCGGCTTGGTGGCCGTGTAGAACTTGGGCGTGACGTAGTGCTGGACTGCGGAGGTGAACATGACTAGCACATCTTGTTGCAGCGTCCTCGAATTATCTCCCGCGGCTTGGCGCTCCTTGATCTCGTCGATGATGGCTTTGCTCTGGGGGTTGGCGCGGGCCATGTGAGCCCTCAGCTGGCCGAGTTCGGTCTCGCTGGATTCATCCTCAACGTCTAGGATGAAGGGGATGTGGCTGGACTGGATCAGGGGGTAGGATGGCGAGGAGATGGCAGTGGTGAAGAGGCCGAGGGGATTTTCGCGGACGAGTTGCCGCAAGACGCGGAGGTCTGTCTCTGCGTGATCGCCTCGAAGATACATGGCTGAGTGAGTGAGTGTGTTGTTTTGTTGTTGTTGTTTCTGTCCTTCTCTTGTGCTTGTCCTTTTTTCTCTTCTCCCTATCTCTTTTTATCTCTCTTTCTTCTGTCTTAAGTTTAACCGATGAACATGTCCTTGTGCAAGTATCTTATCGTGAGTCTTATGCCGCCGATGGGCCTCCGGTCTCTCTATATGTATGTCACCAGATATCTTTTATGTACGAGTTACTCACACTCTCCACCTGTTGCTGGGCTATTAACAATCACATCTCCCGTCTTTATCTCTCTTTGGATCATCACAAGCAAATCATGCGTCCCTCCGCGGTGGAGCTCGCTCGTTTATACTCGACTCAGTTAGACGCTGTTTTTGCATCTCCGTAAAAGGATTTGCCCTCGCCATGATTGGGCGGCGGATAATATTGCCGTTAAAAGGTTCAATGTTCCTGCTACCGCCTGTGTGTGTCATTAGCGCATTCTTTAGTAGGTACCGAGTACCGCCACATTGGGACTGGGCAAGCTGGGGTAACAGAAATTGCCCAATACGGGAATCATTTCGATTGGATGGATGCACATGTATTTTGGAGTTGACATTGAACCTCTATGTCTTCATTACTACTAAAATCTAGCAACCTTTCTTAATTCTAACTATTACTTGAAAGCAATGAAAGCAAGAAACATACTACTCATCTCTCTAGACTACTAATTCCCATCCATCCAAAATAACACCGTCTCAGTGTGCTGTCCCTCCTCCTGGGTAACATTTTATTCCGCATCAGAACAAGCCTTGATGCTTCGATATATTGCTGCCCCCATTACCCCACGGAATATGTTTACGAAGTACCAGTAGAAGTACTAGAAGCAGAGCTAGCAGCACTGCCGAAAAGGCTGCCCGCAGGAGTATCGCCACTAAATCCCGTTATCACTGAAGGGCACCAGCCGGGGCGTGGGAGGGACTCGTACAAGCGCCGCCACTCATCAACAACGCTTGCGTGAATCATCGAAATGGGAGCCAGCGCCATGTGCTGTCCAGCGGAAGTGTAATCCGGCGCATGCGTTTCCCAAACCCTTAGCGTTGAGGCTGCGATTACCTCTTCCCGCAACTGCTTCGTCATCCGGCTGTCGTAGTATGCCCACAGGCATGGCATAACGGACACATCTTGGGCGCAATATTCCAAAAGGACCGGTGCCAAAGGGCGCTGATTGAACGCCTGAAAGCTTCCGCCCAATTCAGGTGCGAACAACGCTCTGCCTTGCTCCTTCGTCGTGTTCCATCTGAGTTTCTCGAACCGGGAAAATGTTGCGTGGTATCGGACGCACTTTTCGAGCCCTTGAACCCATTTTTTCTCCTGATGAGGGCGGACGGCGAATTCCATGAGCTGTAGATCGATGACGCCGTTCAGGGTGATGTCGAAAATGACAAACAACGCATCCGAATCGCTTCGGACATCAAAAAACACCTTTGGAATGTAAGGGGACTCCAAGATCGCTTTCAATGTCCAGCGAGTTTCTCCCGATGTGGAGAAGCATTTGGAGCCCAAGGATTGAACGTCGATGAGGTAAGTTGTGTTGGTGGGACGGACGTGGACCTGCAATATGGAGATGGTACCATGTCGAGAAAGATTTTGTCCCTCGAGGTCGACGTAGAGTGATGGTCGATCAACTGGAAGCCCTGTGAGAGCGTCGACCACCTTGGATAGAGCGGGGAGAGTGTCAATCCATTGCGTAGTGGGAGCAGGATTGGCAGCCCCGTGAGTAGCAGCACAAGCTACAGCTGCTTTAGTTTCGTCGACAACCACGGTATATCCAGGTTCTTTAGAGACGCCTTTGGAAGGAGACACTTGATAACCCTGGTCCCAACCTCTGCTCCCATTAACAATCACGATATGTCCCCTAGTAGAAGCCATGTTCACGAAAGTCCTAACAAGGAAAGGCCTTTTTCGCAGCGTTTCACTTGTTCTTTCTTGGTGTTGTCTCTTGGAAATGCCTTGTACTTTCTTAGATTAGGGAAGATTGTCTGGATCTCGGAAAGTGTGGATGTAATAAATAGGAAGAAATAAAAGGGAAGCAAGTTGGAAGAGACGAGATTTATATAGTCGTATGAATTGATCAATGTCTGATACTTTCTGATGGCTGCAGGATACTTTCTGAAGACTTTTTAAGTATAATAGCGGTTTGGATTTGAAAGGGGTGATTTCTGTAATTTATCAGGCTGATTACACCCTCGATGTGTTAGCTTATATGACTATGGCGGCCTTTGCCGCTATTACGGTTTACAGTGAATGATATTGCTTTTGTTTAAAGTAAAAGATATCCATTCTAAGAAGACTATCTCCAAATGGAAAATTCTGCAATTATTTGATCCTCCAGTAGAAAATTGTATCAATAATGTACCAAAGTGAACCGCTTACGTGACGTATTTAGAGAGGCGTTTTAAGGTAGATTAGAAGGGTAGGATATATGTAGATAGCAGAAGTAAACTCAATATGAGATTGTATGGAACTGCTGTATGGCCTAGTACAGAAGACTAATGCTGATGGCTAATTTAGATTTCTGAGGATAGGAAAGCAAAAACTTATCGATAGCCCGACTCTGTATGGCAAGTTCAAAGCTTGGCTATTGAGTCAAATTACAGCCAAAGCGCATATAAAAGTATAATTTTATTGGCTAACAATGGACGGGAAATCCCGTGCGGCAATATCAAGGCCTACTTCTTGCAAAAGATTCCGCTGGTAAATAGGGCTGCTCAAAGTTCAGCGGAAATTATCGTAATGCAGAATCAGATGGGTGATCGAAGTAATGTAGGCTCGACAGAAAATTGACGGTACCAATCTCTATACCCACACATACTTGGCTCTGACTACATCCTTTCACAAAATGGCTGCTCGATTCACTACTTCAAACTATGCAATTGACGATATGACCATTCCACTAAAGTTCAAGTGCCGTCTCCCTTAAATCCAATACTGGGCGATCCATCCATCCGCCACAGCAATTAATAAGGGCATCTTCCACAGTAGCCGCACTCTTTGTCACATGCTGTGAGATCTTGATCAAAGTCGGGGGAGGACGCCTCGTAGGGGTTGCAGTCGCAGTCGTCGCCGTAGTCGTAATCGTCGCTGTAGTCGTACTGGTCGTAGTGACCAGTGTCGCCTACTTCACAATCTGCCCCTGATTCCATCTGGGAAACAAGTAAGCTTATAGTTCTATGAGGTTTAGATGCAAGCTTAAGTGTTGCGATACCTTTAAGCAAGTGTCTTCGTATTCGTCTTCTTTGCGTCGAACGAGCTCAAGAAGGCGCTGGTCAGGTGCCGCAGTAAACATACGGAGTATTCCCTCTCGGCATTTGGATACCCAGTCTGAAGCACTACAAAGATCGAGGACATTCTCAACAATGCGCTGGAGTTTGTTCCGCCCTTGGATCTCGTCTTTAGGGAAATTTACGCTGCGAATCGCGAGGCCCTCTGCGCTTTCGATTTTGGCGACTTCGTACGTAGGTAAGTTGCCGGCAGATGATTTGACATAACTGCATATAAACGCAGCAATATTATCACCTTTTAACTCGGAGATCCAAAGCTCCTCGATCTCAAGGCCAAGGCTGAGTTCTGTGTTGACCCAATCAAAAGAGAGCAGAGACAGAAGCTCGTTTGACCCAGGGTTTGTCTTGACTGTGGGAAGTAAAAACCGAAGAACCGACTTCAAAGCTGGGATATCTAGCTCAGATTCTACCTAAATTCTATATCAGGAATTGCTTCCTGTGATCACTGTACGGGGTTTTGCAACTCGCCTTGTTGGCCTGCAAGGTTGGATCAGGTAGAGTAGAGCTCGAGGGGCCACCATGTTCTGGTTCACCACCGTGATCTTCTTGCTTCATATCTTCGGCTTTGATGGCCCGCGTCGACTTTTCCTTTTTCTGTCGATATACCAGATCGATATACGTAGCGGGTCGAGCGATATTGGCCCGCCAGTGATGTCTATTGGTAGGATTTTGTTGATACAAGTTCACCTCGAAAAATTTATCATGCGCGATGCACTTGAAGTTCTTGTATCTGCAGAAGTGAAAGGCCTTGGTAAGTATGTGCTGAAGCTTTCTGACAGTCTGACAAAACTGACGAAGCTGAGAAAATGCAAAGCTCTCTGCGTTTTACTATGCTGAAAAAAGAAGAATGGAAAAGCTAGCTGCAAACAACAAACGGCAACAAACAGAAAGTGGGTTTGATCAAGGAGAGTGGTCAAACAGATCCACGTGACAACTGAACACCTCCTGTGTAATGAGGGAGAAGTTAACTTACGAGTTCAATTTTTCGAAATTTGCTGCGATAAGGTCATTCTCTCTGACTTCTGTGAATTCGATGCCATCGTTGACTGTCATAAAACATCTGACTGACTCTTGCGGTCCGTAATTGGCTTGCCTGACAAGCTGGACCACATAATCTGCACTGACTATAAATATAGGGACCACGTCGAGCTTTGCAGAGGTGGACTTTGCCCATTGCATGAACTTGTCGAATTTATGTTCATGATCAAGCCGTTTGGGGCGATACGGCTGTATGGATGAGCAGCAGAAGAGCGCAGGCATCTTCGTGATTAATGTTTCAACGATGTGCCAATAATTAATGAATCCAAATGGTGTTCTATGTTTACGATATTGATGAAGAGAACAACGCCGAAGCAATTGATCGACCAACTCCAGAGATCTATTTCCGTGCATTTATTCTCTAAAAGTGTTCACAGCTATGTTGTAGGCCTCCCAGTTGAGCCATCTCCCTCTGGAATGCAAACATCAAACAAGCAAGCCGGATTGGCTTCTGGCCGTCTCACAAACATTGTTTGCATCACTAGGTAGACTTTGGTGGCTTGATGCCATAGGAGGGGGAAGATGAGTGCAGAGAAACGGAGAATCAGTGGGAGATCACAGTACGGGTGGTATGACTGTCCGTGAGTATGAATAGAGGAGAAGGGGTTGGCGGTCAATGATGGAGGGTAAAGTTTTGTGATGATGTTTCTGTATGTTTGTTGCTCCGTTGTTTAGGTATCTTCTCAATATATGTGGATGAGCTGAGAGCAATGTCTAAATACATTTCAGGGACTGAAAATTGAGCCAGAGGGCTGGCATTAATCTAACACCAGGATCTGTCAAAATTAGTTATTTGCTAGATGTGTACCCTCGAGATGCTCCTCCCTTTATATAAGCATGCCAGTCCAGATAATTACGCGTGTTTCTGTAGCATACTTAAACTGGTTCATTGACGTGTACTATGACTAAAGGTTAGTAGTATGCTTTGCGTTCAAGGCATTGTTAAAATCTTACCTTGGATAAGACGGTTGCTTGGCTGATACCCATACGGGTTCCAATCCAAGCCAAACAATTTCTTATGTAATTTTTCAGCTTTTCTTCGGTTATAGATAATGTAGATAGAACAAATAAAGTGTGCATTGATAGCAAGCCCCCAAGTGGTCGACCGGGGATAATGGGAGGGGATCCTGTGACGGCATTTGCAACAAATATCTGCAAATCTGCAGTTAGAAGATATGGAACAGAAGATATAATGCCTTCCGTTAGTTTTTCGACATCTTTCTGTATTGAAGCTTCGAATGTCTGATCACTGAAACGGCCATTGATTCGATAGTGGCATCTTAATATGACATTCAAGACTAAAAGAGAAGCTTTAGGATAGTTGTTCCATAGGGACGCGACATAAACTATAATATGTTAATAATTATAAAGTGTTTGAGACATGACTTACAATCGTAATAGCATGAAATGGTTGCTGGCCAGTAGCCCACATCGGGCCTGCGATACCAAAGGTCAGTGGTTAAACGAACTATTCTCTCCAAATGACATGATTTATGAATCGAAATAGATATTGAACATTATGTAGTTGTGAAAATACTTACAAAGTCTCCCTGTTTTTAGATGAAATGGTTCCGAGCCATTTCGGTGTCCATGCTGGAGGTACCGTGTCTGGCCAAGTGGTATATGCCTCTCTCAGCTGCTCAGCTTCAAACCTGAGTTGACAAAGCTGGTCAAGCGTGGCTTCAGTTTCACTTTCCAATAGGGGTTCCGCCCTAAGAATTAAGGATATTGTTCGTGCATATATGAAATCTATAGCTGAGCTTGACTGATTGAATAGCGGTGTACACATAAGGCTAAACTTCTGTGAGGCCTTGGTGACAACTGCAGAAGAGTTTCGAAGAGACGGACGTGTATAAATCTCCACATCTAAATCCTCAAGTGGCACCGAACTTGCAATTTGGAAAAGCTTGCCGTCACACAGCAAGTCAAATGGTGAGAATTTGCTGATAAGAATAGCCGAGATTCCCTGAGCATGAGCAACATGAGCGCCAGCATACGTACTAGTACTGGTGATGATCTGTGATTGTCAGCTTGTTTTATTCATTATGGTAATTTGTGAGAGCTTACTTCGTATAATCCCATTAATGCAGCAGTAATTAGCGACTCGACAGTGGTAAATACTGCTTCATTTGAGATACTTAGGCGAAAGGACCGTAACAACAAAGAATACAGACCCTCTGCCCTATGTCTGTACATGGTATTTCCGAACTTATTCCCTAGATTTGCTAATGCAATGAGTGTACATGCTTGGACAAGCTCGGAGTTTGGGTCGGCTTTAGCAATCATAGACTGGAGCCCATGTAGATATCCACGAGACAGGCTCCTATTTGATGAAACAATACAGTAGTCGTTGAAAAACACTAGACGAGCGTTTTGCTCAACATCAGACCAGTCTAGTGTCCCAGAAAGATTGAAGCTTGCCGCTCGATGCAATGACTCTGAAGGTGGTTGACGCAATACATTGAGATTGTCTTCTCCGACATAGTTTATAAACTTCAAGTCTTTACTGGGCTCGTATCCAGGACACGTGCGCCGTGCTCAGCCGCAGTTGAGACAAGACTGGCACAGACGTTGAATTAGTATCAAGCAACTGCAGTGAATCCACATCTAAAAAGAGCCGCTGCCGGGAGAATGTTGCCAGTGCACGACAACAGGTAGTACTTTGCACATACCGGACGCCTCTTGTCACACTACAATGGGTCAGCACGCCGAAAACAACCCCATGGAACGACGCTTACATACCCTCTTACGTCTTTGCTTACATGCATGGCATGCTTTTGATGGCCCATTGTTCACCATATCGGCATATTAGGCTGGCTGTTGTCATAGAAGCACAAAATAGAGTAGAAGAAACAAAGGATGAGATGAGGTCGCAGTTCGCCCCCCATTACGCTCAAGCTATATGTATACTAGGAAGGGTTAGGTTTTGCGCGAGTACGCTAAATACCTGCATGGTAGTATGAGGGTTGGAGGGGCATCATGCGCCTCAGACATTGAGATTAGCAGCTGGGTCTAGGGTGAAAATAGCAAAGACCTACCCAATCAATCAGTGCAGGCCTGAAATACCTATTCCTTAACAGGCTAGAGTTTGCGCGAGTGTACTAACACAGGCCACTGAGGATCATATCGATCAATATGAGACAGATACACACATTGTCTACGTAAATCGTGAAGACGATTCGGCTTTTACGCTGTCAAAAAGGAAGCAAATTCAACAATTCATGATGAAAATCATGATGCTTTAATGGAGATAGCTAATAAATCCGAGTCTAAGTCCACTTTCTTGGACTTGGACTTTTTGTATATATATAGAGAGAGCGACGCATCATACTCTGATCATTTTCACAGCAATTCCACTCGTCGACTCTCTTATACAAAGCTTTCAAAGTCACTGCAATCACAATCTCACAATATACTTACAAGGGCATCATGTTTGCCTCTCCCTCTTCAAAGATCGTCCTAGTTACAGGCGCCAATCAAGGCATCGGTTTCCAGATAGCAAAATCTCTATCGTCAAAGCCGGGATACCATGTCCTTGTGGGAAGTCGTGATACCCAGCGTGGTATCAAAGCGGCCAAAGATCTTCAAGAGCAAGGGTTGAATGCCGAGCCTATTACCATTGAGTAAGTCTCCTTTATAGCCACCAAATTAAATCCTCAAGAGTGGATCGATTATGTTGAGATCCAGACTTTGACTCAAGAGTCAACATCGTAATGATAGATATTTTGAATAGAAGATGCTAATCTTTGTCACTTAGCGTTACCTCTGATAACTCTATTGCCGAAGTGGTCCAACAAGTAAAGTCGAAATTTGGCCGTCTTGATGTATTGATCAACAACGCCGGCGTATGCCTGAACGATGAAAGAACCTCTCCCCCTTCGCTTCGCAATTTCCAAGACACGTTTGCAGTCAACACCTTTGGCGCCGCACTCACGACTGAAGCCTTTATCCCTCTTTTAACGGCATCTTCTGCACCTCGAGTCGTCTTTGTATCCTCTTTCATGGGCTCACTCACTCATCGACCGGAGAGTCCAGTTCCTTTGCCAATCTACCGAAGTAGCAAAGCAGCACTCAATATGATCATGCTCCACTATGCTTTGAAGTATAAAGACGCTGGGTGGAAAGTCAATGCGACTTGTCCAGGGTACTGTGCTACGAACCTGAACGGTTTTGTAGGAAAGGATGATCCGGCAGATGGAGCTTTGAATGCAGTAAGACTGGCAACCATGGGTGAAGACGGCGAAACGGGAACCTTTTCGAACAAGGAAGGAAGTTTGGCTTGGTAGGTTTAAATATCAAGCAATACAGAAATATTGAGAGGCAATAGAGATAGAAAGGGCTAGGTTATAGGAAACAAACTAGTAACTACATGTATATTTTTAAAAAGGTAGTTAACTATAACTAGACCAATAGATAACATTTATGTCCACGACTGGCAACGCATGAGCTCGACACCTGGATGATTCACTATATGTATGCCTGACCGCTTTCCATATAGTTTTATAGCATTCTGCCAAAACATTATTTGTTTCGCTCTCCGCTCTTCTTCTCGTTTCTCTTTTTCCGCCCTCCACATCACACTCCACGCGCTTTGTGCCGTGCCCCTACTCCCGCATCTCCTAAAAGAAAATTGTAATTCCAAGTACACAGCGCCAGTATTAAGACAGTTAAAAAAGGACCTAGGCATTTGTTATTTCTTTAATGCCCCGATATATAGTGCACTATAAGGCTAGTCGTTACTTTTACTCCCCCACTATAGTATTTTATACATGGGCATGCTTATAACTCAACTCTAAATGTAGTAGTAGGAAAAAATCTAGCTGGGGTGGTTTAAGAAGTGAATCTATCAACGGAACTGTTAGCGAGGTAGCTTTCGCTTGGCAAATTGAACTTCGTGTTCAATGCGCGGATAGCGTGCTTCTCCGCATCACCAACTACCGAGACAACAAGGATGCCATCACCCTTGGTCTTCATATAACTGAGTGCATTGCGATTCAGAACATTGACAGAATGCTCTTCATGTCGACACAGGCCTGTTCGTTATGTAAGCACGCTAAATTAGCTGGTCGATAAGATGAGAGACAGACCCCTTCTGGCTAGCAAATAAGGATTGAAGACAGCTTATTTTCATGCATCAACCAACCGACGAGTGAAGACGAAGAGAAAATTTTAAAGTTGTTGGAAGACTCCACCCGTGATAACCATAACTTTGCTTCATCTTCAATGCTGGGTTTCTTCTCATTCCCCCCTCTTGTCTCCTTTCTTCCCTTTCGCGATTGCTTTCTTCGCCAACACTCTTAATTCACTCACCAGACCTTGTGCATTGAGGAATCACTGCACGACCTTGAGCTAGTAAGCGAGCCAGCAACGAGTGTGATTTGCCTGAATCGCAGGGATGGTTGATTGGTGGACTCGTTGAAATCGCCCTATGCACCAGGTTCTCGTGATGTGTCGATGCAGCCATGGCATAAACTACACTGAATGGGATGCAGCAAGTTGTGAAGGATGCCGTCAGACCGGATCGCCAAGTGCCGGTCCATTCTAGCGAGCAACGGAGTTGGTTCAACTCAACTGAGAATCCCGAAGGATATTTTTCTCTCCTCGGCGCGCATCTCCACCCGTGAAGTGTCTAAGTCGTAACACAGACTCAACCGTGCGGAATAAGGCGCTTAGCGTGCCGCAGAGAAGACAAAGACAAGAGCCGCGGCTGCTTAAACCCGTGCTTTATGTTTTCCCTTTTCTCGTTATTTGCTGCTTCATCTCGTCTTACATACATGTCTCAAGTATATACGCTCAACAAGGCTTCTTCCAGGGCTCTCCCTCTCCCTCTCTCCTTTCTTTTGCATTGACCAGAGACAAATCACATCATGAGTCGATGCGGGGTTATTAATTTAACCTAGGCATGATCCTAGAGGGAAAAAGACAGCGTCTCTGGCGCCGTTATCGCCAGTGCAAGCAAAGCAAATGCTCCGTTTCAGCCTCACTCGTCTATTCTGTGGTCTTAGCCCGTAAAGCGCTGTAGCGCCTGCACCTCGATTTTCAGCTGTCAAGGGTCTTATCAAATGGCAATGCTCCGAGTCCAGCCACAGCTCCTTTCCCGTTGCGCTGCCAAGGCGCCAATGTTGAACTACCATGGCGCCGAGCAGGGGTTCCCCATGATGGGCTGAAGAGAAAGGCAGATTGGGGGAGTTCCAGTATGTGTGAAGAGCGGCAAAAGAGAGAGGGAAGAGAGAAAAGAAAAACAAGTTGACAACCTGTGCCTGGATTTGTGTTCCCGTTTGTTGTGCATCTTTTGTCGTGGCGTTTGGCTTGGCAAGCTTGGACCTGATTTCTATTCCTCTCGTGTTGTTGTTGTTGTTGCTGCTGCTGTTGTGCTCTTGTGCATGAGCTGCAAGCCTGCAAGCCAAGTCGCATTCTCGAATAACCGTTTTCGAGCGAGTAATTATTACCGTTGCTTTCACCTGTCCATCCATCTTTCTTGTCGGTTTCTCCAACAGCTTTTGGTTCAGCCTGCCACAGCCATGCGCCGACCAATGCGGCTCTCATTCGCATCCGCCGTCTTCTTTGCAGCGCTCGCCAATGCCGACCTCGATTATGTGACGGATCTCGACATTTATTCTCTCCTGGTAGGTTTGGTCAATTCCAATAATGATAAACAGCGGCAACATGGTAGCTAACGCAAACCTTCATCAAACAGGCCCCGTGTGCCTCCGACGCCATATCATACAACATCGCGACTCTGACATACGGCACAGTATGCGGAGACTCAGAAACAGAGCTCCAGTCGTGTGCTTGCTCTGACACGGAGAGATTCACCAGCATCACTTCGTCCATATCTCGTGACATTCGAGTTAGTTGCGGCACTACGGCGACCGACGACCAAAACAGCGCATCGAGTGTCCTTGCGAAATACTGCAACCAAGACCTGACAATTACATTTTCGACGCCGACTAAGAACGTTGTCCAGGCCTACATTACGGACCTGGGTCAGATTAATTATCTTCCACAATGCGCACAGTCGGCGTTGTCAGAAGCTGTCATGGGGGATGTGCGTATTGACTTGAATCCACCTTCCTATCTGTCCCACTGCATGAATTGAACGAGAAGCTCATCCATGCACGACATTGAACGAAGAAATACTAATGTGACCATAATGGCAACAGAATATATCCAAATGTCCCGAGGCTGCCAGTCTCTTTGCGCCATGTGTTTGCGGAAAGGGTGGAATCCCCTCTCAAGTCAGCGACGTGATCAGCAAGTCCGTCCGGTAAGTATTCACAGTTTGCCCGTCAGTTAAAACGCGGATCATGCTAACTCAGCCGTCTGTTCAAGATACTCGTGCTCTAATGGAGGCGATATCAGCGCAGCGCAAGACTTTTACAACGAATACTGTGCCATGAACAACGGAACGACGACCTTTACTCAGCCCCCAGGTCCTCCCGGAGACAGTGCGTCAAACCTGCGATTCTCGTCGAATATTTGCTCTGTACACGATACTAACAGCCGTGACTTCGTGTAGTGACTTATCACATCACCGCCTTGCCACAGTTTAAGTCCCTGCGGTCATGCGCTCAAAGCGGCGTTGCCTCTGCGATCCTCGATGTAAGTTGCTATACCGAACCCTAAAGACCATGTGCTGACAAGTCTCCGTAGCAAACGGAAATCTATTGTGCTACTGGCCCTCAGGCTCTCGCTTCGTGCGTCTGCATCAAGTCTGGGATGAGCGGTAGAATCTTGAGCACCCTTACATCCAATGTCAAGTGGAACTGCGACAATACAGCCACTGCGGATGTTACCTCGGCCATGGATGTCTTCGCAGTCTATTGCAGCGCGGCCGAAAAGGAGATTGTCGTGTCTGTTACCGATACTGCAACCGAAACGTACCCTCATCCTACGAATCGAGCCAGCTCATTACCTTCAGGTTCTAGCCCTGCAGAGACAGGAGCTGGTAGCACCGGCGGAAGCGGCGGTAGCGACAACGGAGGAAGCAATCCCGATCAAGGCGGAAAGGATGGATCATCGTCCGACGGTAGCGGAGGCAATTCATCGGGTTCAACTATCAACAAGACAGCAGTCATTGCAGCCTGTGTACTTGGAGGTGTTGTTCTCATTGCTGCCATTGCCGCCGTGGCATTTTTCGTCCGTCGAAGACGCAACAAGCAGATGAGAGGAGAGCAGATACCGCCGGCAGTAGATGGACCCAATCTCACAGGACCACCCGAACTCGAAAACACATCGAAAATGAACCCAAATGTTGCTGTTGTCCCAGAACTCCACAGCACAGAGAGACAGGAGCTCCAAGGAACCGGCACACCTTTCAGTGAGTTACCACCTGGTTACGTCTCTCCGCGGCCAGAACTCCAAGGGAATAGCGAATACAAGCCTCCGGTTTCGCCAGCGCATAGTGGAGCATACCAACCGCCGCATTCGCCGTACTATGGGCAACAGCAGCAGCAAGGAGCACCGACTGTTTCTCCTGCAACGCCGAATACATACGGAGCGGGATGGCAGTCCGGGCCAGTTGCAGAGACGTATGAACTGGACTCAGCTACATGGAAGTCTCCCCAATAGTTCTACTATTTTAAAGCAGAGGAGAAGCTCTTATTTTTCGTATGCAGCGTTTAGAACACGGCCGCCCTGTAGTCGTATTGTGATTATATGGTGTTTCAAGGTTTATGGGAAAAGGGTTGATTAAAATGTTTATTAGTTTGATCTATCATGACAAGTATAATTAGAATCTCTATATGTAAAACACGCTGAGCATACAAAATGTCATACATATTATATCATACATATCATATCATGCTTCGCAACAGCTGGATTTGAGTGGCAATAGTCGGGGCATGGGCTTCGAATCCAGGTATCCACGGAAGTTGCTTCACATTCACCATCATTTCCTCCCACTCCCAGCCGTATTCGTTCATCCTGCTGGTAACCATCTCCAAAGCATTAGTTTTTTCATTAGGGATTTCTGACATGGTTGCACAGAGTAATAGGAGCCACAGCTGGAAGGGAATGTAGTAGGCTGATGTTGAGACGAGGTTCTCGATGCTGTGGTTTTGCAGGAGATGCAGCAGTTTGGTGACATATGTGGCGGGCGTGCCCGGATAAGCCTGGGCCATGTTCTTGACCTGTAAGATCCAGAGCAGTGCACCTAAGCGAAGAGTCTCGATGAAGATGCATGGCATATCGGGATGAGGGTGTGGAGGAGTGTCCATGAGACGATATGCGATGGGGTTGAGTCGTGTACCGAGGAATATTTCTTCTTTCCATAGGTCTTCACCCCGGGCAGCTAGTTTCCATTGGACGGCGCCAGCAAGGCTTGCTATGTCTTGTAGGGCAGAGACGACACATAGTTGATGGGCGTTGAGGTCGGGACACATGCTGCTGAGATGGAATGGCAGGGCGCTGAGGATATCGGGAGAATCATGGCGTGGGAGAGTGGAGATTGGTGGTAGTCTTGACGGCATTGGAAACCAGGGTCTTTGTTCAAAGAGGAGAGAAGCGATTGTATCGATCCTATGATGTGAGAGTCATTGTGGTCAGCATTTCTAAATTGGTATTAGTGAAACTGGCTTATTCAATGGCTCCATACCAAAAGACCATCATGACCAAGTCTTGGTCATCGGAGAGAGTATCTATTCCGCCTCTTCTGTTAATCAGGAGTTTGAGTCCATTCAAATGGACGCGAGCTTGATCCAAGTCTCCAACAATATACTAATTTTCAGTCAACAAACAATAAAATTAGCCTTCCAAGTTATTTATAAACGGGATAAAGAAAGATTCTTGCCATACGTTGTAGCAGATGCAGCCCATGACGCCCCGGATAACATTATTGGCCACAGCCATGCTAGGATCAGGGTCCCTTAGCTTTGATTCGATGCAGGCCACGACCTCTGTGGAGCGTGCCAGAGCAAAGGTGATGCTCCTTTCCATCGTCTGAGAGCGAACAGCAGCACGAACTTCGGGACCTGTGAGGAGTTTGCGACAGAAGCCGGCATCCTTGAAGGCAAACGGGAACCAGAAACGACGTCTACGAGGGTCTGCAGGGGAGATTATTGGTCAGTAAATGCATTAGTTGGTTGGCGGATGACGATTGTTGCAAGCTGTATCTACGCTGTCTGCTTACTTTTCACACAATCCCAAGAAGCCGCCAAGGCTAGACCATATGCTGCAAAGGCGTCCATGCCCCAGGAATTTTGCATGAGGGCCAGGGGATGTTGATCCCAGAATGGACGAGCCAGGGGAGGAAGAGGCGCCTGTTCTTTTCCATGTTGCGATTGCTGTTCCTGTTCCTGTGATTGCAGAAGCGGGATGAGCTGGCTCCCGCTAGGGTCTGCTGCTCCCGTATTTGTAGGAGCAGCAAGAGAAGAAGAGGAAGACGACTCCGCAGCCGGCTCTGCAGATCGCACACGCAGCTTCACCTGCGGGTTCCTGGGTGGCTTGCGGCGAGCCTTGCCAATGTCTCGCATGACATGCTGCCGAATCTGGCGCTTGGTCTGAGAATCCCGCGGCTTACCGCGTGCAGATTCGGTTGAATTGATGAAGAGCAGGTTGGAGCTAGGCCCGGAATCGTCTGATTCTTTGGGATCCATTACGACGTAGTTCCTGGATGAGGCGATAGAGAGACCGATTGCTGTTTTCAAGCGCCACGTCACTTTGGAGATTAAATTCTGATGTCAAGTCCCGGGGTTGCTGCGCTGTTACTGGGGAGGATGCTTGTCTGTCTCAGCCTTTCAGGAGCAAAGTGAGGTTAAAGTGCCTCTTTTGCATGCGCGACGAGAGGGACCATATGCCTAAAGGGGTTATAGATATATGTTGGGCAGTAGAGAAGAGAGTGGAAGTGAGTTTCAAATCAAAAAGAGCCAGGGGGTTGATCGGAATTGAGAGAGTTACAAAGACCACCAAAAGATGCCCGAGTCTTGATATGTCAGAAGCCACTCGGGGGAAGCAGTGGCGATTAATCAGCTCATATCAGCCAATCGGCTTGAGAGGCGTTGATACAGAGGAGCTTCTAGCTCCATTACAGAATCGTTAAGAGTCTTACTTTTGGCCTGGCTATACCAAATGCGGTATCTGGTCCCCCTGCTTGTGCGTCTGTAGCGCCGATCCATGGCTCCCAAACCGAGATAATCACCTAATCATTCTATCTGGAGATGTTTCTAGACATATCGAAGAGACGATAGACGACAAGGGAATTATTGTGGGCGGTGATTGACGACTCGGAAGTGTTGATTCGGATTTGTAAGTAAAGCCGCTCCTATGTTCAATAGCCTATTAGTCAGTGAACCTGTTTCTAACAGTTGCAAACGTCCAGACTAACATGGGTTGCCAAGAGGGCGTGGTTACACCGTTGCCTGTATTCAAGTTAGTTGACGTTGACGCGCAGAATGTGTTTAGAAAACAATAATGGGGATGGTAGGATTCATATAGTCAAGAGACAAATGGATGAAAAGAGGAGAACGTGGGCCACCGGCTGGCAACATAAAAGGCGTCGTAGAGTATTCATTGTTCAACTCGAAATCCAACCACCAAGTTATCCAGCTCTCAACAATTCTACTCGAAGATCATTAATAAAAAACCCACCATGTCTACCGACTTCAAAGGAAAGCTCGCCATTATTACTGGAGCATCCAAGCTCAACGGCATTGGATATGCTACCGCTTACGTCCTCGCTAAAGGCGGCGCCGATGTATGTATCATGTTCACCGAAAGAGTTGTATCCTTTGATTTGGTCCTAATACGTGCTTGAACTACCGCTAGATTGTGATTCACTACAACTCAAACAAGACTGCTGCCGAGGAGGTACTTGCCAATATCAAAGCGCTGGGCGTTAAGGCTATTGCCGTTCAAAGCAACGCCGGCTCCATCACTTTTGGCGACGATATTGTCAATGCCACTGTTGCAGCGTTCCCAGGCCGAAAGATTGACATCATCATCAACAATGCAGGTCACGCTACTTTCCAAGCAAGCACATTTGAGGCTCCTGTTGAAGAGTTTGATGCCCTCTTTCATCCCAACGTTCGAGGTCCTCACCTGCTCATCCGTGCTGCTCTGCCTCATATTGCCTCTCCCGGAGGTCGTATTGTCAATATCAGCAGTGTGGTTGCTCGAACTGGAACTCGGTTTGCCTCATTGTATACTGCTACCAAGGGAGCGCTCAACACTCTCACCCTGGCATGGGCTGAGGAACTTGGCGAGAAGGGCATTACCGTCAACGTTGTTGCTCCAGGACCCATCTCAACAGATTATGCCCCGCCGGAGGAGCACGAGTTGACACAAAAGTTTCGTGCTCAGCAGTATATCAAGCGAGATGGAACGGCAGAGGAAGTTGCCAATGCTATTGTCTTTGCGGTTAGTCCGGGGGCGAGCTTCATCTCGGGCCAAGTTATCGGCGTCGATGGCGGTCTGAGTTACATCTAAGATGTTGAATGAGAACTAGGATGTATTTATGTAGATAGAAAAAGCGCTGATACTGCAACTATCTTTATATATATCTTCTGGAAATCACGGAGTTCTCTCTACTTGTGCTCATGATACGGCGACTGACTATTACGAATTTTGGAGCGATGATAAGGTGGAAACAACATTTAGAAGTCATGAACTCTACATATGCTTTTATATGTTTAGTAGGACCGTAGTTTTTCGTTTAGTCTACGATTCCCATGTATTGAAAATTATACTTGTAGTTTACGAAATGTCTTAACCTGATTGCCTTATTAGAAGAAGAAAGCACAGCTGAATGATGGACACGAAACATACGTTCTCTGACCGAATTACCTCGCATAGGTCTTAAACTTAGCCAAGTGAAAGCTCAGATTTACTTGCATTGTTTAAACACACTTAAGCATTACCATTTACATGGCAAGACGATAATCTTTCCTTATAATCAGTGAATAGCCCCTAAGCATTAGGCTTCATTTACGAGTCAGATATAAGATAGAAGAATACAGAAAACTCTCTTCATTTCTTATGGTGGTAGCAATTGTACGTACTGCTACCGCAGAAATGATAATACTCACCACACTTGTGGCATCTGAAATGGATTAACAAGACGTCTTCTTCGGTATGGCTTCTCTTAGCGACATCCGAATTCGTGTTTGGGATTCTAGTCAGTATCAAAACATGAGGGTCTCGGCATCCTAGACCCTTGAAATCTAGCGCATCGATCCAAAGTTTATTCAACGCGTCCAATCGCTAGAGGAGACAGATGAGATATGGCGCTCCGCTACCAAAGCTAAAATGAAGCTGCATCTCATATCGGAGCTTGGCTCGATTGCTGAAATGACAGATGCCAAGGGAAAATATGGACAGTTTGCATGCATCTCACCGACGCCCTACAGTCAAGAGTGCGTGTCTAACAACGTTCTGTCATCGGATGACGCAGCACCAGCTCCAAAACGTCAAACCCGTCTGGCGATCTTGAGGCTGGAAATGAAATGCCACGCAATTTATTTCGCGGGGAACTTGTGAATCCACGCGGCCATCCCCGGATGATCCGAACGGGAGACAGTGGGTGGTGGCGCAGTTTCGCGGGTTGTTTAAATGGCGATTGTAATTTGCATTGAGAAATTCATGATTCTGTTGCGAGTTGAAACAATGATTGCAACATTGGTAGAATATTCATCACATTTTGAGTAAACGAATTTTATAACATTTGTCTTGTAATGAATGAGATACATTGGAAAAAAATTGCGGAACGAGACTCGCTTTGTAGGTTGTATTTCCTTGCCCTGGTGGTAAGCTGAGGATGCGATTGATGCTGATGACGATATTCTTACACGATCGGGATCAAAGCTCTATTGTAGACATTTGGAGCTGAAATCGTGGCTGGCGGGCTAATGTACCTTATTTTTTACGGCGCTTCTTTCAAAAATGCCATATCAACTTTGCTCCTCACTCAACTCTTGTAGGTGTAAAAAATATTAATCGGCAGTATTGCTCATCTATCGAGCAATTGGAAGTGTATTTCTTCATGCTGATGAAACATATTGCATAGTGATGAAGTCTGTTGAGCTTAGAGCAACCTGAAATAGCAGCAAATCGGTTGATAGCTCTTACCCTCGACTCGGGCCCTTCATCGCAACTGCTGTTCCCTTTCTCTAATCACCTGTTAACTCATGACAAAGTTGTTCAATTAGTCAACCTCAAAGTAAGCCTGCAAAGATGATCAACATAAGTCGCATCTTCGTTTGTTTCGTCGGGTATTTGATGATTCCTGGTATGCCGCCATCGCAGACAGCTATAACATCAAACAGCAAGGCTGATACAATGATCTGTAGCTTCATGCTTTCCACCGGATATTCAAGCATTATCGATTCTGGAACGAGCTGCTCCAGTTGCTCCTGATGGCTACACTCCAGCTGTGGTTTCATGTCCAGCCCACAGGCCGACGATCCGCGCGGCCACAGGCTTGTCGACCAACGAAACAGATTGGCTTCCTCTTCGCACAAACAACACAGTCCAAGCTATGAAAGATGTTCTCAGCCGCGCCAATATCACCGGCCTTGACACCGGCAGATACATCGATAACCTCACAAACGCTGGCACCGGCCTCCCAAGAGTAGCCATTGCCATCTCCGGTGGAGGCTACCGAGCTTTGATGAATGGAGCCGGAGCTCTGGCAGCATTTGACAACAGATCGACAAATGCGACGGAAACCGGCCATCTCGGAGGCCTTTTGCAATCGGCCACGTATCTTAGCGGTCTTTCTGGCGGCAGCTGGCTTGTCGGCAGTCTTTACGTTCAGAACTTTACGTCGGTCGAGTCCATAATTTCTGCTACAGATGGATTTCTCAGTACCATTTGGCAGTTTGATCACTCCATCCTCAACGGTATGACGCTGGATCTTCATAATAGACACTCTCGCTAATTGCGTATTGGCCAATTACAGGACCCGATGGTCTCTCCATCACGAGATACTACCGACAGTTGTTTGATGATGTTGACGGTAAGAGAGATGCCGGCTTCAATACAACAATAACAGATTATTGGGGCAGAGCATTATCCTACCAGCTCGTAGACCCGAGTGACGGAGGACCTGGTATGACGATATCTCTAGCACAGGATTTATGAAATAGACTAACTCTTCCAACAGCGTTCACTTTCTCATCTATATCAAATGATACAGACTTTACATCGGCTCAAGCTCCCCTGCCGTTGATCGTCGCCATTGAAAGAACGTCTGGACAGCTACAAATAGCCAGTAACTCGACAATCTTCGAATTCAATCCTTGGGAAATGGGGTCGTACGACCCTGGCCTCGAAGCCTTTGCACCGCTCCAATTCGTCGGCTCCAACTTCACCAACGGCAGTATTCCACGTAACGGATCGTGCATCGCTGGGGTCGACAACGCTGGCTTTGTCATGGGTACCTCATCTTCTCTGTTTAATCAGGCATTCTTACAAATTGGAAGGGTAGAAGGTGTGCCAGAATTCTTGATCAGCGCGATAAATGCGACGCTGGCAAACGTTGGCACAGAAAACAGAGACATTGCGAACTGGCCGAATCCATTCTTTAGATACAACTCCAGCGGGAATTTGAACGCCAATTCCACGGTTCTGGCTCTCGTGGACGGTGGAGAAGACTTACAAAATATCCCCTTGCACCCGCTGCTTCTGGCCGAGCGAGAAGTCGACGTCGTGTTTGCTGTCGATGGCTCTGCTGATACAGCAACGCTGTGGCCAAATGGAACTGCTATGGTGGCTACGTTCAACAGATCAGAGGCCAGGGTTTCGTCCAACGACAGCAGATTCCCAGATGTGCCCGATCAGAATACCTTTGTGAATCTGGGTCTGAACCAGCGGCCTACCTTTTTCGGCTGTACCAACGGCAGCAACACGCCTCGTGGGCCGCTCATTGTGTATATGCCCAACGCTCCCTATTCATTCCAGTCCAACGTCTCAACCTTTGACCTGGAATACAGTATTGAGGAGCGCAACCAGATCATCCAGAACGGATATAATATGGCGACCATGGGCAATGGCACGGTGGATTCGAACTGGCCGGCATGCATCGGCTGCGCCATTTTGGCCCGAAGCCTCGTCCGCACCAGGACTAGGATTCCTTCAAAGTGTGCGGACTGCTTCGCGAGATATTGCTGGAATGGCACGACGAATAATACCTTGCCGAATACCTATGAGCCGGCGCAGATCCTCGCCAACACGACAGAGCAGTCAACGTCCTCGGCTGCTCGGATAAGCGGGACGCTATTGCTGGGTTGCTTTGCGTTTATGCTTGCGATCTGAGATCCAAGGAGCACGGGCTTGTGTGTGGTGTAATGTACTGTAATGTGAATATGTAGTTCTCGTAACACTCTTACATGAAAATGGAGCTCTGAATGGACTGTTTGACGCCCGAATTGCGTGAATTTTGACGTATGATGAGTGGTGAATTCGTCCATATGAAGTGGAAATGCTGCAAGTGGGAGCACCACTACATAGGTAAGCGATGAACGTTTTGGATGGATCTGAGTTCGTCGGCCTCTCCGTATATAGCAGCTAAATTCACGGAAGCATGGTAAGTTGAGGTAAAACCTGCCGATACGAGGCTCTAGGAGTGCTTGAATACATCTAAGCAGTCGGCCAAGAACCCAAATCTCTCAGGTGCATGAGCAAGCTACAGGATCCGGAAGCAGCCATCAGAATGATGAGGTCTCTCAGTTTGTACATGTGCTTATACATCAAGGTTGCATTATGGCCGTCCCTCAACTTAGTACTTATACTCCGTTCTTTACCGGATACTGCTGGAAGAATAGCCTGCTACTAAATAAAGAAGTTAGCCCACGAGCTTGTCTTAATCCCTTCATAAAGTCATACCCAGGGAAAAAAGAAAAAACAAGCTTCAGTCCGGAAGAGCACAGGCGATTAAACTCGACCCCTGGTCCCTAGTCAGCCCATTTTTTTCTTCTCTCTTTCCCTTGTCAGCTCGCGGCCCACATCCGGGACATTTTTCGAATCGACGGAAAAATAATTTTGCCTCGTATAGCACTGAGCCATGACACGACGGACCCTTGCTGTGTAATTCTGTCAAATGCCCAAATAGGCAGCTTTGGGATCGCCGTGCGCAGAGGCGTTATAAGGAAGCTTGCTGGCGAGTCCGGTTACCTGCCTTGTTTGTCGAGGAGTGAGCCGCTATTTGTCGAAAGGGGTGGGGATTCTAGGCTGAGGTTATCTTGACGCGAATATAGTTTTTCGAGGTTCCACGTTCGTATAGGGGAGGGCTGGGTGGTAGTATAAGGGCAACGGATGCAAGGATCGGTGAGGATTTTCGTTTGCGACTTACGTACATGAGAGAGTACTGTCCATCGGCATAATTATTCTGAGCTTTTCTGTGAGATTTTAGTTTGCAGGTGTTGAATAATGGACAGACTTGGAAAACGGTAGTGACGAACATGGAAGTAGAGGAGTCGTAGTGGGCGAGTATATAAGAGTAGCTTGGATCTCTCGTGTTTTGACATTTCTATCCCAGAGCATCAATCTCAAAAGCACACTTCAGATTCACGCAATCTTCTTCAATAAACCTCAAAATGAAGTTCTCACTTGCCATCGCCAGCGCCGTCCTGGCCTTCACTGCCTCTGCTGCCCCCGTCGAGGAGGACCTCGCCGAGAGGGCCACCATCTCTGGCTCTGGAACCCCCGGCTCCATCTTCATGTTCGGATCTGCCTCCAACTGCCGCCAAATCTTCTACCAGTCCGGCGCCTGCGGCCTCAGCACCTTCTTTCCCAACTCGACCCCAAACCTGCCTCTGGTTGCTCTTCCTTCAGGAATCTTCGAAGCCCATGGCCCGTCCGACCAGGATAACAGCCTGTGCGCCAAGGTCATCACCATGACACACAACGGCGTTACCCGCCAGGCTGTTGTCGCAGACGAGAACACCAGCAGCGAGCAGTCCATCGATATGTGCCTCGATCTGTGGCAGGCTTTTGGTGGCCACGACAACGACGGATCTCTCATCAGGAGCTTCACCTGGTCAATTGCCGCGTAAATGGTATCTCGCGCGTGGATCATTGGGGATCATAAAACTTTGTATATATTCTCATAACCGTTTGGTAAACCCTATCCAGATGGTTCGGTATATAGCCGTATATAGCAATGGGACAAGTACATATTCCATCTTCTTTGGCCAATGACTCTATGACGAGATGCATACCTGTCATTCTCTCTCCCTTTCCGTGAGCTACTTCCACGCGAGAATCTCGCACTGCAGAAGCACGAGCCAGGCATCTTCCGTGTCAGCCCACCCTCTTACGGCGCGTAGCGTCTCCTGGATTTCGTCCTCAGAGATGCCAGCATCCAGCCAGCTCTGGTAGGAAGGATCCCCCGGCTGTAGCTGGCCATCGGCACGCCAGGCCAACCGCTTCCGTGCTTCCGCATCCGAGAATACACTGGTTCCAGCACCAACACGGACTTTCCCTCCGTCGACATCGAAGCCCGCCTTGCGAAGGAGCGCTGGCATTACCGTTGCCGTAGGGTCTGCCTCAGGTTTTCCTTTGCGTGACGCCCGAAGCTGATTCGCTCCCCACAATCGATCAAGGTCGAAGCTCTGCGGGTAAAAGTGTTGGCCCATGCCGTCCCGAGTAGCTAGAATGCCGCCCGGCTTCAGGACCCGCCGCATTTCGGCCAACGCCCGGAGTGGTATGTCGGGCTGTGGGAGATGCCCGAGAACTTGAGAGCTATAGACGACATCAAACGTGTTGTCAGGGTAGGCAAGTCCGTCGACAACGTTGCCGTCTTCAAAGATGACAGAGCCTGGCCCTTGGGTTGGGACATTAGATTCGTCTGCCAGTGCCCTGGCCTTTTGCAAAACGTCCGCCGAGAGGTCTATTCCAACAGTCTTACCCTGACTGGCATATTTCGCTAGACTAGTTGTAATGGTGCCTGGGCCGCAGCCTACATCAAGAATATGGTCTGTCGTTTTGATATAGGGCAGAAGGAAGGCGGCATCTGTTTCCGCTTTGCGTCTCAGGTGCGTTGCGATGGTATATTCAGAGTGACCTCTCGCATAGTAGCTTGGCAGATTGGTTTGCGCCATGTTTACTTGTCTTGGGAGGGAACTTGGAAGGGAACTTGCAAGTTTTTATGCCTTGCGAGGTGCCATCTGCCCTATTTATTGCGCGATCCTTTCATACAGAGACTCGGGCGACTCGGGCCTGTGTTTCTCGATGCAGATATGGAGTCCCGAGAGGGAGGCCGGTTCCCCTCCATTCTCAACTCCGAACGCCGTGAGTGTACTCCGTGATGGGTGGCTCCACCTTTGGTCGCCAACTTTCACTCTTTGTTTCTACGGCCCGTTCCTTTTTAGTGTAGTTTTGGATTCTCAATCGTGAGTTATTGCGTTTATTCTGATCTGCATTGCGTAATATTGTAGGCAGTTGGCTGCATATCCTGCGTTCTTTGAGCTGATATAAGTTGGTGAAGCTCGGGGGCTCGGGCCCGTACTTCCTAATTGGGATGAGTTGGCCCGTAAGCCCGTGATGGCCTGATATAACCCATCCAAGTGATAGCGACGAGTGAGTTCTGCGACCAAAAGGCACCGTACTGTCAATTGACTGCTTGAGATCTCATAGTTGCAGCAAATCATTCCAGTAGGTCCAATCAAGAGGTTCATCTTGCGTCCAATCGCCCATGAGCCCAGTCTGCAGAACCTCCACGCCCGCCACTTGCTCAGCAAAATCTTTTGGCTGCTCCCTTACCGCTTGTAGAGTCTGAATAAACTTGGGTGCCCCTGTTTCGGGTCCCAGTCCCTTCCTGCGAGTTTCCCATGCTTGTAGAGTCAAATCCGTCAGTGCGGCATGGAACTTTTGATCCAAGGGGAGTGTTATTGACTGGTGACTATACACGTCCTCGAGTAGAGTCCATGCGGTCTCAACCAGGTGGCCACTCGCCCTCCGCCGCAGCTCGCTAATCATGTACACCAAGGCATCAACTTGTGTCCGACATACCATATGATCCACCAGGTTAGTTGAGAAGCTTGTATTGCGCACTTCATGGTTCAATTCCAGCAATTTGACGCTGCTTTCGAAGACGAGGTCTTGATCAGCCTGGGGCATGTATTTACCTCTTTGGGGCTGATTCCGCGGGTGTAACATCGAAAATTGCTGGTTGTGAATTGTAAGGCCTGCTAGAGCAGCCGATAGCTGATGCAATGGTATGCTTGGATCGAGATGGGCAAGGTATTTCTCTTGAAGCATACGACCTACCTCGCCCAGAACCTTTTTCTTCTTCATCATACTCTCAACACTGGTTGATGTGGCCAGCTGGGCTGCCTTTTCTCTCGGGTTTAGGCTGCCGGAAAAGTTGGAAGACCTGCGCACGAAGCTCCAGAGGTCATATTTCATCAAACAGTAGACCATTTCTGTGGCTGCCGTGTGCTGGACAGCCGGCGGCTTCTCCATACACGGATGCAGATCTGCATCGTTGACATTCATCGGGAGGCGAGCATCGCCCAAATCATCGATTGTCGATAACAAACCCATGCCACGACGGACGCGTGAATTTAGGCCGCGGATATACCACCACAAGCGAACTTGCATCTCCTGTTTGAAGAAGGGCATATGAGTGTCTTCAGCAGCACGATGCAAACCCATTTTATGTGCGGTGCGCATGGCCAGTGCTACTGCCGTAGTTGAGAATTCGGACTGCGGATCAATCATCTTGAAGTAAGAATATAAGAATCGATTAGATTGCATCTTCATTTTTTTTATTACGCATTTTTGAACTTACTATGATGAGAGTTAAAGCCTGTAGGACTTCCAGATCTCGCGTTGAGAATAGATTGGTGTAGGACAAGGCACGCAATGCGCCCGAGCGATATCGGTTCAAGAGCACCGGCCTGTTTTCCCCGAACACTTCGAGGCATGTGGTTGGCTTCAGCGAGGAAATTGCTAATGCGTACACCGCAAACATGGTGGCCTCTAGAGTCTTTGCGGTCGATTCCGCCGTCCAAGCTGCTCCAAAGATCTTCTCCTGAAGGGTAGGTGCGTGAATGATTTTGGTCAACGGATTGACATTATCCGCAAAAGCCTGCCAGAGCCTGAAAACATGCTTGGGATCAGGATGCAGCTCCAGCTGCCCTGGAGGTGTAGAGACATGATCAAGAGTAAATATGGAGGGAGTAGCAGGGAGTGTGTTAGTAGATGTAGGCCGCTTTTCTTCTACATCTTCATCAGATTGTCTGGGATGCAAAATTGGCGGTGTTTTCAACTTTGGGCGTTCTTAGCAGACACACATAACCGGGTAGGGGAAAACTCACGATTTCAGGCAGCTCAGACCAAAGCCACGCTGCCCCGTCCTGTTCTCCAAGCTCAAGCAGCATATCCTGACCTGAATCTTCTCCAACGAATGGCAAGGGTTGTGTCTCAGCTGCTGCAGCTGTCTCGACGGAGGACATGGAATCAGGGCTTGTCTGTGTCCGACTCCTGACGAGCTTCTCTTCCCAGCGAGAAGGGATCCATGAATTGCCCAGCCCGTTGAATGGTATTCCATGGCTGTCAAGGATAGATTCGAGCTCCTGGATTTTGGACAACAGATCGCGCTGACTGAGGCGCTTCCGGTGTCTCTGCGACGGTACAGGGGCTCGGTAGACGCATGCAGCCTTTGATCTGGAACAACTTGAGCATGGCTTAAGCCTGTCGCATTTGATCTTGCGCCTGGCACAGGCTACGCAGGAATATGAACTCTGGCTCTGGGGTGGCATCTCAAGGTCATGGCGATGTGTTTAAAAAAGGCAGATTTCGGGCTCCTAGGGTTTGGAGTGACGCAGCATGCTGAAGGAAGCTCGATCCGAGCTGTTGATGGATGAAATTGACGATTTGATATGCCCTGGCCGATTTGGGTAGATGTTTGCGTAAAAGTACCGTGCGAATTTGAGCCACGAGGCTGGGCACATGTATTGTAATTGCCTCTAATAGTTACCTACCGAGTGCAGAGTCATCGTTTTATGCACTGTATATACTGCCCCTGGATACGTGTATAAGACCCCGCCAGACCACTGTATCTCTGCCACTGAATCTGAGTTCTAGAGGGGCATCAGTTATGGACATCAATCCATCCGTTTGTCTCTCTACCTTACATGTACTCTTTTTCGATGCTGATAAGAAAAAAAGTATAACCCGCCCACTGTGGGGGTTTTCAGAAAGGAACATTGAATCTCAACTACATGTATCTCAATAACCCCCGATGCCTAAAAAGGGAAGAAAACAAGCCCAAGTGAATGCAGCGTTGACGCATCTGTGAATGCTGTGATGCCTACAATATCTTACATGTATCTTGTATGATGGTGATCAGGTCTCCCATATTTGAATATATAAGGTAGGTCAAGACAGATCCATTATTTCAGCCTCTCTGTCCTATCGTCTTCGATAAACTTCACATTGGGTCGTATACTTTTATCGCTGAGGCGTGTCAAGGTACTGCTACCTCATCATGCAGGGATGAATTTACTCGCAAAGTACATAGACACGCATTATATGAGACAGGCTTGCATTTCACCACCAACGCCCTGTTTCACACAAGTATCGCAACCTATCCAGGAAGATATAGGTACATCAATACTATACGTGACACGTCCAGGCAGCCCAAGGCCGCCTCGCGGGCCTCCCGCATACTTTTTGAACAAATAAGCTCGAGGCTCAAAGCGCTTCCGTTTGCATATATTAGGTAGCAAAACCCCCGCTCTCATGTGTGGTACGATGCAAACACGCCTGCAGTGAAGCATAACATTTTAATCGTCGGATTGTCAAAAGTTCAGCCGCAAGTAAGCACTGGCATTCTTGTTCCGAACAGAGAGGCTAACTTACATCAATCAGCATTTAGCTAAAGCTGTTGACATATACTTGAACAGTTTATGTTGATGAGCCAACAGCTTCCTGGAATAGTGGCCAGGCCTTCACCATGGGCAACATATTCGCTACAGCAACCCGAGATCCGCCTCCAGAAAATGGTATGGTCAGGCATGAACACTTCCAATGGCCTCGACCACCAGAACGTGAACGCTTCGAATGGCCTCGACAACTAGTACATCGACCACCGGTGAATCGACCGGCGATCAATCGACCGCCCGTGGATCGGCTTCCGGTTAATCATCCACTACCAGTGGAACGATTGCTGGAGGAAATGGATCTGGAACGGAGAGCGTTGGAGCAAAGAGCACTGGAACGAAGAGCTTTAGAGCAAAGGGTGCTCGAAGAAATGTATCGCTTCGATTTGGACGACTTGGCCGAGGAGGTGATCATACTACAACAAGCTATGATGCAACCACAGCCGCAACCACGCCCTAATCCGCAGCCTCGAGGCCTGTGCCGATTTTTTGCATCGGGCCACTGCAAAAAGGGAGCTAGCTGTCGATTTTCTCATGACCTTAATGCTACCCCTAGCACAGGGAATACTACAGTAAGAAAGCATCCTTCAGTCTTCAATCCCTAGCCATCAAGTCATATAAGCTGACATAGCATCTTGCTATTCCCTTAGCATTCATCCAACGACAATGACACATATGAGCTCGGGGGTGCGTGGGTACAGTTCAACAATGGCGGCACAGTTTCCAAAGTTGTCTTCGCTTCTGACTACTCCGCCATCAATATTCGAAATCTTCCACACACTAGTTCTACCGCCTCGGTCAAGATAATCCTGGACAATGTGGGCATACCGACGTTCGGGGTTGACATACGTATCGTAGCCCAGGCTGAGCAAGACCTATGCGGTGCGATACTAAAAGCTGAAGATCCTTCGTTTGCCAGGACAGCCTGCCGCAAGCTGGCCACCTACACCACTCTTGCGAAGATGAAGGTGGCTATCGTACCTCCAATCATCCCGCATAGTCAGAGCCCTTACCAGATTGACTGTCGGAAAGTGCATTGTGCCTGGAGCCGGCCAACGCGAGAAGCTAGGTTGATCTTTGCAACCAAGGGTCCTGCGTATAAATTGCAGAAAGAATCTAGGGTGGGCAATTACAAGGTGCTTGGATCAAGGGTAACCGCGCACGTCCAACAGAGCCCTGATGAATGGGTAGTGAAACTCACTGGGTTGAGTGACACAGTATCAGAGCAAGACATCGTCAAAACAATCCCGGTATCTGAACGGCCCCAGAAGGTCGAGCTCGGAGGGCCTGATTATGTTGCCGACTCGGAATTCGACACAACCATTATCAAGTCGATGCTGTTGGAATCTGGTCCCTTGGAGCGGTGGGAAGTGCCTAAGAATTCAAAGGCCAAGCGATTCAATGCGTATGGTATTTTCTTTGACGAATCATCTGCGAGAAACGCTGCGTCATCGTTGAATAAAAAACCACTCTCATTCAGCAGGACGACGCAGCTTTCGGTCTCGGTGGTGGCATCAGCCAAGTTCAAAATATTGGCCAAAATCTACGACATGGTGCGCCCGCGGATTAATGCGCAGAAGCCAGCATGGGATCGACAGTATATCCGTCTTTCTGAATTCCCTTGCAAAGGACAATATCACATCTTGAAACTTGAAGGAGACAATCACCAGGGGCTGGTCAAAGCGAAAGAGTGCATTGAGAAAATCGTCCAGGGAGAAGTTGTTCGAATGGAGGGGAAAGATCTTCGATGTGGCAATTTCAGGAAAGACGGAAAGGAATCTAAAAAGGTGCAGACGATAGAAAACACCTTCAAGGTGCTCATCATTCCCGACATACGCAAGTCACAATTCCGCGTCTTTGGACGTGAAGCAGTACCGAAGGAGACTCTGGAGCAGATAACAAAACTGCTACAAGATTGTGTATCCGAAAGTCATGTTATTGAGCTCAACGATGTTGACTTCCGGTGGGCATCAAACGGAGGCTTCAGGTTTCTCAGATCTCAACTTGGAGACGGAGTAGCATTCTTCGACATCACGCCAAGGTACAAACGAATCTTAATCAGGGGTTCCAAAGCGGATTACAATAATGCGATGGCCATTGTCGCCGCCAAAAAGATTATGCCGCGCGATGCAGACTCTGTTTCTGGGATGGAGTGTCCGACCTGTTTCTGCGAGCCCGACGAGCCGATCCGAATGTCTTGCGACCATGTCTACTGCAGCGACTGTTTTGTTCAAATGTGTGTTGCTGAGATGACGGCGGACAGGGAATTCCAGATTTGCTGCCCAAAGGCCGATGCCACCGGGAAGATCTGTAAGAAGGCCTTTTCTCTCTCAGAGATACAGGAGCATCTACCTTCAGAGACCTTTGAAGATATCCTTGAGAAGTCCTTTGAATCCTATATTACTCGTCATCCGGCCGACTTTAAATACTGCGAAACGCCCGACTGCGGCCAGGTATACCGGGTCACTTCTCATGGCTCCGATCATCCCACTATTTTTACGTGCAAGAAGTGCTTGAAATCTACTTGCACGATTTGCCATACTTCCCATCCCGGCAAGCCGTGCACCAAGGGCAATCCTTCTAGCGCTCTTAGCAATAAGATGAAAGAAGAACTTGGTATCAAAGGTTGTCCCAGATGCTCACGGTTGATCGAAAAGACTGACGGATGCGACCATATGACATGCAAGTGCGGAGCTCATGTTTGTTGGGTATGTCTTGCGTCTTTTGGGGAATCTGGGGAGTGCTACGATCATATGAGAAGAATTCATGGAGGAATAGGCATTTGATGAGGAACCATCCAAATATTCGCTAGTTATGAATGGAATGGGTGGAAAGGTTGCGAAAGATTGATGTCTGGATCTGTCTAAGAATAGGAAGTCTTTTCTAATTACAAAAATTACAGATTGGAGATGTTCTGAAAGCCTCATCCTGTGATAATGAAGTGGGAGGTATAAGACATTGTGAAACACTTGCGTCTGGCATATTGCGTAATGGTACATGAGCACGTCAAATTTAATCTTCAGATTAACTGTCTGTTACTTTTCACGTTTGCGAGATCTGAGACCGGAGCCAAGAGGCTCCGGCTTAAGAAGTTCTTAAATCTCGTGATGAAAGATGCAGTTTCTGTCGACAGCCACAGATTTGCATCGCTGCCAGTACGCAACTCATGATGAGCTAACGTCAAGGTACGATCGACATATAAAGACTCTAGACGAAACCAAGTGGCCGTTGTGTGCATGTCTGATGGTCATATGACGGCTATAAGCGAGGTTTAGGCCGGGTTGTTTCTTTATCTTGAGTCGCTAAACATGGACTGGTTATCATGCAAGTGTTATATATGATCAGCGAGGTTCAGCTTGTTGGACCTGACTCGCTCTCCAACTACCGAGACAGGGTATTAACTAGTGTTGCATCAACTCCTCCTAGAACGGGCCTGGGATAGATGTGTCTGGGTAATGTTGATGGTGAATCTCTTTGTTGATGCCGCAGCGGAATTTTCTCCTTACTTCAAAAGAGGGGTCGCTTGGCATTTGTTCAGATTTCAGTTAGGTTGTGAAAGAGGGCTTCGGCTGGATAAATTGCTTAGTTCTGTTCTGAGTGATACTCAGAAGAAGTTGCTCTCTTCACCATAGCTGAAATGCCGAGTCTTACGGAGAGCTGTCCATCTCGCCTCCAAGAGGAACAATGTCGACATAGATTATATCAATAACTTCCATAATTGTGACAGGAGGTGCAAACATATCAATGACTCTGCGTTGAGGCTTGCCGTAGGCGACATTGGCCATTTATTGAGTGGAATATGAAAGGCTTTGACATCTCGGTTTAGGCTAGTAAGCCACGAGCAGACTACCGGGACTGAGTCGCCCAAGTTTCATCCATCCCAAAGAAGTGGCAGCTATTGCCTGTCGTTTTCTCAATTTATTAATGTCTTGTGGCATGGTATCACGCCGTTACTTGGCGAAAGCCGTATTGGCACAACCGTACTCTGGCGAGAAATCTCGGGGATGTTTCTAGAGCCAAGCTGCGACCGAAAATTTTTGTCGCAATCAATCGATAGTCATCGGATGCCCGCTGGCTAGTAAGTAATAAAGCGAGTCAAAGCCCACTCACGTACGAGAATGGCAGCGGTAGTGGCGGTCCAAGATTCCTGACTCGTAGGGTTCGCTTATTCTAGGGGCAAGCCTCTCCCCTCTCTCTGCTGAACTGTTGCGAGTATTCTCCCCCTCACGAACATGGAATAATCGCGTCTCTAGTTCTTTCACGTTGAAGAAATATTGTTTTCGCCTGATGAGGAGTTGTAGCGGTTTTTGCTTGCTAAAATATCGGGTGGCGCTGCGGCGGTTTTAAGACTATTCGCTCTGGCGTGTGTCATGTTTCGCCCGATGGGAGCGGCCCCTTGAAAGAGTGGAGGAGCACGACTTTTGTTACGTTTTGGTCCTGTCTTTAGGGTTGGGCTCGACCGACGGACATGATGGGCCTTCTTCGGAGCTTCAACTGGATATGGCAAACTCCAGTTGTCTGGCTGTAAGGGCCGACCCAAACGGCTCTCTACCACGGGAGCCCACCTGAACAAGTCTCCATCAGAATGTGTATCAAATAATGGGCTGATTCGAAGATTTGAACGGAATTCTGTCTAGCTCTCTGCCTTATGCCAGTCATGTATGTAGCTCTTTGCTAACATGTACTAGTGTGCTGGGCGATTTGTGCCCTCACGTTCTCGAAGCTCTTCACCATTCTCATCCTCTCCACCCTTCTGAACAATGAGCTTCAATAAACATATGTTAGGCGTAGTTCGCGATATACCAATCCCAGTCTCTCTTGGCAGCTCGGTTGCAACTCCTCTTGCCAGGTATACAAAGGATGTATCAGCTGAAGGCCGAACATCTTGCCTTCTTCCACTTATTCCACCACCGCACGAAAGGGTCATATAAGGCTGGAATGCCCTGTCGGCCGAACCCTTATTCCACTATGCCGAGGAAATGGTCACTAATAGCAGCCACAAACACGAATTGCCAGCCACTAACTTATTCAAGTGCCGTTCAGCTGTGTTCAACATCCCTGCCATCCATGTGGTTTGCGTCCCACCTGATGACTCGGCACTCTTTTCATTGATATCTCGTACGAAATCCCAACAACGAATTGATCCAATCTCCGGGCTGGTTTACCATTTAGAGACTAAATGAGGGCCTGTGGCAGATATACACATGTGGAGTTGACCCCTAGCGTAGCCGAGTCAACCAGATTCTAGTCATTATGAGGGATCAAAGCCATATGGACACAAGTCTAATTGTTTGCTATGTGTCGGTATGGGTATCAGGGGCGCTTCTACTAAGGCCACTTGCTACATAAATCTAACCAAGGAGCTTCATGATCGTCACCGAATTAGATCATATGGGATCTTGCATAGCGAGTTCCGCTTCCAGGAAGAGCATGCACTCCACTCTTCTATCGGAAAAGTGAATTTCGTTAAAGGGTTTGTCCGTAGGAGGCTGCAAGTACATGTAGCCAGCCACCGCCGCTCACCGAGTGCCGGTTTAAGTATGCAAACTACTGACCTTATGGGTCTCGATCTGCGTTTTCTTCTTCATTTCTTATTGAACCTTTTTCCCCCTTTTGTTGTATTATTTTGTTGATTGCGGGACGGGGATGGCTTCGACTTCGGATATCCAAGTGGCATCTGTGGCTGCTGGATTTACCATTGGCTTCGGCTTCTTAACGGTCTGGAAGGCAATTCAGCACACCCTGAGGAATCGACGACCATGGAAGAGCCAATATATTTACATGGTTTGGGGAGAGATTATCGCCAATCTCAGCATCGGCATTATAGGATGGGTCTTTCTTGATGGCCTCATAGGACCAACGTAAGTATCTACACACCCTTCTTGACCGGAGGGGGTGGAAAAGCGAGGAAGAAAGGTCTCTTTACATACACAAATTGTATACATGTCAATGATACCGATATGCAAAAGCACGTCACTTACACTGGATTACGTATATCATTTGCACTTAACTACGAATGCTGGCCTTCTAACTCTTGTCTCTAGGATACCCGTTCTGTTCTTTTTCTTGTTTCTCTGGGTATTTGAGATTCAGCTGCTCATGCAGATTATCGTAAATCGAATTGCCATTATAGCCGAAGATAGAAACACTGTATTCAGATTGAAATGGGGTACAGCAGCCATTATTACCTGCATCAACATAGCGGTCTTCTGCATCTGGATCCCAGCCCATACTGCTCCTCCAGTTAGCGATCTGTGAGTGTTAGACCCGTCCTCTATCAGATCATGCTGATAACTGACAACGATTGTGATAATAGATATGTTCGCATCAACGAAATTTGGGATCGCATTTCGAAAATCCTCATTCTACTTGTCGATGCTGGCCTGAACTACTACTTTCTCCGTACCGTCAAGAGACGCCTCGTCATGCAGCACGGTCTTAGCAAATATGCTCCTCTAGTCAGCTTCAATGCTAAGTTAATGGTAGTATCTATCCTCATGGATGTAAGTTAGGAATTCTAAACCGAGAGAACTGGGGGCCTGATATCTAACTTTATATAATGCAGGCTATGCTTATCGGTCTCATGTCATTGCCGAATCAAGTTGTCTATATCCAGTTTCACCCTGTAACTTACATGGTCAAATTGAACATTGAGATGTCCATGGCCGAACTCATCACGAAATTGGCAAAGGGAGAAAACTCTGACATGCAAATGCCATCCACATCTGGCCACCGAACACAAGCTCGGGAAGAAGAAGAACACGATCACCAGCCACAGAATTACAAGCTACAATCCGTCAACAGAACACAGCCTATCGGAGAAGACTTCTCATCCATTGACGACGACATGGGTCAGTTTGATGAATCAAAGGCCGCCAGTACTCGTGGTATCCTCGACAGAGGTATTCAAGTGGAAACAGTCATCAGTTCACGGATTTCGCGCAATTCCAGGATCGGCAACAATAGGGCAGCAGGGATAAACCCGGGCTCAGATGACGAACTCCCTCTGTCATATCCGGTCCGGTGACTAAGCCAAGACGTCGGAGAATGTTAAAATTGGCGTGTTTATAATGAACTTGCTGTGCCTCAACGGTATAGCATCAAAGATGAGGATACCCACGAGATAATAAATCTGGACCCAGTGAGGGATACAGATGAAAAGGCGTTAAGATGTTGAGATATCGACGACTTACCACCAGTACTCGTCTATCCCATATAATGTGGTGTGTTGATGATGGGCTAGTCTGGCCTATTGAACGGCCGTCTGACACAGGTATCTATATGCCTGCATTAATAGCTCAAGTATGACTACTAAGTTTATTACTTCTGCCATGAAACCGCAAATTCTGGCATTTGGAACATGATTAGAACTTTTTTCATCATTACACCTCAAAAGCCTCTCCTTCTTTCCAAATAATATGGTGAGAGGTTTTGATCTAACAACCGATAATAAATTATTGAATAGGCTGAAGCCTTCTTGCGGAGCAGAGTTTATAACCAACTATCTCACTATATAATCTCATAAGCAAATAAACTAGCTGACTTGTTGGCTTTTCTTAACCTCTTGTTTATACTCCTCCATTACGTCGCCCTCGAGAAATTCTGCATCGCTCTTTTCCCAGGGATGGTCTACCTCCACCTTTCGAATAAGTTCCTCGTACTTCTTGTTTCTAGGCTTAATGCCATAAGAAAATTTGGCCGGGTGAGAAATAAGGCCTGGGGTTTGCTTGCATTCCACGTCAATCTCCTTTCCATTTTCATCCACTCCTTTTGTAATTGTGAAAGCCGCAAGCAATCGCACGACGGTGATGTAGATACTCTCAGTCGCAAGGTATCTGCCGGGGCATACCCTACGACCATATCCGAATGCCTCGTCACCAGGATCAGGTTCATTCCGTGGCTCCAAAAATCGCTCGGGCTCGAATACTAGCGGGTTTTTGTATACCTCAGGGTCGTGCGAAAACCACCATATGGATGGCAGTATGAATGAACCCTTTGGAATACGGTAGCCTCTGAAGGTGATTTCTTCTTCCGCCCTATGAGCTGTGCCGATTGGTACAATCGAAAAGTATCGAAGCGCTTCCTTGGCTACAGCAGTAGTATAGGGCAAATTGTCTTGGTCTTCGTAGCCAGGCAGGCGATCGGAGCCAACCACGCGGTCAATCTCTTCCTGAGCCTTTTTCTGGACTTCGGGGAAAAGAATCATGGCCAGGGTAAACGCCATAATCGTAGATACCGTGGTATCTGCGCCTCCACCATACATGTCGGTTGCTGTGAGTGCAATGTTTGAACTGTCTTCCTCACTCACTCCTGTACCATCTCCATGACCATGGGCTTTGATGTGCTCAGACACATATGAAATCTGCTGATAAATACCATTTTCCATTTGTTTTTGGACGAAATCATAAGGGGTCTTGGTAACGGCATCGTTGATGCTTTTCCATTTCCGCGCAGTCTGCTTGAAACCTGTTCCAGGAAACCAATCGGGAAGATGTCTGATAGCAGGGACAAAATCGGTCGCCCAATAAAGAGGCAAAAAGGCACTCGACAAATTCGTCATGACGTCTTGCATAAGTTGAATGAGAGGATCTTGATTAAGTGGCTCAATGACATAGCCATACGTGATCCTCAGCATAATTGCAGATGCTTCGCTAGTGGATGGTCAGCGGTGAAGGTGATTTTTAAAAGAGAAAAAGGAACTGAAAAGCCCGAAGAGTGAAGCCTTTTATCTCCAACTCACGTTTTAATGTGCTCAAAGAAATTCTTGGGATCCTTCAAAGTACGCAGTAAAAGGCGCTTTGATTCTATGTCTTGGACATCATTGAATCGCGATGCAAGAATCTTAGTCCCCATTTGCTGGTGAATGAACTTGCGGTGTTGGCGATATAGATCGTTATATTGCATTGTAGGCATGAATCCACCATATCCACACATTTCAGCCCCAAAGAAGAAAATTGGTCTGCCAGAGGTCTTCAGTGAAGACTTTTCCAAGAGCTCAATAACGGCTGCCTTGTCGTGAAGGATAACCATTGTTTGGCCCAGTACGGTAACAGAGCTAACAGGTCCATATTTGTCCTTGAAAGTAAGCCAGTGCTCGAATTCTGGTACTCCTGGAGGTGGAAGGTCTTTGATGTTGCCGACAAGTGGAAGAGGCTTTGGGCCAGGGGGTAGTGGGAGAAGGTCTTGCTTCTTGCGGAAGAAGAGGCGATAAACAACAAACACCAAGACAATGCTAATCTGAGCCAAAATGAAGTTCGACATTTTGAGTCTTTTGAACAGGGATGAAGATGAACCAAAAAATGGCTACCCCTACCTATTCAAGGGTTCGTGACTTGATCAGGAACGCCTTCCATGACTGAGCAGACCCTGTCCATCTATATACCTATACACGTACTCGTACACGTAGGGCTGCGGGCGCAAGAAGCGAAGCCAAGTTTCTCTTTTACACAACCCCACAGTGTTGGCCCTAATATCGTTTACATGATACTAACTATCTGATTAAGTAAGTGATCCGCCGTTCATCACGACCTAGTGTGATCGTGGACTTTTGATGACGGCAATCATTCCCCCGCACATGATTCCAAACAATACATCTCCGGCGTGAGCGACTTAATATGGGTCATGGACATATTTCCATTCAGAGAAAACTTACTACCTAATACGTGTATTCGGTATGACTCGTTACAAACTTCATGAAAAGTCCTGTTGGCTCTCAGGTGGTTTACATCATTGGCGGTTCGGAAAATTATTCCTGCATGACATTTGCCCTGTACGAAGCATTCAGTATTCAGCATATGCTGTTTAGGTATTAGCCCCAGGAATTTCATTTTAGTTGTCTCAGGATTTAACCGCCAGTCTATTGCGGGCGGGAAATTCCGCAGAGTGGGCATAAAGATCGGTCAATCAATTTAGCGCCAGAGACGGAACCTGTTGCACCTATAATGGTGCGAGGTCACCTCCTGCAACTCGCTTTCATGTGACAGCAAATAAACGGCTATGTCCAATAGCCATTAATTGTTCATCCTAAAGTTGGTCACTAGAAGCAGAACTAACAGGTTAGTCCTTGAGTTGCTTTGATACTCAACGGCTTTGCACCCCTAAACGAGGCAGTGGATACCCCTGACAACTCAACTCATAGTAGCAGTAGTTCTAGATAGAGTGTGGAGTACTCCGTACCGCAAGGCGAATGACAATGCTCCGTTTAACAACTGCGCCCGCCGAGTCGCCTAGTCTGAAGGCCATGCCCTGTTTATTTACCCTATCTCTTCATTGACCACGACTCATATCCGTTTGCCTCTACAGTATCCGTACTCTCTGCACGTTCTTAGAGTTCTCTTTTGCAGTTTTTATTAAGAAAGCCTGCTTGAAAAAGGTATAGCAGTTCTATCTATAGACAAGGGTTGCTTCGGACGAATGGAACAAACGGAGTGCTAAACTGCATAAATTGTAGAAAGACTACCGCATCCGTACTGTAGTTGTCCCAGACTAGAATACATTGAGGCCAATGTTCTCATTGATTTCACAGTGCAAACATGTTTTGATTGAACTATTCCATGATTCCAGATAATGCTTCCATCAATTGCCCCAGTAGGTGGCAGCAGTTAAAAACAAAATGACTGAGATCTATTACAATAAAAGCGATACTTTGCAACTTATTACAACTTGCGACTCGTCAATAATACTACAACTTGTATTTTAGTATCCAATTTAGATGTCGCCATTCGCAAAGCCCTTCCTCTTTCGTTTAGCCACTGGAGCTCGCCATATTAGTTTCACTCATGAGGTGTTCAGGTTTCTTAGTTCGTGTCTTTCTCTATGTAAGTAGTTATTACTGTATCTCTCACAACCGCTTCTAGGTTGCAATCGTAATACTATCGTGATAATCACTAGCGGGTAAACCGGCAAGGGACGCCAATCCACTCACCCTATCCCCAAGGATTGTCTTCAACGGCCCCACCGAATTCAGTCTATCAATCTCAAAAAGTATGCAAGAAGAATTTAGTCTTTCTTGATGTTTCTATTTCTGTCTCTGTGGATCTTGTACATCATATAAAAGTACATATTGTAAGTACTACCCCGACAACTAAGGCCTCTCGCCCCCATGAATACCATCTTTTCATCTTCATATATTGCACACAACTTCCATCAAAAGAGGCCCATAGTCAATCTGCCGTCAAATCCCCAATTTTTATAGCCTCCTATTGAGCAACAAAGAACCTGAGTAGCATATGTTGCTTAATCCGTATGTCAGTCTCCCTGCTCATATAGCTTCCGAATGCTTCCGAAATGGTAGTAAACACATCTAAGCCTGAATACCAATGCAGACCATTCTGTACTAAAAGCTGTGTCCTCGCCGCCAAAATCCTGCCATACACTAATAACAACTTCTTTTCGAGAAGCTCGTACAGAGAAGTCTGTAGTACAGTATACACAACTGCTGCAGACTTCAGTATGCAGTAATCTAAAGGCCCTCTCAATGCATACATCGAATCCGTTCCTGGGATCATTATTGACCCTTCCATTTGTTTCAGCCTGAGTATCTAGAGACATGCGGCCGGCGTAGAACTCAGTTAGGGTACCTGTGAGAGAGGGGCCTTCCCGATGAGGGCAGATTGATATGTATCCCATAGATTGCATTGATATCGGGCCTTTGGCTTGAGAGTAACGTCGAACGGTATGAAGAAGGTATCGTCCATTGACAATCTTTGGATACACCGAATATTTTCTCTTGACCTTGTTGATATCCAAGTTGTTTGGTCTGAGATACGTGTGATATGGTGCAATGAGACTCTTGAGATAGTTCTCATATCTTGGCTCCATATTCTTCAATCGGGTGTACTTGAGCGTAAGTTGAACATATATATGGCTTAGACGAAATCCATACTGCCCATGGTATTCTGGTCCGTTGCGACACTTTGAGTCATATAAAGTATACAAAGAATGTGCCGGTGTATCTGAAACGTTGATCCGATGAAGCTTGGTGCATTCGATACAGACCCACCGATCAGGTAGTGATCGAGCGCGCTGACTGAGATATAGCAATCGCTCCTCTGATGTGTCTGGGCGATATTTCTGAGCAGGAAGATTTCGATGCGCAACCGCTTGAAATCTGCGGCAAGTTTGGCTAATAAGCATCTGGCTATGTTGAGGGAGATGAGTCACTATAGCGTTGAGTAGCTCATTTGGTAATTCGAGAATCGCACACCGCGTGGGTGTGGTTTCGGGAGGCTCCCGTCTTAAGGAGAGATAGAGTAACTGAATAAAAGTTACTAAGGATTGGTAAAGTACGCGAATGAATTCCATGTTGGAAGTGTTTCTTCAGCGTTTTGGGGCAAATGGATGTATTATAGATGGGAATGGAAAACGAAGATGTCGAAAGGTGAATGAACGTCTTCGGTTGCATTATATATATGTATTTCAACACTCGGAACTTTCCATGGGATAGATACACAAGGTCTTATCTTATACTTTAGGAAACCAGCGTGTTGAAATTTTATTAGGTAGAGACTGTTCATGGCTATCTTTTACTTTTTTATGGTCGTCTCAGTGACGCGATACAAATAGACTCAGCGCGGAAGCTTTTCTAAGTACATGGCTTTTTGAACCAAGATTCTATGGCGAATTTTAAGTTCCTTATATAATTTTATAGGTCTTCGCCCTTCATGCGTGTCGAGCATCTCCTTGTGCTATTCTGAGCGGGATCGTGGAAGTTGACAAGAAGCGATTCACTTGATGCATAGATGAACGAACTTTACTAGAGTTGTAAAATAATATCGGTATGTTGCTATAAATGAAGTATGCCACTTAATATGAAGGGAGATTTACAATCAGCGCACCTATGCTGTAGCAATTAGACTAGGCGGCTTCGACTGCAGTACATTTCCCTCCAGGTTGTATTCATAAGCAGCGACGACCATTATGGGGCGATACGGAGCTTTCATCCCTCTTCTCAAGGACTGAATATATCGAGGAAATGGAGCCCCATAAAGTTATATGGTGAGTTATAGAGTGGTATTGAGAGTTGATCCAGTGGCCTCAACCTATCCAGCCAGACTGTCCATCCTTCTCGCACTTACCCGTCCATTGGCAAAGTCTCTTCGCGGCCTCTGCCGTCCTTTTCTCCCCACCTATGCTTAAAACATGAAGCGTAGCTGGAGGTGTGAGCTTATTGGCCGGGTTGAGCGTGCTCTGCATTATTGGTGTTATTTGCCTTTATTTCTTTGGTGCAAATCTGAGAAAGAGGAGCAAGTTCGCTACGTCCTGAGATTTGCCGGCGTTTAAGGTTTGCAGCGACCTGTCTACTCGGAAAGAAATCTATCCAAGTTATGAACTTTACGGCCTATTTTACATCTGGTTGTACGCCTGATAGTTACCTGAGTTAGATCCGGCATTGTATCGCGTAGACAAGTAATACGGAGGCAGTTTTGGGACTCGGTCGAGGTACGAACTTAGACGCGCATCCTACAATGCACATAGGTATCACTAAGCTGCTACAGTTCTTGATCATTAAAAAAGACACCCGTTTCTACATAAATATTTCATCGATATACTACTTTGATGTTGCTGTTCAACACAATTGCTTTTATCCATGATGCGGGGAACCTAGTACAAAGCTGAGGAGCCGTCACGATACCTGGAGGCACATATCAGCTGAATGACACGGCGCCGTGATCTAACCAAGACTAGTGTCAGTCTGTATGCTGCCTAGTGAAAGAGAATGCTAAATTACGCGACACGGGTGGTGTATATTTGGCGCCAATAGAATTGGGAGTACGGAATAGATCTGGTGAATCCTGATTTGCCTACCCCGCCGATGGAGATGCCTGCAGTAGATTTGTTATATTCCTCGTTGGAATATGAGGGAGATTGAACAAACAATTGCTCTTACGAAACCGAGAGACACTAGTTTATACGTGTCTTTGCAAGTCTTCTTGGTAAAGACAAGATGAACAACTCAGAGAGGAGTGGAAATGGTCCGCCGAAGAGCAATGGTATTGACAACGTCGAAAGACTCACTCCAAGGCCTCAACAGTCGGTTCCAGGATTCCCCTCGCCTGTTGTGGGCTCGTATGACGATCTGAAGCTTCGTTCTGTTCCTTCATCATTTTTGGAGACTATCATCAATAGAGTGCGAAAGCAGCCTGAAAGTCATAAAAAGAAGTAAGATGACAATTAATGCCTCTCTAGGCTTCCAATACCCTTACTAACTTTGGATATGAGAGCAGAATATCAGTTTGGAAAAACTCATAGCGACCGAACAGACGGAACTATTTGTGAAGCAGAAGGCCCCTCGGGTCTAGTTGCCATCAAAACAATTGTCAAGAAAAAAGCATCCTCGGCAGAAAAAGAAGTGAGTAGCGAAATAAACGCTCTACGGCGATTAAACCACACTCACATAATCCAACTCATTGATTGGTTTGAAACCCGAGTTAGTTTGAGGATGCTCGTGCAATTGTGTATTAACCGCTAACACTTTCCCTAGGATAACTATTACATAGTCACACAGAATACCGATGGAGGCAGTCTTTTTGATCGTGTAATAGACCTTACTAAATTGCGGGAGAGAGAGGCGACAGTCATTATACTTCAAATTCTCAGCGCTGTTGCCTATTTGCATAGCAATTCTATCATCCATCGAGGTGAGCAATACAGATAATATCAGTGCATATATCATCATCGCTAATAACACATAGACATAAAGCCTGAGAATATAGTCTATGCCTCGAAAGCTTTCGATTCACCCGTTATTTTGACTGGCTTCGGGTTTTCAGCCATACAAAGTTCTGCAGATGAGGTCTTTTACGACTTTGTTGGATCATTTGGATATGCTGCCCCAGAAGTAGTACAGAAAGTTGGACACGGTCGAGCCGCCGATATTTGGTCGATTGGCGTTGTCACATATGTACTATTGTGTGGCTACACGCCATTCCGGAGCACTAATATTCAGGATTTTCTCGAGGAATGTACTCAAGAGTCTGTAGTTTTCCATGAAAAATTCTGGAAGAATGTTGGTCAAGACGCAAAAGACTTTATTTCCAGTCTGATGAATCTGGCTCCTGGAAAACGACCCACCTGCCAGGTATGTCCAATCACTCATTGTCTTTCTCTACCAAGATATTGTGTCGCAAACTTCTGACCATGGGTTAACTTATTCTTCGAAAAGAATGCGCTCGCACATCTATGGATTGATAGTATGCCTTCAGCGGCGGCAAAGATGAATACAGTCGAGCAACAGTTTCTACCACTCTTGCCATTATAACCACATTGCGAGCAAAGAAATGGACATCAATTATTAAAATTTAAAAGCTGAAATGGAGATGAAAGGATTTAAGATTACAGTATAAATTCATCGAGTCATTAGGTACCTCGTCTAATGTGGTACTCCAAAGAGGAAATATTGATATGAACCTCTTGCACGGAGCTACATGACAAGCTGGTTGAAAACTCTCTAAAAACGAGTATATTTTTTAAGCATATATCGCTCTTACAAAAGCGAATAGCAAATCTCCAATTGCAACAAAATCAGAAGTAAATAATAACTGCCAATACTCCGCGATAAAGGCTCAGCACCCAAGCACTACCATAGGTAGCCATCATTGGTCAATGCCACGAAGAAGTTAGTGCACCACAAAGTCCCAGTTATTTGAAGAAAGGATTTCGAATCATCCACAGATAGTTAGCCTTCAGCCAGCGTGAAGATCCGGCCTTGGCTAACACGGATAAAAATCCGACGCAGAAATGCCAAAAGCATTTGTCTATTACATGAAGACCGCCAATTACATAAAGATAAAGACCGCCGCAGAACAGGTGATCAAAAAGGCTTCCGCCAATCATACGTCCAAGCCTGCTTGTATTTTCCCGTCCTTTCTTTACAATGACAATGGCACTACCAACTCATTTTACCCTCAATACTGGATCTAAGATCCCCGCAGTCGGCTTTGGAACTTGGCAGGCTCGCCCAGGGCAGGTTGAGCACGCGGTTGAAACAGCCCTTCGGGCTGGATATCGACACATAGATTGTGCTGCGATATACCGTAACGAAGCCGAAGTAGGACAAGGTATTCGTGCTAGTGGAGTGCCCAGAGAGGATATTTTTATTACTGGAAAGCTCTGGAACACCAAACATGCCCCTGAAGATGTTCAAAGCGCATTGGACAAGACCCTTAAGGATCTTGGGACAGATTACCTAGACTTGTTCTTGATGCATTGGCCGGTGTAAGTCTTGGTATTTATTGTATAACACCTGTCTTGTTCGATTTACTTATCGAGGCAATTTAGGGCTTTCAAATCTGGAGATGATTGGTTTCCGTTGGAAAAAGACGGTGTCTTTCAAATTTTGGACATTGATCCAGCAGTGACATATTCAGCCATGGAAAGTCTACTGCAAACAGAAAAAGTTCGAGCCATTGGTGTTTCCAATTTCACCATTAAGCGTCTCGAGGATCTGATTAGCAAGACAAAAATAATTCCAGCCGTTAATCAGATTGAAGCACACCCGTATCTCCAGCAGCGCCCGTTGTTTGACTTTTGCCAATCGAAAGGTATTCTCATCGAGGCCTACTCTCCTCTTGGAAACAACCAGACAGGAGAGGCACGAACAGTGGATGATCCACTGGTTGCGGATTTAGCCCAAGAATTGGGTTGGGATATTGGGCAAGTTCTCTACTCTTGGGGTGTACAACGTGGAACAGTCGTGCTACCTAAGAGCATCACGCCAGGCCGAATTGCGTCCAATTTGCAAGTCAAAGAGCTGCCTCAGCATGCGTTCGAGAAGCTAAACGGACTTGAGAGAAACAAGCGATATAATTGGCAGTCATTATGGGGCTTTGACATCTTTCAAGAAATTGGACGTGATGAGATTGCACGCATTGCTAGAGAGGCGGGACCAGAAAACTTGAAGAAGTTTGCGAAATAGAAGATCTAGATTATTATGTAGTATAATTCTGTTCATGTCCCGCCTGAGTCCCATCTGGTGATATTACTACTTCATCCAAATTGAAACTCGGCCAAAAAGCCTAAAAGATGTTAGTGTGAGTGAAAATAATTGTATGCAGACAGAAAAACTTACAGATGAGTCTAAATCAAGCCAATCAGTTAGTTGCCAGTCCAGGAAAGTAGGCATTTCCGTCGCCAAATTGCTCTGAGCAACGGGGTGAAAGAGTGCTCTATCTTCAGTGTCTAGCATCGGAGTGGCCAAGTTTTGATCACCCTGCTGTTCTTTCGGCGTGGTATAGTGCGTCTTCGAGTGCTGCGGAGTTGACTGGTTCATTGCAGCGGCTCTAAAACCTTCCAGGATAACTGCATATCGTCGACTGGGTGAGTTTGAAGCGGTTGCTCGTGCAAGGTGGCCATGACAACTCTCCGCCAACTGCATTAACCTCGCTCTGTAACCAGGATCGTCGGTGGCTCCCATGCGATGCTGCTGCATCACCCATACATAAGTCACCACAAGGGCGCAGAATGTCACATAATGCGTCCACCAGAAAGCATGGAAGATGGGACTTCCGCGCGCCATAGTATCCACCGACTCCAGAACATCTTTGGCGGCTTTGATGCAATCGCTCACTTGGGTTATATAGGCAGATGCTGGAGAGCGCATCAGAAACAGGCGATTGGCGTGCATGATAGCATGCGAGTGAGCCAGGCCAAGCGCCAAAGCAGGTCTTCGATAGCTGGGGATCAAGATGGACGGATGAACGGCGCCTAGATGAGGCGGTAGACTTTGGTGCCAGTCTTGAATGCGTTGCGTTAAGGCTTTGGCAGCCGCTATCCTCTCGATCTCAGAGGTATGCTTAGCGGTATACATTTCTTGCGAGACGGCTCCAATTATCTTGGCAATACTGCAATTTTATAAGTTAGTAAAGTGCCTACTTGGCGTGAAAGAGAGAAAGATCATTTTGGCTTACCGTGCATGAAAAAACAGAGCATCAGTATGACATCCCCGACGATCATCGGGATCACCAATAGGGCCATCCACTGACATGTCTTCGTCGTTGATTCGATCTGGCAGTTCTTGATCGATGTAATCATCGTGAAAATGACGCGGTCGTCCAAACACAACTCCCAGATAGTTATCGAGGACATACGCAGTCCAAAAGGTTCTGAGAGAGCATTGCTTCTCAATATAGTCGGTCGACTTTTGCCTTCTCCTCCAATCTGCACGCCGCTGTAAACCAAGCGCGGATATAAGCTGCAGCGCGTTTCCAAATATGTACCAGCTCTGATTGAAGCGAGAGGTTGTGAGCAAGTATAATACTTGGACGATGCGGACTTGCGCGGACTCTAGCTTGGGAAAGCCTGTTTCCTGATCTGTAAGTCGCATCGAGAAGCGGAAAAAAACATCGCCTAGACGAAGTGCCTGACAGTCCCTGGCAGGGAGTCCTTTGGACTTTTCCTGATGGAACTTGGCAATTGCAAGCATTACGTATATAATGGCGGCTTTTGTACGGCCAATACCGTGCCATACAGCCACCCTTTCTTTTAAGTTGCCCTCCATATTGCTCAGCCAGGCCTCTGTAGAAGGACGATGCAAGATGCGGTAGGTCGCAATACAGACATCGAAATATAGAGTCAAAAGGTCCCTAGCTTCCTCTGGATCAGGTAGACAAGGCTGCTGTTGAGCACCCTCGCTTTCAACTGCCAATGGTTTGTCTCCAGCCATATACATCAATTGGTTCTCTGCCAACAATCGGGAATCGTCGGTTCCCTGGCTACTCCCATGAGCAGAGAGGCGCCTTGATGCTCGATGAAGAAAAGCCAAGCTTGATGTTGGATCAAATACCTGGCCTTGAATTTCCGCCATCCCAAGCTCCGGGGATGCTCGAGAGGGAGCAGCTGGCCCCCCTGGTCGTTGAGATAGATCGTCTAGCGGTGCATTCTCACTGGGAGTTGTGCCAGCATTTGATATGAAGGACACAGCATTAGCGATGGCGAAGGTCTCGTTCAGAGAATGTCTGCCACCGCCTGCAGACCGCCGGTGGCTAACATCAGATGATGGAGGAGGCGTAGGCGGCATACCGCGAGTATACTTGGCTTCATACAAACATACTCGGCCTCTCGATATGCATTTTGCGCATGGCTGGTCACCGCTGCATTTTGCCTTTCTGGACTTGCAAAAGTCACAAGCGCGACTAACCTTACGCGTCTTCCGAGAGACAGGGTCAGCAGGGTCCTTAGCGATGTCTTCAACGCTCTCAACGCTCTCAACGCTCCTCTTCTGGCTTGTAAGCTCCGGTTCCATTTGGCGATTAGTCAAAAAGCGTGGTGGATACGAATTGGACGCCTCGTTTCGGAATTGGATCGCTGTGAGTTTTCGTTGTCCCTGCGACGAAGCGAGGAACACAGCGCAGGAGGCGGAAAAGAAGCCGAAGGATGCAGTATTAATACCGAGCCAAGACAGCGGAGTCCTAAAATAGCTGCGTCGAGCTGTGGAGGAAAAGACAGGGGCTACGGTATGTCACGTTTGCGGGGATACCATCAAATGAGAAGCTTACGAAAACCACCAATCCTGTAATATGATCCACTTTGACAAGTCTAGACTTGATCTAGCTACTAGAGTGCTTATTGTGGTATGATGGTTATGTTTTGAGTTGTGAAGCAGCATTTGAGTCAGTTGCCATGGATCTATATTTAACATTGCGATATAGTTATGTAGTCGCTTACGCAATTGGGAGAGTTTCGAAGCCATCACAAGGTCATGAAGTAAATGTTACAAGACACAAAATATTAAATAAATGCTGGTAACAACAAATGATCGTAGCATCAATCTTACTATCTCCAAATCACAGGAATCACAAGTTCGCCTTATAGCATGTGCAGCCAGTGCAGCGCTCCAATACTGACAACTCCAAATCTTAACAAGGCATATCTTCGCTTAGAGCGTATACTTGAAAAGTAAGCTCTTATCACCTAATTTGAGCAATTCGTCTTCCGAAAATTGAGCTCTGACTGCCTCTTCAGAGATCTTTGACTTCTGTTTGTTGGCCCAGATATAGCTTAGTTCCAATAACAGAGCCGCGAGGACGCCAGACGCGCCAAATGCCAGAGAAAGTCCGAAGCCCGTGTGGTAAGTAGGCGCCTCTTTGTCAAGATACATGAAGCTGCCAATAATACCTCCGATGTTACCCATGCAAATGCAAAAGGCAAGTCCAATTGCACGACGGCTAGCTGGAGCCAGGTTGTTGGCAGCCCAGCTTGTGGCAGACGGATGAACAGGATAGATTCCCATACACGTCAATACAAGAGCAAAATATCCTGGCCCTGTATGACTTCCTCCTAGCTTGCCGTCGAATCCCATCACCACGGCGTATCCAATGGTGATGAGCAACATGGGAGCCGCAATGAAGGGCATCCGCCACAGAAAGCGGTCAGACAAGTAGGCAAAGAAAATGGAAGAAATGCCTCCTGCAACATAAGCTGGCACCGTCATAAGCTGAGCGATTGTGTTGTTTGTAAAGCCCATTGCTTTGATAATGGAAGGCAGGGTGAATTTAGTTCCGTAAGAACAGGCTGAAATGCATAGCAGAATGTATGCTTGGAGATAGAGCCTCCAGTTGGTGAGAACCATTTTGAATTCGTACCAGTTGAATCTTTTTTCGGAGTATTGTTCCGAGAAACGTCCGCCTTGCTTCACGAAATGTTGAAGTTCGAGAAATCTAATCTCATCTGCGGACAGCCATCTACCGGAAAGCGAAGGCGAATCCACCAGAAAGAAGAAGCAAAGCACGCCAAGCAAAGTGGTAGCAATACCCTCGAGAAGGAAGATCCATCGCCACCCTTCATAGCCGCCAACGCCATCCATCAGCGCAATTGCGGCAGCCAAGAGGCCAGAAAATGCCCCTGATAAAGCGCTGGTGCAGTAGAAGTATGCAATTCTTGTGGCAAGCTCTTTGGGCATGTACCAGAATGCGCAGAGATAAACCGCACCAGGATAAAATCCAGCTTCAAAGACGCCGAGAAGGAGTCGTACAGCAAGTAAGCCGCCGAAATTCTTGACAACACCGTGCATAGTCATAACGATGCCCCAGAGAATAACAAGAGAGCCGAGATAAACCGAGGGCCTAAACTTTCTCAACAAGACATTGCTGGGAACTTCAAGCAAAATGTATGGGATGAAGAAAAGGGCTAACACAACATTGTATTGGTTCCCCACGAGATGTAGGTCTTCGGAAAGGCCTTCAATCTTGGCGTTTCCAATGTTTGCGCGATCAAGCTGCGAGATGAGATACAGTATCGCCAACATCGGTACCAGGCGCAAATCGATCTAAAGCACATTCAAAAATAAGCGTCAAGTTCATCTGATTTGGGATTGTTGTTTAGGTCGTCTTACCTTTCTGACGATTTTCTTCCTCTGCGCTTCTGTTATACTGTTGTAGAAAGCTGCATCTTCTTCGCTTAAGCCCAAGACAGGTATATTGTCAATGACCTTCACTTGAGCAGATTTCTCAATATCATGATTCATGTGGTCATCTCTATCGTCCACCATGACGATATCAGGTTTGTCGACCTTGGTAGTGTCTCCCGCCATGCTGAATCTTGATGGGAGATGCCAAGAGAATAGTAATCTCGCTGAGATAGCTGGCTTGTCTCAAATTGTTGACCCAAGTAGGTTATACAATGACTGAGTAGAAACAATGGAGAAGCTCGCTGCTTCTTTGGTGATTGAATCACCTGGATGTGCCGACATTTTATTATAAACCGGAATTCCACCTGCTCTCACCCATACACTCGTATAACGGTGCCTCTACCGAATCCCCAGATTTTCATTAGCCCCGCGCTTCATGATCTGGGGTAAGTTCCACTCACATTTAGCTAAAGAATGGTGGACTGAGCGGACCTTTATCCGCAGCCAAGATGAAGATCGTCGCGATGCCGGATAAGAATCCGCAATATTGGGCTATCGACAAAGCAACATGAGTTACAATTTCGATGAGCAAATCCCATATCATAACTCTTGGCAAGCTTAGTAACAGAGCACGGATATGGTTGACTTTGCTTCTTTGTGAAATAGGTCGCTCATTCCCACAATCGTCGAAGGAGATTTCTCATGGTAACGCATGAGCAGATCGAGCTAGAGACACCATGCCCGCTACAATCTACGTTCCTTCTTCTCGACCAGATACTCCCAGCAACGCGCCAGGACATATTCTAACTCAGTCTTCAAGCACTACTACCAATGCATTCAAATCTGATTCAGCATTACGAACAGTTGATGCATTGGTACGCCAACGGGCTATCGCCTATCCCGAAGATCATATTGTCTCATACCCGAGATCAGGTATCGACTTCATAGACTACAACTTACGAGAACTTGATGTTTTTGCTTGGAGAGCGGCAAATCGATACGCGCAATATGTTCCCGCGCGAAAGTCTTCTCAAGAAAAGCCGCGTGTGGTCGCGCTCTTGGGTCTGTCAAACTTTGAGTATCTCATAACCTTGTTAGCTTTGACAAAGCTCGGACATACGGTTTTGCTTGTTTCAACAAGAATCACAGTCGAAGCTGTTGAATCACTCATAAATGCTACATCAGCGGCTACAATTGTTGCCGATAAGAGGCATTCCAATACCGCCAAAGCAGTCCAGGGACTAGTGCCCTCGCTACAGCTCCTTGACATTGTTGACCGTGCGGTATTTGAGTACTCTATTGAGGCTCATGGCGATACTCAGCTTGATTCTCAGCTGGATGCTGAGATTGAGACCCAAAATATCGCTTTCATAATTCACTCTAGTGGTAAGCCCGCCCCAATGGGCTATGTTTTGACCAGTCAAATATTGATGAGAGAATAGGATCAACTGGGCATCCAAAGCCGATATACCAGTCTCACAGGTCATGCCTTGCAAATTATTCCGTGAGCATGAATATGAAATCTTTCATCACATTGCCATTGTTTCATAATCATGGTATTTGCAACTTCTTTCGAGCTTTACACAGCCGGAAGTCGATTCATCTTTACAACGCTGAGCTTCCATTGACGCAAGACTACCTGCTCAAAATCATGCAAGCAAATAACTTTGAGATATTCTACGGTGTTCCCTATGCGCTCAAACTACTCTCAGAGACACAGAAAGGCATTAGTGTTCTTCAAGAATTGAAGGTTGTAATGTATGGTGGCTCAGCCTGTCCAGATGATCTCGGAAACTTGCTTGTCGAGAATGGAGTCAACTTAATTGGTCATTATGGCGCGTGAGTCTATATGGTACCTAATAATATTCTCAATGACTGTAATATTAACCATTAACAGGACAGAAGTTGGACAACTGATGACCTCTTTCCGAGCTGAGGGCGACAAAGAGTGGAATTATGTACGAGAGACTGAGAAACTTTCCAAGTTCTTACAATGGGTTCCACGCGGCCCAAACCTATACGAATGCGTTGTATTGGATGGTTGGCCATCCAAGGTGCAATCTAACCAGCCCGACGGCTCCTATGCCACAAAAGACCTATTCCAGCCTCATCCAAGTATTCCTCGAGCATGGAAATACATTGCACGACTCGACGATACCATAGTTCTTGTTAACGGCGAGAAATTCAATCCTGTAATGATGGAGGGCAAGATACGATCTAACAAAAATGTGGCCGAAGCCGTCGTATTTGGTGCTGGTCGAGCGCATCTTGGGATGCTGCTTATTCCAGCTGCAAGATTGGCCGCTCGTACTGATGAGGAGATTCTTGATACGATTTGGCCAGTCATCGAGTCAGCAAACAAATCTGCGGATGCATTTGCTCGAATCTCTCGCAACATGGTTCGAGTATTGCCACACGATTGTTCATATCCTCGCACAGACAAGGGAAGCATAATCCGTCAGGCTTTTTATAAGCAATTTCAGCAAGAAATTGAAGAGACATATGATCTTGCCGACACTGTGTCTGGAGAGCTTGTGCAGCTTGATCTCCCAGAGCTTCGCCAGTTTCTGAGAGGTTTGCTTGAGAAGACCGCTGGTTCACCGAAAGCCATTGCAGACGATGACGACTTTTTTGTGTTGGGTCTAGACTCTCTGCAAGCTATCCAAATGAGAAGTGAGATACTGAGAACAATTGACATTGGTGGAAATAAACTTGGACAACAAATCGTGTTCGAGCAGCCTTCGATCAATAAATTGAGCTCTTTCTTACTTAGCCTCCGAATGGGTGTTGATAAGAATGAAGAGCCATCGATCGAACAACAGATGGAAAGTCTCGTGGCGCAGTATTCGAATGCGTTTATGTCGAAACCTTCCAGGCCATCAATAGTAAGTTCATTTACACACGACACTTTGAAGACAATCCCCATTTAACATTTGTCTCTACCAGGTTGTTACGGGAGCTACAGGTTCTCTGGGGGCCCATGTCGTTGCAAAATTAGCCTCTCGGCCAGATATCGACCACATCTACTGCCTTGTCCGGGCTGATGATGCATCTCATGGCCACAAACGAGTTGTGAGCTCGATGATACAGAGAAGGGTATACCATTCATTATCGCTGTCTTCCCGGCGCAAGATCGTGGTCATACCCTCCGATCTAGCCGAACCAGATCTTGGCCTTTCCAAATCAGCCTATGAGACAATAACGGAAGAATTGTCTGCCGTCATCCATTGTGCCTGGTCAGTGAACTTTAACATGCATTTATCCAGCTTTGAAAAGGGCAATATTGCAGGTGTATCTCACCTCATACATCTCTGTCAAGCCGCGCAACCGCCAGCAACAATGAACTTTTGTTCATCTGTCAGTACATGTTCACAGGCGACAGTTATCCCGGTACCTGAACGCTCTCCAGACTTCGCATGGGCTCAGAACATGGGATATGCACAGTCTAAGTCGGTTGCTGAGCATATCTGTGCCAAGGCCTCGTCTCAAGGCGTTACGGCTCGCGTGCTGCGCGTCGGACAAATCATTGGAGATACAGAGCACGGTGTCTGGAATGCCCAAGAAGCAGTACCTATGATGATGCAAACTGCAATAACGATAGGAGCTCTACCGAAACTCCAAGAAACGCCATCATGGCTACCTGTTGATGTTGTAGCAGATGCTGTCACAGACATATCGCTTTCAACTGCAGGCAGTATTTTCGCCAACATCACCAATCCACATGTCTTTAGTTGGAGCAATGATCTTCTGCCAGCTCTACGCAAATGTGGACTTGTCTTTGATGAAGTTGAGCCGAAAGAGTGGATTAAAAGATTGCGAGCGTCGAATCCCAATCCAATCGCCAATCCACCTATCAAATTGACGGACTTCTTCGCATCCAAATATGATAAGGATTCATTTAGCCCATCGAAAACTTTTGCCACCGATGTCGCCAGATCTTTGTCGCCAGCTTTGAACAAGGTTCCCAGTCTACTAGATGACCATGTCGCAAAGTTCGTCGGCTACCTAACCGAAAGAGCGTGGAAGAAATCAGCATCTCCCTCTGCTATTGAGAAACTGGCAATCGCCATGATTGGACCTTGCGGGACCGGCAAATCTACAATCGGAAAGCAGATATCACAAACCCTCGATGTTCCATTCATCGAAGGCGATGAACTGCACTCTCGCCAGGCCGTTGAGAAAATGCGGTCTGGGGTGAGTCTCACCGACGAGGATCGCATCTCGTGGCTAGATCGAATAAGTCAACGTACAACAGACACGCTTGTCGACCTTGCTTATGGTTCAGTGGTCATCAGCTGCTCTGCACTGAAGGAAGCATATCGTGACCAGATTCGTCACCATATGGCTGCAAACAAGGTGAAAGTTGTTTTCATAAGCCTAGAGGCCGACAGAGACGTTCTTGTTAAGCGATTGCAGGAGCGCAAGGGGCATTATATGGGTGAAGCATTGGTTGATAGCCAGATTGACTTATATGAGCCGCCTAGCAGTAAAGAATATGACATTGTGTCCGTAGATGCAGGAAACGATGAGAAGACGGTATTGGAGACGGTTCATTGGCTACTAGAAGACGCCATTAAATGGCTCTGAGGACGTCTATGACGCAGCTGTTGGTCGGAACACTGAATCAATGTGCAGTTATCCTATTATTGGTAGTGTTTTAATTTTAACCGCGCATGTAAGTGTTATTCGTGAAACCAGTCTTTATTTCATGTAACAGATGATAGAGGTCTTATTAAACATCTTGTTTGCTTAATCCAATCGACTTTATAGCGTTAGACCCTACAACTTGAATCGCTTTGTTCACAAAGGCTCCATCAGCACCAATGGCCCAGCTGGTACAATCAGAGGCCCTTGACTCTCCTGGACGATCCTCCATTTAGAGTCCGCATACCCCAGCGCATAGCGCCCGATATTTGGTTCAGTAGTACGATAAAATGCAGCTCTTAGTGGCCCCTCTTCATCCTGATCCCAATACAGCCTCTGAAGCCAGGAATGAAGTCGAGGGTAGTCATGTCGAATCAACTTGAGATTGCATTGGAAGACGCTATGATAGGCAACGTCGAAACGCGCCAAGGTTGTGTACAGGCGTATATCGGCCTCGGTGATGAAGTCTCCAAAAAGAAAGGGCTTGCCATGACCAAGATGCTCTTCAAGGCGGTCGAGGGATGCGAATAGCGGACGTATGTTTTCGTCATACGATTCTTGCGATCTTGAGAAGCCGACTTTATAAACACCGTTATTGACGGTGTTGTACACCCAATCGTTCATCTCATCGATCTCAGCTCTAAGCTGTGGTGGATAGAGACCATGGCCAGGGCGGTTTTCTTCGCGGAGATGCTCTGGAAGGAACTCATCAAACTCGGAATAGAGCATACGAATAATCTCTGAAGATTCGTTGTTCACTAGGACATCGGCCTTTTTGTCCCACAATACAGGGACTGTATATCGACCTGTGTAGTTGGGATCGGCTTTGAGATACAGTTCTTTGAGCTTCTTGAACCCGTGGAGGGGATCTTCTGTTAGTGAGCCCCCTTCGCCACTGAAGTACCATCCTTCAGGGCCCATGTGAAAATGAACTTGGTAGACATCAATGATGGAATCGAGGCCTTTGAGGAGGCGCACTATCATGGTTCTATGGGCCTAAAGAAAGAGTGTCAACCGTAATTCTTTCCCCGGTAGTTGTAGGAGATGCAAAAATTAAATTGAACATCGGTATCACTTACCCATGGGCAGCCAGGGGAGAGGTATAACGCATATCGACCCTTCTCAGCCGGGAACTGTGAAAACGGATCCTTGGAGATGAAGTTTCGGAAGATACTGTCTGGCCGAGTGAAGCGACCTTTGTCGTGATAAATCTAGACGACTGGATTAATGATCAAGGACAATGATGGTGCCAGAGTTTGAGAGCTGGGCGCTATACCTGCTGAGCCGATGGCATTGTGTCCAACTAGCTGAAGTATATCACCACGATTGGTAAAGACTACTACGGGGGAGCTATAACCAGGTAAACCAATATAACATCTCCTGCCCTTTTTAATAAAAATGTGAATGGCGATGAGTACATCAAGTTTGCAGATTACTTTTTACAATTGAACATCTCCTCATTATGAGCTTTTGAATCAAATGCTCATGACGTGATGGATGAATAAGCTTACAAATCTGAAAGCCACGGCGCGGGGATGGTATTTCCAAGCCTTTGTCAACTCAAGCTAGGGTATTTTGAGCTCCAGATGGATTAAAGCATCCGCTTCATCATATGAAGATTGTATTGTATTTTATTAGCATTATGAAAGATAAAATAGTCGTGATGAAATGATGTATTACGTGTGGGGTTGAACAGACCCTAAGCGATGGACATTCCTGGCAACCAACTGTGTGCAGAGTGCAATGTTTGTCTTCCACTGCAGCACAGAAATAACTACCGTTACGTAAAGTATTAGTAAATGCAGCGCAAGAAGAGGAGTGTGCCTGAAAACAGCCTTGTAAGGAGTTATCATGTGCAAATAATAAGAAAGAAAAAGGGTGTCCGTAAGCATGCATGCACTATATGTTGCTCCTCAGCACTTGCGAGAAGAACAAAATACAAAGTCTAAGAATTAAGCATACGTCTAGACATAGCAGTAGGTTAAAGAGTTAAACACGAAATAAGGGCAGTAGCAATACTGCGCTCGACCAAGTAAGGTACATGTAAGGAACAGACTTTCTTCGCATGGCCTTTCCTAATAGGCTACATTGTAGGTTCATGTTTGTAGCACTCTTTTCAATATCAGCACGTTATGCAGAATTAGTTGTGCTACGGAAGATGATTTCGGGGGTTTTAATGTTTATTTTCGTCCTCAAGCGCTGGGCGACAGTGTTGTCAGATAGCCGGTCTTGTCAGATTACCGGTCGGTCCCACCATAGACCCTTGGTAAACTAACGGATCTCGACGAAAATTCAATCCCGTACATTAATCTTTCGAAAGAAATATTGTGCTTCTGCTATTTGGATTTGCAGTAGTTGTATTATAAACTGCTTTGGTCTCTTCTTTTATAATTTGTTTGAATACGAACCCAAAGCTGGATCGGTTTCCCCAGTGGAATATGCCGACACTAAGAGCTTTCTATTCAACGGCACAATAGCATAGTCAAATGCTGTCCTAACGTAGATGTCACTCGTGTGTCAAATGATTCTATTCATCTGTCGTTTACTACAACTACAAACAGAATCAGTAAACAAAAGGGATATCATCCATGCTGCGTCGCTTAACGGAGAGTGTCCCCTAGTTGTCTCCACTACCCATCAATAGGGGAGAGTTGATTGCAATACGGCGGTCAAGAGTTCATGCGTTATGAAGAGACCTGGCGCTTACGGAGAGTATATGTAGATGAACTAAGATTGGTACTTTGGCACGAAAGAAAAAGACCGGATGTATGGATAGGCTACCTCTGTGGTTCTTTTGGGGGCGAACAAAGTCCACTCCTCGGTGTGTCCGTCGGATTCCTTGTGCCCATTGTTTTCTCATCTGAAACTACTTGTACGTGTACATACCTGAATATTGTCAAGGCTCTTAATTCCAGTATTTGAACACCCCGTACTCCATCATTCGCCGATGGTTCAGAAGCGATACCATCATACCGCAAAACCGCGGCCTGGACCGCAACACCGCAGTCTTGACCTGTGACAGGCTCTGGTCCACATTTATGCACTCTAATTCAACACGATAAACGCCTTGGTCAGACTTCTAGCGTGGTCTTTAGTTGTCAACCAACCCAACTTATACATCGGGCCTCTAAGTTGGCAACTGGAAGCCCCGCTGGAAGTCTGACGAAAGGGCCTTAGCGATACGCCGCCAAGCTGCAAACGGCTAAAATCTGACTGATATATATCATAAAACCGAGCAAGAAACTCCGTTCAGTCGTTGTTCAATAACTAATCAAAGCCGATCATGGGATATTTTTATTTCTGCTCACCAAGCTGTGTAGCCTACTATGTAAATTAATTTGTCGTAGTCGTCTTCGGTCGGCTATATAAGATGATATCCATCCGTGTCTAGTGTGTCGTAATGTGGCTTAACAAACGACATCATTGCTCCTTTGTAGATACAGATTTCTGCCGTTCAAAACATCCTCTTTTTCAATATGTCAACATCCTCCGGCAGCATTACAACTTTTGATGGAGTGACACTCCGATACATCACTGCTGGAAAAGAGTCAGACCCTGTTCTGCTCTTGCTTCCTGGCTGGTTCCAAACTGCAATCCAATGGCGAAAGCAAATTGCACATTTCAGCACGAAGTACCGTGTTATAGCAATTGACCATCGTGGTCAGGGTGATTCTGACAAGCCTGGTCGAGGGTACCGAGTGACACGATTGGCCGCAGACTTGAATGATCTCATCACTCAGTTGGATCTAAAAGACGTGGTTCTCTGTGGACACTCTATGGGCTGTTCCGTAATTTGGGCATATTGGGATGCTTTTGAAGCTTCTCGCACACGAGTTTCTCGACTCATACTTGTCGACCAATCACCTTGTATGACCGCAGACCCATCATGGGAACCAGGTGTTGCAAAGACTTTAGGAGCGATATTCACCCCTGGAAAGGCTCACGAAATGGGTGTCAGTTTCCGCAGTCCTGGAGGCTACGAATTTGCATCTGGATTCTTGAAATCTTTGTTCTCGCCACTTTTGAGTACAGAAGACTTTGAATGGACGGCACAGCAATGCAGTAAGATGAAGCTGGAGGATGCCGCGGCGCTGTTGGTAAACCACGTGGCACTAGATTGGAGAGATGCTCTTCCAACAATCACTATTCCCACACTCGTTGTCGGCGCTGAAGGAAGTGTTTTCGGTGGAGAGTGCAGTCGATGGGTTGCTTCACATATACCAGGCAGCAAGCTGGAGATTTTTGAGGAAGATGAGGGGGGCAGTCACTTTATGTTTTGGGAAAACGATGCAAAATTTAACAAGGTAGTTGAGGAGTTCTTGCAGGGTTGATAGCTTCTGTTAAGAGCTTGAAATGACAAATAAAAGATGAATCTAATTTATTTTTGGCTGCATCAAACAGGATTCCAATGATAGGGTTGATGGATGATTTAAAGAAAAAATAACATTCGTACTCAAAGATCATCATCCTCATCCGGAAGAGGAAGCATTGGAACACCGGGCATCTCATGCGAAGGAGGGCCATATCTGTCAAGGATAGATGGTTCACCAAGGTTCGCCGGCACATGTTTGAACAGCGGGTCTGCGGCGTTTCTTTTGGCTGTTTCACTCACTCCTCCTCCTTTTCTCTTGATAGAGAGTTCCGACTCGAACGTGATAGTCAAGATGTAATAGTCCAGCTTGCCACCCTTGGGTTTTTGATAATTTGTTCTGTGCTTCTTGTACCAAGCACTCGAACCCGACCAGCGGGATACCTGATGACATTTACCCGACACATCGGCGTACAAAATAGTGCCACCAAATCGTCCGAAGAACCAATTTTCGGCAATATGTTTGCCAATGGCGTCAACTCGGTCTTTCAAGTGTTCCAGAGTTTCGAGCTCGATCCTGAACTCGCTTGTTGAAGGCGAAAAGCCACTGGAAACTGCGCTGATCCAGTCAGCTTTAAAATACAAGGGCATGTCGGGAGACTCCCAATCCCAGCCCCACCAGTCAATATAGCGAATTGTCAAGGTGATTCGGCGAGGATGCAATCCAGGGATCGATAGTAGTACACCCAAGTCGCCGTGCTCTAGGCGGCGCGTGTTTGCAAACACATGGATGCTCTCAATCTCAACTTTTTCTTGGCCCTGCTTCGCCATTTCACCTAACAGAAGCGTCAACTTTGTTGCGTTGCCGTTCCATTGGCCACTCCCGGGCGGTACATGCGGGCCGCATAGCCAGTGTATCTGCTCCTTGAGAGCAAACGGCAGAAACCACGTCTCGCGATAAATGGCACGGCATGTCCTTAGCAACTCGGTGCTCGTCCTGCGAGGTGCGCGATGAGAAGGCCGCCAAAAGGAAGCTTTGGAATCGTATAAGAGAGGTCGACGCCTGTCTTCGTAATCAGACAGCGCATGGGTAAATATCTTGGTGCGAATTTCTGGTGGAATGAGAGAGAAGAGTGGTGAATCTTGTTGTTTATGGCTCCTTTTCGAGAGGAGTCGCTGGTGGAGAGGCACTTCCGAGTTTCTGAGACCCGGGCGGCGGGAGTAACGTTGACCCTGAGGGCCTGTTGTGGACTGAGTTGTGAAATTCATATCGGAAAAAACATAGAGGAATACAGCATGGATAGTTGCAGAATTAGATACTGTATGTAGACTTGCAATTGACATTTATAATCAGCATTAGTCGGAACGTCTGTTGTTGTGATTGGAGAGGCACAAAACAGGCAGCAAACAGGCAGCAGTGGAGAGAGGGGTTTCTATTCGTGGTGCAAATGTGACCATGCGTGTGTCGACTTAGTGTGTGTTTCATAGAATACGCCTGTGAATACGCTTTTAATGCACTGGTCTGGCGTCGTTGGATTTCTACAGCCAACACTCATTCTGGAAGGAGCATCATCCTTGTCCCTTGTACATCACACGAATCACCACAGTAGCCTCACTGTACGGAATTATCAGCTGTGCTGACGATGATGACTCTGCCCTATAAGCTTCTCGAATCAAGCTGAAGCTTCAGAGGTGGGCCTGTAGATTGACTTTAATGTCTCTGTGCGGCACTGCCCGTTTATCGGGATGTAACCTTATTTAAATTTGGGCATTGATCGGCAGAGCTTCACCACCTGGTTTGTGTTGTTGAGATGATAGCTCGCGACTCTCTTGCTTTGGCCAGCCCTGCTGCGATCGATAAATTTTGTTATTGCGACGAATTCAGTCATTTAATCTTAAAATTGGCTAGATCAATTTGTTAAACAGGCTCTTCGTACTGTCTGTAATCAGTGAAACCTACATATAACCTTCTCTTAATAGCTGCTGCTTTTTGCATCTCACGATGTAGCCGTTGATTCAATATAGACGAAATAGCGCAACGGACGAGGCCAACAGTTGCAGAGCTAGTAGCATACAGTTCATAAACAAACCAATTATGTTGTAATTGAAACACTATACTAGGTAGTTGGCTATATCTCAGGTATGCCTCCTAATCTATCAGCAGGCACCTTCTCCATCTCAATCACATCCACCTTATCACTAACCCGATGTTCCAGCACGTAGTTGCGGAATTGTCTAGTCGGTATCTTTTTGTCAAACATTTCGTTAATTTCCTCCAAACTCCGTCCTTTCATCTCCGGAACACAGAAATAGGCAAAGAAGAATGAGCATATAGCTAGAGCTCCGAATATGAAGCCCACTTTGCCCCCCAAATCTGCGTATGGAGCATTGAGTAGATACGGAGTAAAGAATGAAAAGAGAAAGCTATGATACAAAATTAGCAATGAGTTCTCTACAATGGAGGGATAGTTCATAGTAAACTTACTTTGTCACAACATTGACAATGGAAGCAACTCTCTGGGTCTTGTCACGTAATCGCGACGCTGGAAGTTCCGTCGTAACGATGTAGTTCATGGGGTCCCAGCTGAAGCACAAACTGGCCGATGATAGAGCCGTAGCAGCCACTATCACTTGTTTTTGGACAAGCGAGGGATTCGCCGACGTTCCGATGCCTCCCATGGTGAATAGCCAGATCACCTGAAGAACTGAGCCCGTCATGAGGATTGGACGACGACCAACCTTATCTGTAATCGAGATTCCGATCAGACAACAGGTGAAGTTGATGCACGAGCTCATGATGGAATAATTAAAGGGATTGATGGAGCCGATGGATTGGACAAAGAGGGTCCCGTATGCGGCGGTGAATGGTGATCCTGTGGCTTGGATAAAGAAGTTCATGCCCATGGCAACAAGTGTGCGTCTCCGGTTGGTGCCTCGGAAAAGGTCAGAATACCGCCCTTTGTTGTGCTCTTCTACGAGAGATAGTCGCAGTAGCTCAAGATCTTCAAGGGCATTGTATTCTGGGTCGGAGCCACGGAGTGTTTGCAGAGACCGAAGAGCGTCCTCCTCCCTATCCTGGAGTAGTAGCCATCGAGGGGACTCCGGGATGAACCAGACGCATGATGCGACTGTCAAAGGGACAAGATAGAAGAGACCCATTGGGATTCTCCATGCTGCATTGCTCGAAAGCCCACTTGTGCCACGGCAGACGCTGTTGATGATGACACCGCCGAGCAGCAAGCTGGTTTGATACGTTCCAACAGCGAAGCCTCGAATAGGCGCAGGAACAATCTCGGCTTGGAATGGAGGACATGTAGACAGTTCCATGCCGATATATGTGTAGTTAAGGATGCGACCCGCGAGGACTTGCCCTCTTGTTGTGGCCGAGATCAGCACTGTCGCGGACATCATGGCCCAAAGGGACATGCAAAACATGGACATTCTACGGCCATAGCGAGCACTGATGATGCTTCCGATGTAAAGACCTAAAGTGATGATGAATTAGATACATCCTGTTCTTGTTATCATCAAGTGTTGTGTATATGTCGACGTACCAACAGCGAATCCAATAAAGTTGAGGCTGTTCAGAAGAGACAGGTAGTAGGTGGGTATGGCATATGTGTTGGTTTTTGGGTTGAAGTCTCCGAATTGCTTCTTATATGCCAGCATCGCTTGACTTGTAGCAATTCCCTGGTTGTCAAAGCCATAGTTGAAGGTAGACAAGGCAATCAGAGCGACGGAGAGTGCCAACCGAGGGGTGAAATGCCGAGCGAATCGGTTTTCTCGAAGAAATGATAGTGCCATTGTCGGTAGCGCTGAATTCTGAGCTGAAGAACCTGCGACTGTAATTGCAATACTGTTGGATATTGTCGAGTATATATACTCGAACTTAGCCGATGAGCGATCTTCACCCGGGGCATTGGGAGAAAGCAATATCTGCTATTGAGTGATTCAAGCGGCCATCACGTCTTCGCCGAACCATGCTCCGGTTGTTCAAAACTACCACGATTGGTACTAAGCCATGCCTCGTTGAGAAGACGCAGCTGTCGCCTTACCAGCATTCGGTGATAGCGCCCCGTTGAGATGTAGGTCTGAAGTTGGCGAGTGAAGCTCGGTGGACTCAATCATGTGAATTGGGAACTAGAAAATCTTTCCGCGCCGTCAAAAATCTTTCCGCGCGTAAGCAGAATCGGAGCTAATTTAGAGAGAAGAGGCGGTCATCTTTGATGGCAGCGCTGACTCGCCTTCATACGGTCGCCTAACTCTTAGTCTATGGCGCGATGAATTTAAAACCACACGGGTTGAGACATTTGAAACGACCCCATTTATTAATTAGTTATTCACTGGAATCGGAAAACTGAATGATCGAACACGAGTTGGGATGAAGATGTCACGGACAAGAAGGATCAGCGGTGTTGGTTTACATCTCGCATCCCACCCACTCTCTCATCTAATGTCAGGTACGCACGATGCCAGGTACGAGATTCAATCACATCTCATCGTCTCGCATCCCCGCACTAGATTCTCCACAGTGCTGGGGTCTAACGCCCCCACAGGACGTGGCAACAGACTAGCATCAAACTCAATATCGTAGCCAAGATGAGGCCAAGTGAAGCTGGAGCCACCAGATTCTTCGCATCTTGCACCTCCTTGTGATGAATACGACCCGAATCGGACTTAAAGATGGCTCGGGACAGGGCCTGTGATGCATGTGCAGCTCGAAAGGTGAGATGTGATCGGGGCTTGCCATGTAAACGATGCCAGAGCCTCTCTATCCAATGCGTGGCCGAGAGGAGGAAGCTGAAGGCCGGCCCGAAGGGGCCTTGGGCACAAAGGAAACGGGAAGCTCTGTTAAATAATAAATCGGCAATGGAAGCGACGATGATTAATAGAAAAGCCCCAATTCCCGTGTCCGATGGCGATGCTCATTCACAGTCGTCAAATCAGCCTCACATCTACCCCGGCATGAATCGCGTCCCGTCTTCCGCTTTTGAACATTATCTTGGTCTTTATCAACAAGCTCTATATCCCGTCTGGCCCGTTGTCAACATAGAGACGCTCCTCAACCGACTCCGGGACTCCACCGACATCGAAGCATATGCTCTCGCCGCAGCGGTCAGTGCAGTCACAATAGCACAACTCAAGCCCGCATCTCATGAAGCACTTGGCCGGTTCGGAGGCGATGATGGTGCCTTCATGGCTTCCGAATCCTCAAGAGCGAGACATGAGCTGGATTACATGGAACATCCATCCATCAGCGTTTTACTAACTTCATTCTTCTTACACGTATCATATGCAAACCGCGGCCACATTCGAAAGGGAGCCATGCTGTTACGAGAAGCAATCACATTTGCACAGATGCTGAGCCTTGATAAGGCGGGTCATTATGCAAACCTCCCTAAACTTGAAGCTCAGCGGCATTTGCGCACAATCTGGCTATTATTTGTAACGGAAAGGTGAATAGAACATCAAATGCTAGTCTGACGCGTGGTTCAAGGCGGCTAACAATAGATGATACACTCCAGAGGTCATACTACACGATTTGACTTCCCAAGGATACTACAGCTTGATCCTGATCTACCCGAACTTGAAGTGGATGAGAACCCCCCGATTCTATTCGCCTTCATCAGTCTGAGCAAACTTTTCCAGAGCTTTGCTAATGCCATGGATGGTGACGGCTCTTCTCAAACATACGAGTATTTTGCCTCCATGCATGCTCGCCTAAGGGGAGTTCAACAAGCTTCCTGGAATTCCACCGACCTGCAGAGAGCAGATTTCCTCCTGACACAACAGTGGATGAGAGTCGTTTTGTGGAAAACATCCATGTATTACATCAATCTTCTGCCCAATGCAGCAGATGAAGGTCTCAGCTTGTCTTTCCCGGATCAGATCGCGCGAAATGTCGTTCAGAACATTGATAGATTTCCTCGGTCTGTTATTGAAGCACACGGCCTCGGGATGGTATGTAGTAATTCGCTCGGCTCCGGGTGATCTGCGACTAACATGATCTTCTCTTAGGAAATGAAGTTGTTTGAAGTGGCAATGTCACTAGCCGACATCCTGCTATGTCTGCCTTCGACATTTCAGGGCAAGCAGCTGATGAATGTTGGCCCACGAGATGTTTTGAACCGGCTTTCTGAGTTTCTGACATGTTTCCGGGGCGGTGGCGATAATATTAAGCTTCAAATTCTGCATGATAAGATGCAAGAAATTTCGAGCAGCATTGCTCGGCAGCCTCGCCTTCTTGAGGACGAGCAGGAGCAAGAACGAGAGCAAGAAGTTAACGGCCTCGACTGGACATGACCCTGGAAGATTGAGAAATGCGACCAACGTTATTCCATGCTTTCTCAGAGGAAAATAAGCGCGACTTATGACTGCGTGTTTCCTGGTGCTGCCAAGTCAAAGTCAAATCGGTCTGGAATCTTCAGCCCTGCATCAATGTGTCCTTGCATCTCCGACAATGACACTCCATCTCGTACCAACCATGCATCTTTCGTCACTCGCTGCCAGTCTTCGAGCTCTTTTCGGAATCCAAGCAGAAGTTCTCTGTATTCCGGACGATCCGCCAGGTTCACCACTTCTCTTTGGTCTTCTTGCATGTCATACAGCTCCTCCGGAGGCCGTCGGATGTATGCTTCCAAGGAGCGCTCCCCAACTTTCACCGGGAACTGAGAATTGCGGATTCCTTCCCACGACAAGGAGGCGTAGAGATCAGTTGAGAAAGGAAAGTCAAGCTTCCATGCTATGTTGCGATGGTATTTGTAGCGCGATGTGCGCATGAATCGTGTTGGATAATAGTTTGTGACCTCGTGGAAAGTATGCGATCCAAATACCTTTGTCCAGTCGTCATGTGTATTAGTTTCATCAATAATAGGAAGAATAGAGCGGCCGAGCCGAGGTGGAGAGGCTGAGGCAGTAGGTGTGGCAGAATCGTGTCCTGCCCAGTCAAGGAATGTCGGTAGGAGGTCAATAAAAGAAATAATGTTTGGATTCTTCTGGCCAGGTTTTCCTTGAGGGTTCCGTATAATTAAAGGTAATCTCACACCCGCGTCGTAAAGGGTTGTCTTTGAGTTGAGAAATGGCGGGCCATTGTCGCTCGTCAAAACAACCAGCGTGTCGTTCATGAAGCCAGCCTTTTTCAAGGCCTCCATTATTGATCCAAATCCCCGATCAACTCGGCCAACGGAGCGGTAGTACTCGGCCATCTCCTGACGAACTTCCGGAATATCATTGAGAAAGCTGGGAACAGTGATCTTTGCAGGATCGTAAGTCGCGTCCGGACCAGATACGTTCTCATCTCCATTGCCGAATCCACCGCGAGTTGAGTCCCGATGAGGATCCATGAATCCCACCGTCAGAAAGAATGGCCTGGGGTCGTCCTTTGCCGATTGAAAGAACAAATCAGCCTGCTCGGCAACCCAAGAAACGTCTCGGGTTGGGCTTTCTCTTCGTACCTCCCACGGATACACATGGTTGGGGCCGACATGGATTTTTCCAATAATGCCGGTTTGGTACCCAAGATCATTGAAGAGCTTGGGAGCAGTGTCAATGTTATCAAAGGTCATGAAATGGTGGTTGGAATGCTCCAGGCCGTATTGCCCGTTTTGATGTGTGTGGAGGCCGGTATAAATGACTGATCGGCTTCCGCTGCAAGATGCTGTACTGGCAAACGCATTGTCAAAGAGCGTGCCTTCAGAGGCTAGCTGGTCAATATTGGGCGTTGATATTGTAGAATCACCATAGCAGCCAAGGGATTTGCCCATGTCGTCTGCTATGACGAGGAGAATGTTCTTCTTCGACGCCATGATACCGTCGCTATATCCAACGTCGTGGGTTTATTGTACTTTCGCTATAAGAGTCTTTAGGATCGTAACAATTTGTACAGTCAGCCAGCAAAGCAGAAGATGCAAAGCGGGCAACAGTTAACCCCATAATCTGGGGGATCCTGATTTTCTATATATATATCGTCATTACAGCGTGGTTCCACCTGAGGCTAAGACAGTGAGAAAACAACATTGGTGGATAGATTTGCGGAAAGTTTTTTTTGGAGGTGCCGCATGATAATCTCCCCCAGCCGCCTCTGTGTAACTGCCAAGGGAATAAAAAAACAAGCCGCTCTATTTCCATTCGGGAGACTTCCGATTGCCAAATTGCATGCAACTAATTCGTCAACAAAATTGATCGGCATATGCGGCAAAGCCAAAGTTGATGTTGCAGGCAAATGCCGTGCTTGCGTGCTTCGTCTTGCAGCGGTGAGCCAATGAGGTGAATAATTACCACATATGCGTAAAGATGGAGCTTCTATGTACATATGCTGCAATGCTGATGCCCAAGTAAAGCATTGAGTCGATCCTCGCTGCATGTTACGTCTATACATTCCAGTCGCTCTCGATGGTCGAGATCTAGACAACACCACGAGCGCCAGGAATCTCAATCAGAATATCTCGACTCCAAAACATCAAAGCGTAATTGGTTTAGTGGTAAAATTCTCCGTTGCCATCCGAACAACGTCGGGGAGCCCTGGGTTCGATTCCCAGATTACGCATTGCATGGGATTGGATCCTTATCTTTTTGCGCATCCCCGCTCTTATTGATGCCCAAGCACCATCTTTTTTTTACATGTCTTGACCGAGCAGAAAAATAAGTTGTCTACACTTCAATACTCATAATTTCTTCTATTTTCTACAGAGATGGATTCCTTGTTCACGGTATAACCCTTCACGTATGGCAAGGGTATATCAACACTTGCTCAAAAGACGGGATACGTTTTGGTATTGAACATCATATACAGAAAACACACACAGCAGGTAAAGCCCATCATAGCTCGCTATCGGTTCCTGCTTGCTGGAGAAAGGAGGGAACAAAGGCTTTCCACAATGGTCCCTTCCCAGCCTGCCGTCTCTTCTCCTCATAAATGCCCTTTATGACTGGCACAAAGTCCATGAGACCAATCGTTCGCTCTGACTTCTTCCACCCAAGCTCTTCCGGAAATCTTTCTTCCGTCAACCACGTTTCTACTCGTTTCTTTGGGGCACAGTATGCGGTTGCTGGGGGAAAGCTCCATCCAGACGGAACTTCTCCTTCAATCATCGTCAGCAACAGGAGACCTGCCTCGGCATATGCAAAGGTGTGTTCCTTCAGAGTCATCTCTTTGGGAGAAGATAGATCTTCAACGTGTAAGCGAGTCTTTGCAAGCGAAGCAATTGTAATGCAGTCAGTGTCGCTATCTTGTATAATATGGTGAATTCGATCCTGAGATGCTGTGACATCCACGCTATCAGGGTCTGTAACATCGTCTCGGGTGAGAGAAGCAATGTGCTGTAGTATGCCCGGGCGATTCAGGTCTGTCAAGTTGATGGAAGTTTGGTTTGAAGCTCTGAGAAAGTAATTTGCGACTTGCTTGATAGCCATGGGGTCGATATTTACGACTTCGAAAGCTGCATCGGCAAACTGCTGGGCCGAGATATCGCGGCCGTCGTGAGGTCTTGAACACCGATTAGCTGCTGATTGATGAAGAATTGGCTCCAATTGGAGATAAATCATTACAAATAGCCATGATTTGCCAGCGTATTCAGCATTGGGCAAGGGCTCCGCAAGTCATTAGGACCAGGAGCCTCCCATGGTCGAAGGCCCTCCGAAGCAGCCGATAAGGCAATCAGGGAAGCAATTGCAATCTTCGAGGCCATTGTGTGGTATCTTTGGGACGAGAGTTCAGTGCAGAAACAGATAAATATGCCTGAAATTGCAAAAAGATGCAGACAGAAGCCGTACCCCGCATCAATGGCCAGATGAACAGCTATTTATAAGGTCCGTTATCTGACATACAGCTGGTGGTGGCAGCGAATCGTATCATCACGTGGCAGCTGCCCGACCATCTTGCAGCCTGACTCCCGTTTGAGATAGCGGGCATTCCCAAAGAAGACGCGCGGTCGTCATAGTGATTATGTGGGATATCTGAAAGAAGCTTCAGGCTATCTTTTAAGGCTGATGGAGGTGGGTGACAAAGCGCTTGGTGGAGGTTTCGGAAGCTTAATGACACCAGCCGAGAACCGAGATTTGACAGTTTGCTGCGATGGCGGCTGCCGGCCGGGTCGGTTGCCGTTTAGAGTAATCCGGAGCTACATTCCGGGCCGTGTATAAGTGAAAGGGCCAACACACGGGATCGTGAAATTTCTCTTGGCGAGATGTGGGCCATTAGAGGCGGCTCATTGATGTGTATGGGAGGGGCATCGATCGTGACTCTTGGCATCACTAGTTGCCGGTTGAGGAGCCACGAATAGATAGAAGTACTCGGATGCATTTGGTAATACTCAATGCAACGTCTTGATCATGTGAAGAAGCTAACAACATCTTAATGAGTCGTTTATACAGTTAACAGTATTCATTGTTATGGCTGACCTCAATTAAACCCCACATCATGTTAGTGTGCAACCAAGACCGTGATCCAAGTCTTCTAATTGTCAGGATATGGGCCGCAATACGTCAACAAGTCAGATCAAAGATTGCAATTGAATCATGTTTGAGGTGATATTACAATAGCTGAGAGTTATACTTTTTTTTTATACATAATTGCAGTAGAGCGAAACAAGTCTTGGCCCACTGAAGGATGCAATGAGGCGCAGTGGGATGGGTAAGCTTCTTTGTAACGACGATCCAGTCCAGTCAACAAGCCGATGAGAAAAATTGTTTATCTGATCTTCGGTGGCAGTGCTGTATACGAGGAAGGTAGAATCTTATCACTCACGGATGTATCTTATTCAATACGAGATGCTAATTACCCTGCTCTTCCAGCCTGGATTAAAGGCTCTTCAATGCCGTCTGTTATCAACTCCATCTCCACGCTGAAACCCATATCGGGTTTAGACAGCTCATAATCAACTAGGATCGCAGCGCCATCCTTGACACATCTAACGCTATCTCTTTGTCACAAGCAAGTCGGTTCATCTGGATTCCCATCTCAAAAGTTCCAGCACCGGTGCCGATAATGCCGGTTCCTTGTTGCGATTGCCGGAGTGATTATCATAATGGGACAAAATTCCAGCATTGCCTCGGCGGAGTTGCGCGCCAGGTAGTTGACCTTCCTGAACCAACCTAGCAGCCCATCACCTCACTGCGGTTTCTTGCCGTGTGATTATGCAGGCATTTGTCTTAGCTCGCATCGCTCATCGCTGAATGGTCGATATCTGAGTGGTTGGAGAAGGGAATCAAAAGTTCTGCCCATTGTTGGTGAATAGACCGTACAAGGTGAGAGTACAGTATCATCGCAGCGTAGCTCCAACAGACTTTGACTGAGCGGCACGATAGATGGCACCGACCGTGCTTGTAGATGTATAAATTACGCCTAGGTGCACCGCGCAGATGAATGCTGGATTTGTCTCATTGTAAGTGAGTTGGCGCTCTGATACAATTGTTACATCCTCCATATTGTCAAGATGCGCTTCTCATCAGCCATCCAGGTTGCTGCTCTTGTGGGGTTGACTTCAGGTCGATCAATCCCTGGGGGCCATGTCGTTCACGAGAAGCGCGGGGTCCCGAATCCCAAGTTACACAAACGGGTTTCACCCGATGTTGTGCTTCCCGTCAGAATAGGCTTGAAGCAGAATGTCAAGGCAGAGGAGCAGGCAGAGGATTGGTTGGCGGAAATTTCCCACCCTAGCTCTTCTTTATACGGCAAACATTGGACTCTGGATGAGGTGGTTGAAGCCTTCAAGCCTTCCGATGACGCTGTTGAAACGGTGGCCGCTTGGTTGATCAAGTCGGGTATCTCTAAAGAGAGAATCACTCACAGTGATAACAAAGTGTGGTTGGCCTTTGACGCCACTACTGCAGAAGTCGAGAGCCTGCTGAATACTAAATACTTCCATGATGATCGAGACCGCGCTCTAGTCGCTACTCATGAGTATCATCTGCCAGAACATGTGTCAGAACATGTCGATTACATCACTCCCGGCGTAAAGGGTACTCTTATGGACATGGAGCTTCGAAAAAGGGACTTCGATGGGTCACCAGTCGCGCCTCAATTCAAGTTCAATGCTCACCGCCGACAACAACAAATTAGACCCTTCCCTGAGCTACCAAAGAAGTCGACACCAGACGATCTTTCAACTTGCGATCAAACCATTACGCCTAAATGCTTGCAGGCCCTTTACAACTTCGAAGCCCCTGATCCTCACGCCAAAGTCAGCAAAAACAACTCTCTCGGCGTCTTTGAACAAGGAGATGTTTATTCTCAGCCAGACTTTAATGCATTCTTTGCCGAATACACCCCATACATTCCCAACGGCACTCATCCCGCTTTAGACTCAATCGATGGTGCCAAGGCTCCTGTGTCACAAGGAAACGCTGGTGGTGAAAGCAATCTCGACTTTGAACTCGCATATCCCATCATCTACCCTCAGACTACAACCCTCTTCCAAACCGACGATGCATTCTATGCCCAACAGTTCACTGGCGTCTTCAACACCTTTTTTGACGCCCTTGATGGCTCGTACTGTACCTACTCTGCTTTTGGAGAGACGGGCAACGATCCCACGCTTGACCCTGTATATCCCGATACGACGCACCCCGGTGGCTACAAAGGCCAACTCATGTGCGGCGTCTACAAGCCTACTAACGTAATCTCCATCTCATATGGTGTTCAAGAGAGCGACCTCCCCGCAAACTACCAGAAGCGCCAGTGCCAAGAGTTCTTGAAACTTGCTCTACAGGGCGTGTCTGTCTTTGTAGCCAGTGGCGATACTGGAGTGGGCGGTTATCCTGGAGACACTGATGCAGACTTCTACGGTTGTCTACGAGATGACGATGTCTTTTCTCCCACGCACCCCAACAGTTGCCCGTGGTTGACCAATGTTGGAGCCACAAAGGTCTACCCAGGAAAGACGGTCCATGATCCTGAGAGTGCTGTCTTTGATCCCAGCCCCTCTTTCAACTACAGCAGTGGTGGTGTAAGTATAGAATCCGTGAAACAAGCAATAGAATATCTACTGATCAATTACAGGGCTTTTCCAACATCTACCCAATTCCCAAGTACCAACAAAGTGCCGTTGCCAACTACTTCAAGAAATACAACCCGTCATACCCATACTATGAAAATGGCCAATACCAAAATAGCACTGGCATCTACAACCGAAATGGACGAGGCATTCCCGATGTGGCAGCCAATGGTGATAACATTGCGGTTTGGGTGCAAGGTCAGAAGGGGCTCTCTGGCGGCACATCTGCTTCAGCGCCCATTTTCGCATCGCTCATTAACCGCATTGTGGAAGAGCGCATCAAGATAGGAAAGGGACCGTTGGGACTCATTAACTCAGTGCTGTATGAGAACCCAGGAGTGTTGAACGACATCACGAATGGAACCAACCCTGGTTGTGGCACTCTTGGTTTCAATGCCACAAAGGGATGGGATCCTGTTACTGGATTGGGCACACCCAACTATCCCAAGATGCTCGAGTTGTTCTTGAGCTTGCCTTGAAATTATGTATTCCTACTTTATATGAGTAAATAGCAATTTGCAGGGAAACAATGTGGATAATGTACATCATTGGCAATGGGACTGTGGCAAGTGACTGATGCTATTTTGTGCGATTTGTTTTCTATGAGGATCATGTACATCATAACATTTTCAACTAAGACGTATCAACTTAATAGGTTACAATTGTACAACCATGTCTAACAGGACATTTGGGCAAACATGCTTGCTTTCGGCACTTCTAGAAGAATATTCCGCCTCCACCGCTTCCAAGAGAGCACTTCTTTCTTTGGGCAGCAGGCATTTTTGCAATGACGAATTGCTCACCGCCTCGTGAGCCGTAAGATTTGAACTAATGAAACAGAGTTATGTCAGTTTTGCTTGTGCGGATAAACCAGTCTTTCAACCAAGAAAGTAACATACCTTGCTGGCGAATGTGCCCTTCTTCACCTTGGAAAGCGATGCTGCCGTGTGTTCTGAAGCTTCGGCCTTGATCTCTTCCAGGATCTTTGCAAATCCAAATGGCCCACCCAAGGTAATATCCGCAGCCTCGGCCTGTTGAACAACGTAAAAAACCCAATCAATATTATCGTCGAAGCCATAGTCGCCGCGGCCCATCGTCCATGCATATTTTATGAGAAGAGACAGAATAATTGGAATGTTGGGAAATTCGGAGTCTTTAGTGAAAAGACCTTTCTTCTGAAGTTCGTCGATAGCAGCAATTACCATGGATCCAAATAGCTCCAAAATTAGTTGACACCGTTCGCCATCGTCGCACACTTTTTTTTAACACAGCGCAGTCAGTAAACATACTCTAGGTCTAGTGCCGTATAGACGAGATTAACTCACTTTCAAATTCGGCGTTTCCGCTATTTAGAAGCCATGCAAGCCCTTCAATCTCTCGCCACACGTCCAAAGGTTCATGGTTCTTGGACTTGAGAACCTTTTTCGAACTGCACAAACTATGACCAACAGTTAGCCGCTAAGGTTTCGATGTTGTTCCAGGGCGGCTCACCATGTTCTCCAGTACTTCGATGACTCCATACCAGCTGAAGTCATTGTAGATGTACATAGCGTAGTCGTCCTGGTTTCGCTTGCAGATTTCTTGAGTCCACCATCTATACCGCTCACAGCCACCCAGAGTAATAACCCAGAGATGCTCTGGGTGTCGAGAAGCAAGCTTTCCCAGGCGTTTGCGAAAGGTCTCCTCTTCTGTACTAGCTTTCTTATCCTTGCCCTTTTTGTCCGCAGAGCTCTCTTTGTTTCCGTTACCTCTCACTTCGCCATCGTCATCTTCATCTTCTTCACCATCTTCGTTATCTTTATCGTTATCTTTATCTTTGTCTTCGTCTTCGTCTTCGTCTTCTTCGCCATCTTCGTCTCCGTCATTGGTGTTTCTTTCACACACCGGCGGGAAAATACAGATGAATTCTTCTCGGGCGTTTCCATCATCTTCTCCGAGAGGCGGACCATTCCTACACGCCTCTTCTTTCATCTTCCAGTGCTTGGCATTTAAGCCAAGGGCCTTTTTATTTGATTCAAGCCAAAGGGCGTTGTTCTCCCACCATCCCCTGTATGAGAGAGTGTGGCAACGACTTGGCGAAGCATCTATTGTTTGCACCCATCCAGGTGGTAGAAGCAGCTTTTCAATGGCTTTGGAGCATTCGCTCGGCAGGATTTGCGGGATCATAAGCTCTCCATTCGGTCCCAACGATACCTTGTGGCATTTTCCAAAGCGATCATCCGAAGATTGTGAGGGTGGCGCTGCTGCTGCTGCCGCCTGCGGTGTTTCACTGGAAGAAGTTTCCTTGGAAGTAGAAGCTTTCTTTGTAGAAGTAGTAGCAGCTTTCTTGGTGGAAGCAGAAGCTTTCTTGGTAGAAGTTGCAGCTCTTTTTGCTGGAGGGTTTCCACCAACGTCGTATGTATAGGCGGCTCTAGAGCGTTTCATGATGAGTGCAGGGCAAATACAAACTCAATGTCTGTGGAAGTGAAGAAGAAAATCGAAAATTCAAAATCCGAATGATTCTCAATTTAATTCTCGTTCGCTCCGTTGCTGATTGTGTTGCCAAGTTACTTTGGCATCTGGAAACTTGACGTCAATTGCCGATCGGTGTCTACTCGTGATGTCACTTGAGACGCGAAACTACGGTGAAAGACGCGTCTCACTTTAAAAGCAACACATTGTGTATTGTTTTATTAAAACTGTATTACGCTATCAATTTTCCCACCATCACTTTCAGCGATTTCGTAACTAAATAATCTATGAGAATGAAGACCCCAGCGGGCTATGTTCGTATACATTGTTAAAAAAAATGTCAATATTAATCAAAGCCGGTTAGACATCACAAGAACTCTGTATGATGCGTTTCCAAATTTTCGGCTGGAAGGGAAAAAAAAAGTCTATACAATCTATTGTCTGTCTATAATATACCACTCCAGGTTAACTCATGCAAGGCTCCTTATCTACCTACTTAGGTAGGCATAATATGTGGTGAGGTCTGTATATATCTCGGGATGAGGTCCGCCATAAAGAATAATGCCACGCGAGTACGCCTGCATTATTTCGCTGCATTCTCTTGGAAAGAAGATGACTTTCGCAAAGATGCTCCAACGCGATTAAACATGATTGGCATTGAGATGAGTCCCAAAGTGACAAACCCCAACAGCGAGTTTCCCCAGCCATAACCAAGCGCTTTATACATTGGTGGACCGGCAAGAGGTAAAAGTGCACCGGCAAAGGATCGAGTCACGGTGATTGCCGCAATGCCCGAAGCCGCATAGCGTGGGAAACAGTCGATAACGTAGGTTTGCAACGTCCCGAATATTCCAATCATGCCAAAGGCGAATGGAAACAAGCCTATGATGGGCACAATCCAGTGAGTCTGCGCCTTGACAGACCAGCCATACCAGAAGAAAGATATCGGGACAAAAAACGAAAAAGGTATGGTAAGAGGGAGGCGCATTTCGGGCTCAAAGACACCATTGTTGCGAGCTTTGAGCTTAATAAGGACTCTATCACTCAATAGACCAAATGCTACTTGGCCAGCAACGAATCCCATACCCAATCCAATGTAGGATAGGCCGCTGATCTGCTCACTCCAGTGATACACGTTCTGGAAGACTTCTGTGACAGTCGTGAAAAGGAGATACAGACAGCCGTATATGACTGCGATATAAATCGCTACAACCAAAACGATGGGGGATCGGAACAGTAGTTGGAAAGGCGTCGTTATTCGATGGATAAAATGTGCCGTCTTACTCTTCTGGTTGCTAGAATCATCATAGTAACTGCGGAGCTCGGGACGGTTGAGTTCTTTCCTCAAGCGGTCTGTTTTACGCTGGATAATGATGACTGGGTTCGTTTCACGGTTGAAGATCATCACAAATAGCGTAAAGGTGCCGCCTACGATGACCAAAACCCAGAAAACCTATGTTGTCAATCAGTACGGTCTGGTCACAAGAGAATAAAGGGATGCTAAAGAGGAAAAGTAGTCGCCTACCCATCTCCATCCGGCGCCCTGGGCAATAAATCCGCCACAAATAGGACCTAACACAGGCCCAAAGAGTGGTCCAGCGGAAAAGATAGCCATGGCGACTCCTCGCTGTTCTGGCTCAAAGAGGTCTGAAACAACGCCGCCCCCAATTGTAAGGCACGCAGATCCCCCTATTCCTGTAAGTAGACGGAAGACAATAATCGAGTCAAAGTTGGGCGCAAGTGCACACCCAATCTGAAATAGAACAAAAAAAGATGTTGCGATGCTGAGAATGATCCGACGTCCGTATATTTCGCTGAGTGGTGATAGAAACAATGGACCAAACTACTGGCTTGTAAGCTTCCTGGAAATACCAGGCAATATGTCTGTTGTGCTTACCCCGTAGCCAAACAAGTATGCCGTTACGCCTAAAGATCTCACTGTTGTTGAGGTTTCGTTGAACTCTTCTGCTGCATTTGCTACGGCCGGGGCAAAGATTGATGAAGCCAGAGGACTATAAACGGTTTGAGTTATCGTGCTTTTGAAGCTGCTGATGGTGTGATGTACAATCATACCTAATCAATGTGATGCCGCTGACAAGTGAGAGGAGGAACCATTTTCTAAGCGGAGGATAGTTTCTGTTCGTGAATTCAAATATTAGCCTATTCCTCATTCATTGCTTGGAGCTGAGCGAAGTATGCCCTACCTCGGGTTCAATGGGTCCTCTTCATGTTCCCATGCGATAATACCCTTTTCCAGATCAGTGACAGGATAGACTTCTCTTTTTGTCTCTTGCTGCTGTATTTCTTTTTAGCATTGGGGATACTGCGTGTACAGGCTGATTCTTACCTTTTCAGTATCCTTCTGCTCTGATTGATCTGATCGATCTGATTGCTCTGCCTGCTCTGATTCCTTGACTGACATATCGAAAACAGCCTATTGTGCTGCACGGCTCGTATGTAATGTTGTGTGGTATGTGTACTTGAATCGAGGATTATTTTGGAATTCAAGGCAACTTGAACAGATGCCACTTCATAGATTATCACCTTGAAAGTGTGATTGAATGCTGAATTTGAATGATTCATGGTTCATGCAGTGGCAAATGCTTTTATAGAAAGAAACGTAATGGATAATATGATCACTTTGCAAACTTGTTTTTGCCATGTTATGCGGGCGATTCTAACAATCTCCGTCAAGACCGATTATGAGGTTAGCGCACCTCGTTTCGGTGCCCCTGCTGTTAAAGTTCGGTGTGGTATACTGTTCAACAAATGCATCACCAGACGACAAGTCAGATCGGTGCCGATTCGGCAGTCAGAAAAGAGCGGGTACGCGGGGGCGAGAGTTTCCATTCCAGCTTGGAGATCGTCCTTCTAGAGCGTCTGGTTGGACGATGTCTTCCGTAAAAGAGGCTAGACTCCGAATGAAGAGCTCCGAAAGTCCGCAATTTCGATTAGCTAGCTGTACTACCCAATGGGAGCATCACAGGCTTTCTCTCAAGGTGCCAGAACATGCAACTGTCATCTGTTAGAAAAGTTCTGCTGAATCGCTGATTTGATCACCGATTGGACTGCTGTGCCAGTTTATAATGCCACAGTTGAGTCATCAAAAAAAGTGAAGGATCACTGCAGATGGCAGCGACCAATATTGGCACAGCCACGGCATATGTTCCACCAGCCCGAGATCCAAGCTCACAATGTCGTCTAAGAATGACAGCCACGCGACATCGTCACAAAGCGTCCAGCCAGTTGTGCCTTCGCCCGCTCTATCAGAACAACCCAATCAGGCTGGATGCGGCAGCAAAGACAAATATCTCTTCCAGCCACCTATAACTGTCGATCTCCCCCAAATGTCTAGAGAAGAGCACAGGGTTGAATGGAAGAGGATTTCATGCGATTTTTGCCGCAGACGCAAGGTCAAATGCGACAAGAGAGATCCATGTGGCCAATGTAGCATATCGTTCCGAGGTATGACGAATAGGCTTTCGATCCTGGCTCGGCAGAGCAAAACTGACGGCTTTACAGATTGTGTATATTCAGAGCGTTCAAAGCGTGCTGTCAAAAGGCCTAAACATTCATCTTCTCAGCTAGATGCAATGGAAAAAAGACTGAAAGTCGTTGAATCCAATCAATTCTACCCTTCCCCAGCAATCGATGTCACAACAATAATTCCATCTCCTACCCTACCACCGCCGAAAGCTCCGTTACATATCAATCCCAAAACTGGCACCCCCAAGAAGACCGACTCTGAAGAAATTGGGAAGTGTACAACGGCTCATCATTTTATTGAGCATGGCGAAATAGAATTCCATGGCACATCTGCAGACAGGACATTCATAGAAGGGCTAATCGAAAAGCTCGGGGACAGCTCCATGACGCATCAAAGGATTCCCGTCGATGGGTTTGTTTATTTATTTATTTTATTATTAACGTCCACTAAGTAATCTAGTTACATAAGTCCTCATCTAGGCACTAGGACGGTAGGAGCCGCCGAGTTTAGATCAGGCGTTCGCTACGTTTTAATATAACAAAAGAAAAAGGGGATATATTAATCTATTTTACATATCTATTTCTATAAAGGAGGGGCCGTATAAGCTTATATCCTCCACTAGTTTCTAAAAGTCCTTATACCCTCCGTCACCAAGGAGGTATTAAATATAAGTAGTTCTAAAGCACGCCTCCCTCTCCAGTACATTAGGGAGAAAAAGGGCTACTATACAGCACTTTACAAAGTATCCTTATATCCTTAGTTCCTCGCATTTACAGGTAGGCCTAGCGTCATATCCGAATCTCTCGTAGTATTCTATAAAGTCCCCATATCTAGACCTTTCAGCTAGCAGCCTATATAAGATTAAACGTAGGAGATATAATTCAGGGGGTATAAAGGGGGCTTTATAAAAGCCCTATTTACCGGCCTTATAAGACTCTAGGTAGTTACTCTCCTAGTTAATGTCTTATATTTCCCTACGTTTCTTTTTCACCTACCTTTTAATAAAAGTAATAGTAAAGTAGTTTCTTAAGAGGTAAGGGAGCTCTAAACCCTCCTTTACTAGTTAATTAGCTTCTTTATTTCCTAGTACGTCTTTATAGCCTAGGACCCAGGCTACCCTCATAGTTACCTATAAGAGTAGTTTCTAAGCGATTTAACATAGCCTTATATAGGCTCCTTAAGATAAGGCGGGAGTTAGCCCTAGTATTCTATCCACTACTACTAAGTTATCTAGGAAAAGTAAAATCTCTTAGATATCTAGGTTTACAAAGGTATATATCCTAACTAACTTTATAACTTTAAAGGTACCTACTGCCTTAGCATCGTAAACCTCCGCGTTAGCAAAAGGACTATATATTATAGTTCTTTTAAAGTTATAGTATATAACGGCTCCCTAGCCTATATTACCTTATTTATCCTATAAGCTATCTAAGTAAATAAGGAAGGTGGACCTAAGGAGGCCGTTAAGTAATTCTAAGTATTTTTCCACTGCCTTTAACTTCAGTAGGCCTTTAAAGTCCAGGCTTACTTAGACTACTCTATTATTTTTAGTAAAAAAAAAAGGTTAAACTATTTTCTCTACTAGGGCTATAATATATTATAGTTAGGTAGAGGGAACCCTAGGCAAGAATTTCTTATTAATATATTTACTAACCAGGTGATTCCTGTCCAGGCCTACGAAGCAAGCTACTATACAAAGTTTAGTCTATACTACCTATACTAACGCTAAGGGAACTCCTAATTCTTTATATATAACAGAGAGGTTAGTTATTTTCTACACAGGGATAACTACTCTAGCTGCTACTTTAAATAAGGGTTCTAAGATCGTAGTTAATCCCACCAAATCTATTCCTACTTATCTATTTAGGTTTATTACGCTTTATCTACTCTCGCCAGGCTAAAACACCTCCGTCCTATACAGGGCTATAGAGGTAACGCAGGCCTTAGCTACTATAGCTACTACGTCTAACGAAGATCCTTTTTATATCTTATTTAAGGATCTTAGGAAGTTAGCTGCTTTAAGGGCTTTCCCCTTTATAATCCTAAAGTATTTTTTAAAGGAAAGCTATAAATCTAAGTATATCCCTAGCTAACGGACTAAGTCCTAGGGAGCTATAGTCTTTCCTCTAAAGTCCACTCCTTTATTATATATTTAAGTTCTGGTCTTATAAAAGTATATAAGTTCGGCCTTATCTAGGTTAAAAAAGACTATATTCCTATTACCTTAGTTTAAGGTATCTTCTAATTCCTACTAAAACTTCTAAGCGGTTTCTTTAATATCAGCCCCCACTACTATAATACTAATATCGTCTATGTACCCAAAGTAGATATTAAGGTCATTAAGCTTTAGGCTAGGGGAGAAATAAAGTATAAAGACAATAAGGGAGATAAGGGACCTCTATAAGGCTTTATATTCCAGCTCTGTCTTTAGGAAGGTAGTCCTATAGCTGTTTTAGATAAAAGCCTTACGGTTACTTATAAAAAAGTTAACCTATTTTATAAAAAAGGGGGGCTACCTTTATTCCCTAAGTTTATAAACTAGGCAGTTATATATAATAATATTAAATATACTAAAGATATTAAATATAAAAAGGAAGACGATAAGACCTTAGGCTAGGGTAACTTTAGCATTATATAATAGGCAGGCGACTAAGTCTATTGCAGACCTTTTTAAAAAAGCCCTAAAATATTATTTTAACAGTATTTTATATTCTATCGCCAGGAGGGAAACTCTTTTAACTAAAAGTCTCTTAAGGCCTTTACTTATGTAGGAAAGTAGGGAGATAGGTTTATAGCCTTTATATATAATATACGCCTTCTCCGGCTTCCCAGGTTTAAGGATAATAGTAATCTCCGCGCTTTAGAAAGGGAGTAGGTAGTATCCTATTATTAAACATCTGCGGAAAAGGTTAATTACGTACTTACTAATAGTAGGCCAGGCAAGCTATAAAAAGGCAATTAATATACTATTTACGCTAGGTATAGTATTTCTTAACCCTGTTATAGCTTTCTTAGCCTCTAACTCCGACATTATTTAATCCTAGTAAATGTTATTATTAATAGAAAAGTCCTCTTCCCATAGGTCTAAAATATCCTCCTCTATTATCTTACGCTTAAAAAACTTATCTTTAAGGAAAGTCACTCTTTCTATAAGGTCTAAAATACTTTTATCCCCGTCTATTAAAGGAGGCAGTTAAAAGCAGTCTATTACCTTACGCCACTTAGCCACTAACTAAATATTCCTAGTAGCACTAGCTTTCGCTATAATCTTATCCTAGTAAGCTCGCTTACTACAGCGTATAAAGTCTCTAAGGGTTTTATAGGCTCCTTCTTAGGTAGGGGAGCCGTCTGCTGCTTTTTTATAGGCTTTATAGGCTGTTTTACACTTTTCCGACTACTATAGTATACTATAGCCGTTTTAGTATCTAGTTTTACCGGCCCCCTCTATAGCTTATTTAAAGAGGTCCTGCAGGGCCTTAGCGTATTTGTTAAGGTTAGTTTTTAATGGTATAGTTAGGTCGACCGTAGGGAGGGTTTAAGCAAAGGAGTATATAAATTAGCTAAAGTCTTCCTAGTATTTTAATAAGATATATTTTTTCCCTACCCCTGGGGTTATCCTAAGGGGCTTAGGCAGGTTTATAATTACTATATAGTGGTCTAACCTTGTATTAAGGAAGTATTTAACCTTAGTTAACGTAGGGCAGTTTATAAAGACCAGGTTAATATATTTTCCTAAGTATTAGGTAAGCGTATTTATTAAAGCTAGGAGGAGATTATACTTCTCTACCTATTCTGCAATTTTATTACCTACTAGGTCTATACCCCTGCTCAGTTCCTAAAGTTAGTATAAAGTATTAAAGTCGCCTGTAATAATTAAGCAGGGGGGGGGAGGGCCCTATTTAATAAGGGTCTTTATAGCTAAGTCTACCGAAGCCCTTTAGTAAACGTTAATAATAGTATAACTATATACTTTTATCTAGTATATGCATCTGTCTTCTAGGCCTAGGGGAGAGAGTTATTTATTAAAGAAGTTTAGAGAAATTTTAATAAATATAAGAACTAAAGGTCTGGCGTCCCTCTAACTGTTTAGGGGGTTATATACTTAATATCTAGGGTAATTCTTAGTTTACCTTCTATTTAATACCCTATTTTATTAAGCATAGGGTTCCTAGATTAGCATAATATTATAACTACCTTCCTATACTAGCAATAAGGTAATATCCTAGTATAGACCGCTCCTCCTAACGTTAGCTTAAAAGATTTTAAGGCTAGTGTTTCTTCAGCGGCTGCAACAGGGCCTGTCGTTTATAAGCTTACGTTAAAAAGTCCGTTAGTTCTAGGGGGGGCGTTAAGTATATTTTTATTATCTTTAGCTTCTTCCTCTTTATTATCTAGGCCGGCTACGTAAACTATTAACCTAGCGGAGGAGGTTCTTTTATAAGGATCTTCCTTATCTAAGTTAACTTTAATAATAACCTTTTTAGCTAGAGCCTAAGGGGGGAAGGGTAAAGCTAAGCTAGAGATTAGCAGCCTTATACAGGGGCCTGTTTAAGTCTCTGGATTAAATATTTTCTTAATATTAGGGGCTAGGGTAGAGGCAGGTTTAGGTTTAGGTAGGTTAGCTTTATTATATTCCTACTAGCCTAATTCCTAAATTACCTAGAGTTAGGCTTTAGTTATTTATACTTTTTCCCTGTTTTTAACAACTAGTTTAGCGGGGTACTTTAAGGAGTCTGCTATATAAAGGCTATTATAGTTAGCACACTAAGGCAGGGATAAGCAGTTAGCCGTAGTATTATTATATTTAAAAAACGGTTTACTATATTTATAATACCTTTTAGTCCTAATATAATTCCGTAGGTTATAGAATCTAAAGTACCGCAGGCACTAGGTAACCTAAAGGAGCTAGACCTGGATTTCTACTAGGAGGGAGCTATTAAAAAGTTTAAAGCCGGGTTTAACGTCTTTATTAAAAGAGATAAAGTAGCTATATATATTAAGGGATTCTCTAAAGTTAGTTTTACAGTAGGAAATAGATAGGCTCTTAGCCCCTACCCTAGCGTATACCTCCTCCGGGATTAGCATATCTATAGGGTAGGTCCCGCTTATATTAGTATACGTCTTTAATACGCTGTATACAAGAAAAACCTTCCATAAACATACTTCTTTAATTTTTAAACTATTATTTTCTACTACTAGCTAAAGCGTAATAATTTTATTTTTAATATCTTAATTCTTACCTCTAAGGGCAAAGCCTAATTAAACCTTTTAAAAGTAAGTAATATCCTTATTTATAAGCTTTAAAATCCTAATTAGTTCTTATCTAGCCCTAATAGCTAATAACTTTCTCTATACGTAGTCTAGGGGGACTTAGATAAAGATATAGTTATCAGAGCTTTCCTTAAGTTTATTAGTTTTATCTATATTCTTTCCGTTAGTAGCAGAGGCTAGTCTTTTACTACCTATAAAGGAATACTTTAGGTTATTAATTCCCTTCTAAGGGTTTTTATTATAAGTATTTTCTTATAACGTAATCTATGCCTACATAACCCTAGGGTTCTTCTAGTCCGCTTTTTCAGTAAATACAGGAGCTTCCGCTATAATAGGGGTTCTAGCGGCGTTTAATTTATCCTTTTTATTATAAGATATATTAGCTAACGTTATCTTAGTTAATTAGGCAGCTCTTTCTTTACTACCTAATTTCTTAGGGTTTTTAGGCCTCCCCTTAGGGTTAATGTAGGAGGCGACGAAGTTTTCGAAAGCAGTATTTAGGCATAAGCGGACTTATTCTACTACTACTAAGAAAAGCTAGGAGGTATATTACGCTAAGCAGAAGTTAATAGCTATAGCTATATTTAATACTACGTCTTATCTAGCCTACTATTATACATTAATTTCGTTAATTTAGTTTATAATTTTATTCCTAATAAGGGATTTCCCCTTTTTATTTAAGTCAGTAGCTTCTTTTATACTACTAAAGATAAAGGTAATAAGGCCTCTCGAAGCTGCCTATACTGCAGTCGCCGTCGCCGCTGCGCTTGGTCTTACTTTATTAAAACTAGGCAAGGGCATTTTATCTATGCCAAGGGCTTCTCTAAAGTATTTTTTCTTCTTAAGGGTAAAGGGGAGGATTATAACCTCTCCTGTTTTTAGGCCTAAGGAGGTCACCTCCTTTAGTAGTTAAAAGGCTGTCGCTAGTCCGGGGGCAACAGGTTTTATTCTATTCTAGTTATCTAAAGGGTTTGCAGATGTTTTTATCTCTCCAAGGTCCCTAGATAGGACCGTAAATGAAAAAATCATAGTCGTTTTATCTAATAGCTAGTTAAACGGGTGGGAGTTTTTAGTAGTTAGGTACCTAAAAGGTGGGGTACCTGTAGATGTAGGAGGGAAGCTTGTCCCGTCGATGGGTCTGTACCAGGTCTATTCCAAGGCGATGCGCGATGCCTTGATGAGGTACCATTACCAGGAAGAGATCACGCAGTGAAGCTGGTGGAAGCTGCTTTCGACGCGCAAGTGCTGCTGCATATAGTTCATCGACCAAGCTTTGACTTTTCTTTCAACATGATTTACTCGCTTGAACCACGCGAATATAGCTTGAAAGAAAGAAGATTCTTACCACTTCTCTACGCAGTGCTCGCCTATGGAAGCTTGTTTGTCGATCCATTTGCAGAGAGATTAGAGTACGAGGAGGTGATTACAAGAGCGTATATATCCCTTAACCATTCATATGACCAACATGTACTAACTTTTGAAGGTCTCGATACTTCATTAAAAGCAAGCAGTTGCAAGATATAGCAAGCTGCAATGACCTTGTTTCTATGCAGGCTATTGTGTTCAAGAACCTTTTTCTTATATACACCACTCGAACTCCGTTCTGTTATACTTATCTTTGTACCTCTATGTCGGTTGCCCTGCGCATGGGACTTCATAGATCCTTAAACAACACTCAGGACTTGATATCTCGAGAGATAAGTAAAAGAGTCTTTTGGGCTTTGAAGCTTCTCTCTTCCGAAGTCGCCACGTGCGTTGGACTTCCGACCTTGGTGAATGATGAGGATTTAGACCAAGAATTACCTTTGGAGTTGAACGATGCCTATATATACAAGGGCAAAACCACAGTACAACCTCCAAATGAAGTGTGTTACTCATCTGGGTTGATTTGCTATTCTCGGCTACACAACATCCTTCACAAAGTACTGAAAGATATCTACCCTCGGAAAGGCCGAGCCAGCGCTGAGGTGTGTGGATCAATGAACTACACTGTCAGAGTGGATAAAATCCATGAAATCGAGCAAGAGTTAGAGAAGTGGGCGACAATGATACCCTTGGGCTACCGACTAGGAACGTATTACCAAGGGCCCGCCATACAGCGGTGAGTGAGGCTTCTATTTTGTTGAGAAACCATGACATTTGCTGACGAGCTGCAAATGAACCCCTATTAGAGCCCAATTCGTTCTCGCGCTGACGTATTCCTACATACAACTCCGCCTCTACCGACCATTTCTGCACTATGATATTGAAACCGCCGATTACACAAAAACTCGGCATGGTATAAGCGTATCTCCCTGCGCGTCTGCTTGTATTCAAGCCTGTCACAATATTATCGAACTGTGCGAAGATATGTGCAGATGGGGGTTGCTTACAGAAGCCAGTTGGCCGGCAATTCGATTCTTGACCAGCTGCATGCTCACTCTACTTTACATAACGATTATGCATCAAGATTCGTACGAGGAAGATACGCTGTTTAAATCCTTGGCCACGGGAAGAAAACTTCTCCATATTATGGAGAAGCGCAGCTTTCAGTCTCGACGAAGCAACACCATCTTCAAGGCAAGACGATGATTTCTTTTCTTTACTCAGCAAATTTCCTAACCTGATCATGCAGATTATCATTTCCAGCCTCTCCATCAAGTATGACCACATTCGCGAAAAGCTTATGAAGTATGAGATGGATGCCCCCATTGTTCGGCAATGCGATTTGTCTTCTGTGAGCGGTGTATCTACTGCCCTACTTGGAGAAAAGATCTTCACGCTATCGTCTAAGACGTATTTGAGAAACCATAGTCTTAAACTACAGAAGCAAAATGGCCCCAAAAATGACTCGGCACTTCTACCACAATCGCAAGGCCTCAATGGAGAGCTGAAAGGAGCAACTTCATTACAGCAACGTCTATTCATGGATGGAACTGGCCAGAGAAGCGATCAAAATCTTTATATACCAACCTCAGAAGCACGGAATGTTTTACTGAAGACTGAAGACTCTCCAATGCAAGGATCCTCGGAACCTTCTAGTGCACCGACAAGTTTCGTTGCTTCTGTACCAACATCTACGCAAGGAAACTCTCTGGTGGCGGAGCCGACGATAGGGTTACACCAAGAGCAATTGAATGGGTCATGGATGCACGCCCTTGGATCGATGAACTATTCTGGGAATGTATATAGCCCTGTGAAAGATCTAATTGGGGGCACGAGTCCGCCTATGGACGATATCAACGAGTTCTCTGATATCTGGGACTGGTTTTGACAACCCGACAAAGCAAACGTATAAATATTTACAAGAGATATCCATGTTAGTTGACGTGTACTGAAAACAGCAGGCGCACAGATTATTAAACAACTGATACGCAGAAGATGTTGCTTATTAAATGAGTTGGCATTACGTTATTACTAGGAGTTCCCAGGGGACTGTATTCGTTGTGAAAGGTAGGATTTTAGTCGAAAATGATAGCGATGGAAAGAAATGACTGAAAAGAGTAGGAGCACGGAGTGCATTTGGAGAACTAAAAAGGAATCTGTTAAAAAACAAAACCATTTGAGCCAGTTTATAACTGGTGGCTTCACCGCAATTTTTACCGCCAATGAGATTCTTTCCTTTGTCTCCTTTGGTCAATTTTTTCCCCAATGAGATTCTTCCCTGTACTTAATCATCCTAACAGGGCAATACGATTCGAAAGCGGAAACACCCTGCCGGGATCGAAACGATTTTCAACCAATACTCAGAGAATCAGGTTAGGAAAAATAGCCAATACGAAAATTAACGCAATCGCTAAGCTACTTGTAGAAAGACTATAATAATACGATCAAGTTGCCGAAGAACTTAGCTTCAGAACCTTCTACAAGCAGCCTAGTTATAATTATTCTTTACGAAAACGAACACAACCGCGCAAGCAAAGAGTTCAATACGCAGCTGGTGAGAAGTCGTCCGACATCTCAGAGGCCCCTATTAGTTTGCCTCATGATAGTTGATCTCGTCTAATATAAATAGGTCGTTGCGTCTCTTTCATTTACTTCTGAGATCAAGTTAACTTGGAGTGCCTCGCCTTCAGTGGGTCTTTCTCAATTTTTATATCTTCAATTTCTATTTACAAACACATATTTCAAAGTCACAAATCTTGAACACAATGGCAAAGTTTTTGAAGGCGTTAACGCTTCTTGCTGCAGTGATGCTTCCAGCTCAGACCGAAGCCAGCTTCGTTGACAGCTGCACCACGTTCAACTCAAACTTATGGACCAAGGCCGACTGGGCGCAGGGGCAGGGTTTTGTGCAGTCTGCCAATGTGAATCCAAGCGGTGGAGGCGTGCTGAACTTTGAGATTCCCGTGGGAACTCATAATGGAGGAGAGATTAGATCTAAGGCGCAATACTCCTTCGGCCAAGTCGCTGCGAATTTCAAGGTTCCAAATCTACCTGGAATTATCTCGAGTATTTTCATGTACCAGGGAACCTCCACTAGCGACGAGATCGACATCGAAGTATATCTGAACAAAGGCAAATGGGAGATTGCGTTTACAATTTACCGTTTGGGAGTCAAAGAATGGACTCATCAATACTTCCCAACCTGGGACCCAAGCGCTGGATACAATGACTATATGATGGACTATCAAGAGTCTGCTATCTCATTTTACATCAATGGTGCATTGGAAGCTCAATTCCATACACCATCGCAGCAGCCGATTCATCCCATGAATATTCAGCTCAACGCCTGGTACCCGGGGTGGTTGAACGGCCCCCCCGCGGCATCTACTGAATTCTTTCAAGTCAACCAAATATCTTACACGCAATCTTGAATAGGGCGTGAGGAAGAGTTGTGAATTTTCAGCATTGAAGAAATGGGGATACAGAGATATTTTTGATGTATATACATGTAGTTTGCAAACAAATCTGATCCGAGTTGTGCTCTCAATCAGCGTTTAATTTCGTGTTATCTACTTATCGAGTGAAGCTTTTCGTTACTCAAACTGCCTTATTTAAACTGCGTGAACCCTGTAGAAGTTAGATGGGGGGGAAATAGCATAGCTCTCGAAGATGACGACCGGAAAGGACAAGTGGGGAAGGACATTCTACTGGAAACCCAATATCAGGCGTGCGGTTCTCCGGCAATCATCTTTATAGTTATCGCACGTATTGAACGACAGGGAATTGAGAGTATTGACAGGCTATGAAGTGGAGACAAGGCATTGATATAATAAGTTGCTTTCTAATTAGCATTTGCATCTACGATACGTGGGGAAAGCGACTGATATATCTACCGAGGTATTTTGGTTGATTGGTCTTGACATGTCATATCCCAGTAACTGTTTATTATTGTACTACCGAAAATAACTCGGGCGCAGCAGCACGGCCGCTAGTTGTGAAAGGAACGAATAGCAGAGAGATACATTCCATGAGTTGGTCAGACGCTGTCGTAAGAAATGATAGAAGTAGGAATAGCTTAGCCCTATGAACGTTCTGGCAGGCATCGGACTTATAAAATGATGCGACATTCCTAAACCAGTAATGAGCGACGGCTGATACAAAGCTATCCATGTTTCTCATCTCACAACCCCGCCTTATATCGGCCTGATAGTGTGGAGAGCTGGCTTCAATACGAGTGAAATCATAGGATCAATCCCATCCTTCCGGGAACAGCCTAAATACAAGCTGGTTATGCATGAAAATTCAAGTGCTAATGCCGGGCAGCGGCAGGCTCCACTCTCCGCGCAAAGCCCCAAGTTGCCCGTCTCACTGCTCTGTGTTGACATATATGTGACGGATCTTATGATATATCCTACGGGACATAGAACAGGCATCGGATATTCCTTACTCCACTATCTTACGACTATTCTCTACTTATAAATCTAGCTGCTTTCCCGTAAAAAGAGTCAGCTGTATCGAGAAGAGGTGTGGTACGGGATACAAGTTGTGAAACCCGCAGTAAAACATTGAGAATTTTCGTGTCATTATGGTACGCCATCTTTTGCTTGTCACCTGCGCTGCAGGATTCAGCCTTGCCTCAAGGGTTGTAAAGCGGCAATCTCAGACTGCTACTGTGAATCTGAGTCACATGCAAGGAGCACCCCAGCACTTTGCATCTGGATTCCTCTACGGCATCCCGGATACCCCAAATCAGATTCCCGCACATTTCTACAGCGAAATTGCATTCAATTATGGAAGAGCTGGAGGCGCTCAACTCCCGGCTAAGGGTTATATGGATGGTGTAGATCAGTATCGGGTTTGTCAATCGCTCCTACAAGCCCGATTATTGTTAACGATATGTAGCCTCGTTTCGCTTCAATGTTATCCAATTATAATACTTGCCGCCAATTCGGTGCCGAGTTTATTATCCTCCTTCATGATTTATGGGGAGCGGATGGATCAGAATCTCAGTCCGACCTCTTCCCAGGGGATAATGGAGATTGGAGTACATGGGACAGCTTCCTCAACCAGGTTGTCTCTGATATGCGAGCTAACAATATGACGACTGCCATCAACGTGGATATCTGGAATGAAGCGGATGGCGGTGGCTTCTGGCTCCGAGACAGAAGTCAATTCATGGACATGTACGCCAGGACGCATAATACGCTGCGGTAAGTTTACAAGGTGCTTAGAATCTATGATGAGTTCTCTGGAGTAACCAGGAAAATAGGAGTATTCTTCCCGAGGCGCAAATATTTGGACCTACCTTTACAGGACAACCGGACCCAAATAACGTCTGGTGGACCGATTGGCTCAGCATGATTGGGTCACAAAATGTGATTCCCGATACGTATTGTTGGCATTTAATTCGTCAATCAGGAGGATCTGGTGGCGACGATATTACTTTCTCAAGGGGCGTCTTTGAGCAGTTGCTGCAACAATTTGGTCTTCCAGACCGTCCAATCAACATTGATGAATACGGTGTAAGATCTTTCATTCCATTAGTATTGAGAGCTAGCTGACAAACAAGACTTAGTCTCCCGAAGAGCAGGTTCCAGCCAGCTCCGCTTGGTTTATGGCCCGTTTCGAGCGCAACAATATCCACGGTCTCAGATCTGTTTGGACGGGTGGTCCATCTTTGCACGACTTCATGACCGACCTACTGGGTAGGACAGGTGACGGCGTTTACTTTCCCGCTGGTGAATGGCAAGTGTATAGATATTACGGCACAAACATGACTGGCAACCGGGTAGAAACGACTCCATCTGCCGACGGCTTCTTTGATGTATACGCGACTGCAAGCGACCGAGTGAGAATCCTTGGCTCAGCCCATACGGAAACCGGATCTTACACTATCAATGTCGATGGAATGGCCGATTTTGGCTTCAATACCCAGGGCACGGTCAACGTTCAGACGCGAGAGTTTCCATTTGCCGGCCTTCGCGGAGAGGTAGATGGGCCAATTGATCATGGCGTCACCCAGATATCATTTCAAAACAACCAGTTGGTTATACCGGCTACAATTGCAGTAAATACCAGCGCCTACGCCTGGGAGGTTTTCCGCATTTAAAGAAGAGTTGCTATGAAGAATTCGAGTGGTACTCGTTCAATAGCGATGCAGGTAGTCTTTCATAGTTTTATGCCATTATATAATTATGTATGTCAGTGTCAAGTATGAGGAAGCTCTTCTGCAGACCAACGGTGATGGATCGAGTGAGCACAAGTAATAGTGTTAGATCCAGTTAGCGAGACTCAACGTATCACTCCGGCAATGCAATGCCAAATCGGTCTTACATCACGATAATCACACTATGCTTTGATGATCCGGTGTGCAATTAGATCATGGGCTTTTGGACAACTTTGTTATTTGCTCCATTAACATCTATGCAGCGTCGCGCTGACAGATGCACTGATACCTTAGCCCATGCTTACCTCGAAGAGCGACACATTATGCCTAGGACTAACAAAACTTAAATTTAAGTGTGTCCGTAAACAATAAAGTGGACCAATAAGTGCCAAGCAAAATAACAGATGAGGCAGTTGACATATATTGCTTGATTGATCTTGTTTACACTAAACACAGGTTTTGTAGCCTTCAAGCTCATGATAGCCGCCCATACAGGCGCCAATTACCCTTATAGCCCATTCTTAGACAAGAAACCAAATATCACCTGGTAACCTGCGGTCGCATTGAGAGACAGTTCAACGACGTGTCCCGTATTAGGCTGGAGGTAGACGTCAAGGTCCTTGACATCGGGGTACAAGCCGTGAAGCAGATTTAGATCAAAAATGCCCGCGCAGTTACCTTCGCAAAAGGCGAAATCATTTTCACCAACAAAGAACTGTATTTATGGGTTAGCCAGAAGGGTAACACTCTGAGCATGTTTGAGATAATGCATGTGTAAGACTTGCCTGAAGAGGTCCAGTAAAATTGGCTACAACATCTCCGACCCCAGTTCCCAGTGTCAAGACTTCTCCAACTCCTAGACTTGACTGGATTTCTTCGTTCCAATAGGTTAACACATTGGGGTCCAGAGTTTCCTTCTTAAAACTATCCGCTTGGAAAGCAGTAATGCTACCAAAGGCCAAGTAGCCGCTGGTGCGATTTTCGAATAGCGCAGGGTTATGCTCAGGAGCATATGACAGATCAGCGATTTCGACTTTGAGGCCGGCAAATTCACTGTCGATCAAAAAGCCAGTGAGGATGGCGCCAGCACTAAGGGAGCCGTATCGTGCAAGGAACCAGTTGGTGACAATTGATCCATAAGAATGACCCACGTGCACGACCTGTTGGGCTGTATAATCTGTTATGCTACTGCTTCCTCCAGTCTTCTCAGACGCTGTCACGATTGTGCCATTTAGAGCGCGCTCTGTCAGAGCACGAAGAACTTCTCCTTGAAGAGGGACTTGGAGATAATCATATGCATCTGGGAGAGATGACAGACCAGCACCAAGACGATCATAAGCCAAGACAGCGTAGCCTTGGTCCAACGCAGCTTTCACAAACGAAAGGTCATCCCGTCTATAAGTGGGATCGAACAAACTATATCCAGCCCGTGAGTCATGATATGCACTTACCAGATGAAGACATTATGCAACACGACTTACCCCTTTGTAAAACCAACGCCATGAGACGCAATTAGGAGAGTTTTCTCACCATTCCGCGGAGTTGACGGAATGCAAAAGTGACCGCTTATTTCGAAGTCTCCACCAACCGCGATATCGCCGCCGGAAATTTCGGCGATAGTCAGAGCATCCCACCGACTGCAGATGTCACAAAAGAAGTTAGCCAACCTAGTTCAGCAAAGCCGTTAGCTAAGGTATCTCATACTCTCTACTTAGAGTAAATTCGACTGCGTCGACACTGCTATCAACCTTCACGGTGTTGAACTTTGTGTTATTGGCATGCGCAGTAACAGGAATTAAGAGCTCAACACAGTTAGAAGCGGAAGCCAAAGCCGAGCCACATGCGGTGATGAGAGCCAAAGACCCAAGAGACTTAGAAGCAGGGGGCACCATTGCGTATAGTTCCTACAGATAGGGTTAGATTTAGAATGGTAGGTAGAATGGGCTTGAGTAAAGGAACAGCTGCGATGTCTTTATACTTTTTCTAACACCCCCTATGACGAACAGTTAATGGCACATGTGATAATCAACTCAGCATATTTTGTAATCCAATACATCATGCCTCCTTTTCAAATCGTGATATTGAGCCACATTGTAAGCACATTTACATCTCGCTTTGCCTATTGCAGTACACATTTCGACCAGGTGAGTATACAAGTGCTTACGTGCTGAGGGTAGATGCGGTAACTGCAAGGATTATAAGGTGCTTTAACATTGACCCGTATGGCTGGCAGGGATCTATTAATACGGAGATGCTTCCGTCATGTCATTTCTTGAAGCTATGCATTCTGCCTGATGTGTTGCACCCTAGTAAACCGTGGACTTCGCAGCCGGCTCACCCGCCATAGCTACAGGAATGATTTCGCCACATTAATAGTATGACGCGGGCGTTGATGTCTAAATCGCGCAAATATTGACTTATTAAGATGCTATGGGGAATAATATTGACAACAATTGACCGTATTTAGCTACCAAGGAGTAGAAGACGAGAGATTCACAAACTAGGCTTCTAAGCATGCATATGTGTATCACAAAGACCATCTACTACCGTTAATGCAAAAGTTGTGTCTTTCAAATACGACAATTCAATATGCTACAAAAATGGTTTAAGGAAGGTTGTCACAATCTGATCGATAAATGACCGCTAGAATCGGACCTTACATGTAGGTTAGATCCGATCGGCTCCACCCGATCGAACCCAATTATAAAGATATGAGCAATGACAGAAGCAGTAAAGTATGATAGATCGACTTTTGCACGAAAAATGGCTCCTGGTAAACATGAGATGCAGCAAGGTCAAAGCAAGTTGTGTTTGATGCAATGATATCTGAGGAGTTTAGTGCGATGGTGATAAAACAGCAGTTGCTGCTCCGATTCTAGACGAACCAATGTCCATCCGTTGGATGTAATAATGGCAACCAAAGCTGTTAAATCTATAGGCATGATTATTAATACCTATAGATCAATTTCTCCGTCTGCATGGCCATGAGCACGTCGGTGAAGTCTCCAACGCTTGGATTGTTCTAATATACGGATTAGCTGAGTAATAAAATCCTTCAGTTTCTCCTCATATGTCCATGCCATTCTTATTACAATCTTTCATGAACGCCTTTCGGGTTTCTCTTCTATTCTCGCTGGGATGCATAGGCAGTGGGGGTTGGAGTTGTAGTTGATCTAGACTAGGTTCGAATCCTCGACAGGCTTACCGCTTTTCCACCTAGCTCCAAGGGATCAGTAGTAAAGTATAAAAGTATATAACTATATACATGGTGGAATCCTTCGCTAGATATTTTCCATAGGTACTTCGAAGTCACAGTGACTGGAATCCTTTACAGGCATGATGCACAAAAGCTGTGACTATTAATATTCTTATAGTCAAAGCAATTCAGAGCCTTGATTTGGAGACAAGTCCTTGAGCAAGGAATAGATATGACAAAAGAAGTAAAAAGCTTTTAATTTGTGTGAACCAAACATAGTTCGCCACTGGTATCTATCGAATTACAATAATTTATATGCAGTCCAGCCGCTTTATATGCGACGGCATCGCAGCAGTTCCTGTCTATCATCTCGCCTTCCTTCTCACTCTTTCTCTCCCTCGGAAACATGACGTATGCTCTCTTTCACCCGGTGAAAGAATGCTTATCATGATCACTAAGACTCTCAGTCTCAATGTATATTGTGTGCTCTTGGATAATATTTCTAGAGCTGGAGTTTTCGTCTTCCAACCTTTTCCATTTCCCACCAACAACTGTGGTTTTTCCAGTAGCAGTCAGGTTATCCAGCTGCGTTGAAGGAGCGCGGTTGTGACTTCGACCGGTGCCAGACTCGGCGGCGTACCCGTTGCTTTTGTTACCTGAGCGGTTTTTGGATGAGTCGATATACTTGCGGACCAAAATGCGAAGCGCTGGAAGGCAAGCAGCGATGAGAGCAATACCACTTTCGAGGAGGCACCAAAGAGTGATATAACCGCTCCAATCTGTGCAATGTCTTAGATTAGTGGATACAGCCGGAATAAAATAATTGAACTTACACAATCGGTCTTCCGTGGCTAGGTAGTATTTCAGATACGGTGCTCGGACAATGGTTGCTGTGCTAGCAAGAGCACCGAGTCCGAGGACAAGCATCACAATCATCTTTTGTCGAGACGACATCTGAAGATTGCGGACAATAAAATAAGGCAAGATCGCACAGGTCCAATCTGTCACAATTCCCACCGCTGTCCAGGCGTAGCCAATGCGAACAACAATCATGAAATCGCCACAGGTACCCAACAGGGGGTTCCAATACGCTGGGACCGGATGACAGTAGAGAAGCGTAGCGAGAATTCCGATAATGGACATGATGCTTGCCACAAAAAGCATTGCATAGAGTCCCCAGCGATGCCATTTATTAGTGGTGATGCGGTTTAACGTGAACACAACCGAGGCCTTGATGAAAGGCATGGAGAACCCGTATAGCACGTTCGAGTACATTGCGTACTCAGCACATCGTATCATAAGTAGCATATTTAGTTTCGAGTCATGCGAGCCCAGGCCATAGTAGCACGCTTCGATGGCAAATATTGCACTGGATAGAAAAGATCCCTATTCGTTTACAGACAGATTAACTTGAGTAAGTAATCGATTGACTTGAGGATGAAGAGTTAAGTGCGTCACATCAAGGGGCCTCGAAGCAAATACTTACGTATCCAAGAACGATGAATGTATCTTCCCAACCCCAAGTTCCTGCAGATTTTCCCATCCATGCGCGAACATATATCCTAAGAGCAACGACAATAGTAGACAAAATTGTGAATATCAGAATGATAATCACTAGGGTTAGTGCTAAACCCGTCGGTGCAATTGGAGGCTGCGCATACGCTTGCTGGGAAAGTAACAGTCCCTGCTGCAAAGGCGTAAGAGTAGCAGTGGGTGTTGCCTGAGGAGCCATAGTGACCGTCAACTTGAGTAAAGACACCAGCAGCAAACTTGTTGCTGCTGTCAGCTCCTATTTACCATTCATCAAGCCGAAGGACAAAAGAGAGCTGAGTATGGATATGCCAGGACATGTGTATACTTAAATTAAACCACATGCAGTGGCGGGCGCACATCTTCTTACCCCTGGGGGCAGTTACAATTGCCTGAAAATAGACGTTGGCAAGGTGCTGCTTCATGCAGTTAGGTCGTATTACAGAAGGATTGGAGCGGGCGATCTTCTACATGTACGTCGTATTTAGAAACTTCGCTACGATGACAAAAGTGCATGCCACTGATCTCATTCATACGCAGATAATCCGGCTCTGGATTGTATAGTCCATCGGAAAGGTCTCACACAATTCCGTAGAGGACCCCTACGGCCATTAAATAGTTGGTGAAAGGAAGATGCAGCCATTCGGATTTACAATTATTTGTCTACCATGTCGAGAGGAGCAGAAGTTCACGTCCACACGCGGGCTATATGCTCCGTATCATAACCCTTGACACTTCATAGTACGACGGCATTCTCACTAAGATTCCCCATGCTACAGCTTTTGCATGGGTTCTATCCTAGTCCGGAATTAAGATGTACAGGGGACGGCTTGTTTCGCCAAACCATTCTCCTTGACTCTTATCGACTAGTAACACCTCTGACCCAGCTTCTGAGGCAAATCGACCTTGCTATTAAATTGTGTGCATCAATCAATGCAAACAGACAAAGGGCGAGAACGCTTCGATTTATACGGGAACTTTGACAGATTTGATGGAATTAAGTCGGATTCGTATCGGGATTAATAAGCCGGCATCAAATTTGAGTCTAGCACCAAACATCTTTGTTGAAGAGAGTTTTCAGCTGCTGTTATACCGCATTCGTAATAGTTGTTGGTCTATCACATGTTACTCGTCTCATTTGTTATTACGAGTATAGCAAGTTCAATTATCTGAGGTTAGCCCTATGTCAGGCTTTACACCGACTTTTTTTCTGCTTCACTCGTTTGCCTCACTGTTTAAAACAGTCTACCTTTTAACTCTCAAAAAATTACAGTTCTCTCACTTTCATTATTACAGTTGCCTCACTTCCACTTACAGAGCAACAGTGGGTTACCAGAAACTGTAAGCATAGGTACTCAAACATCCGTGCAGCTTGGCCAGCGGAACTCCGACTCTCTCAGGGGCTTTTTTTTTTACCAGGAACACAATTGCCTAACTGCATTCAATCATTTTTCTGTCAGCAAACCAGGAGTACGAGTATGCTATCCTGGCTCTCGGTACTCCGTCTGCAGGATGATTTTATATGAGTAATCTGGCCTATTTGAGCAGTGCTTACCCCCCGCCTAGGCGGAATGCGGAGTAACGCGGGCACGTCTTGACATTAAATATGTCACAGGCATGCTGGCGGTCTTCTTGAGTGTAGCAGAACGCTCATCTCATTTCCGGAACTAACTGTTTACTGCCGAGATCGTCTGATAAGTCGGCAGTCCTGCTTCCTCCGTACTTTCGTCGTGAACTTCCATGGTACCCTTGTAGCTGATCTATCATTAAGTCTAAACCTTTCCCAGTCTGATGCGACTTAGATGGTTGTTCCGCATTCCCCGTTGTTGGTTCTATGCCCAACAGGAAATTAGTGAATGTTACTCTACACGAAGTCTGATGGCAAAAGTAATTCCCGTATTCGGGTACAATGCATGCATGATATTGAAAGGGGAAACCAAGTCCGGTATGGGTGTTGGTCGGCGTCCCCCGTTGAAGTGGTGTCAACGAGGTCTTATCGGAGCAGTTCATCGTTGGAACCGACCTCTGCTTCTAAGCTATCTCTTTGTTGTCGAAGTTATCTGATAGCTTTGAGTCCAAATGCTTTCACTGAACGCGGAAGCAGCCCTCAAAGTTCAACCGTGTAAACTCAGTCAAAATGTTCGGCAGAACGCCTGCACCAAGCAAAGTTCCTACGGATATCATTATTCCTTTTCGTTTCTTTGATGACACGCCATTATGGAAGGCCTTCATATTGTATTCCATGTTTGTTTTCGACGACGTGCTAGATGCCGAAAAACTTCGAGACAGTCTAGAGAAGCTAGCAAGGCATGATGGCTGGAGTAAACTCGGGGCTCGCCTGCGTAAAGATGTAAGCTGGAGCAATCAGACTCAGAATATCGCGTAGAGGATAAATACTGATGTTACCCGGCAGGACCAAGGCCATCTTGAGTATCATGTGCCGATCGAATTTACTGAAGAGCGTCGACCTCTTACATATTCCCATATCACGCACAACATGAGCGCTTCAGATCATCCGATTGCGTCGAAGATACCGAATCCGAGCTCAAGTCCCGCAGTCGTATGCGATCCTGACGACTTTCGCGAATTGTTTCGTCCAGAAGGCGGCCCAATTAGCCTCGAAGATTACCTGAACAGAGATATCCCCCAACTGGGCTTGCATATTGTGTCATTCACCGATAAAACACTTGTGGTTATATATTGGCCACATACTCTAATGGATGCTCTGGGCAAGAAAGCTTTGATGAACGCCTGGATATTGATGCTTCAAGGTCGAGATGACGAAATTATACCTCCACAGGGCGGCGATGGCGATCCGTTAGCAGACTTGGGTAAGAGTCCGACGGAGGCTCACAAGTTGGCAAATCAGCGCCTTTCAATGTTCGGATTGGCGCACTACGGAATGAATAATGTTCTCGATCTATTTCGTACCCAAGAGCATCGAATGGTTTGTATCCCAGGCTCCTTCGTCGAGGGCCTGCGCAATGAGGCGATCGGTGAACTTACAGCCAACGGTACGGAAGATCCTTTCCTTAGCGAAGGCGATGTTCTTTGTGCTTGGTGGACAAGGCTCGCCGTCTCCCATCTACCCCATGCTACCCAGAAGACGGTTGTTTTGAACAATGCGTACTCTCTGCGAAAATCTCTCGAAACGGATTTGCTCCCTAAGGGTGCTCCGTACGTGTCAAATGCAATTGGCTTCATTAATGTGTTACTGCCCGTGCAGTACATCTTTGAGAAGCCGCTCAGCTACATTGCAGCTGCTACTCGTAATGCCATCAAAGAGCTCGGCTCGCGTTCTCAGGTAGAGGCGTTTTCTGCTCTATGGCGAGAATCCAGTGGCAAAATCCCACCTTTCTTTGGTGACGGCAGCATGCACATGATTACGTACTCGAACTGGAGTAAAGCAAAGCTTTTTGAAACCGATTTCTCTGCGGCGGTTATAAAGTCATGTAAAGAAGGTGGGGGGTCTGGACTACCCACATATATACAGAACAACCAATTTGGCTTGGTACTGCCGAATGGTTTCCCCATTATTGGTAAGGATAATGATGGAAACTTCTGGCTTTCTGGATATATGAATAAGGGACTCTGGGGTCAGATAGAAGAGCAGCTTGCAAAAGCTTAGGCTGTGTGGCAAGTTGGTGGACCCTTTGCGGCTTATAATTTGAGGGAGTTAATCAGGTTACAGACCTTTGTAATAGTGTACAAACGCATATAGCGAGCGTGGGCTTTCAACAACAATGAAATAAAAGTTCACATGGAACTACATATGGTGTCTACATAATTTGTGATTCGCTACCTTGGTGTGCATTTCGTTATCAAGAATTTGGCATCCCAATAGCACTACCCTGTGACTTGTGACTACATTTTGCGCGACTGAATTGCTCCACTTCCGAATGCCCATCTCACAGATATTTATTAATCGCGTTAAAAAATTTCTTAATTTCCTGATTGGGTACATATTTAGCTACCAAGATAACATAGCACGACCCTATGGCCGAGATTTAGTTGCTGACGCTCAGTGAAGCAGAGCCACTGCCACCCCAGCCTTCAACAGCAACGACTTGGTAGTTCATAGCTCCGAGGTTCATTCCATGGGAAGCCCAAGCGTTGAAATGGTTCTGAACAGTGACAGTACCACTGGTTCTGGGGGAGTTTCGCACTGAGATGTACTGGTTAAAGGTCGCTGTGCCCTGGATGGAAGGCTCATTGACCCGAGTATTTTCATAGATGGTGTAAGTTGCTCCATCGCTAGTGACAGTTCCCTTCACTGTGCCCTGAGCAGGATAGTCGTGGTTGTCCTCCATAATATAATACTCAACTAGTGGGTTGGTGCTCCAGCCATAGACGGAAAGCAGACCAGTTCCGCTGTTGACACCGAAGGAACCACTGAAGTTGATGGGTCTACATTTCTCTTTTGTTAGCGAATAAGTTATTCGGAATGATGCAATTGAAGAGCTGTTTCTTACGAAGAAGATCCAGTAGTCCAGCCAACTCCGACAACAAAGTCATCTTGAGTGTTCCAGTTGACAGAGAACCCACTCCCAGAGGGAGAATAGTTGACTGTTCCGCCGGTCTGGTAATTTTGATCGTAGTTGATGCTGGCACGACGGCGAATGTCATTGTGTGATCCAAGAACAAAATCATGGGCACCGCGCTCAGTAATGTCTACACTGCTTTCAGAGGGACCGAAACCAGTAGGTATGGCCAAGGAACCAGCAATGCTGGTGAGAGCAATGAAGAGACTGCTGGAGCCAATCATGTTGATCTTTGTGGAAGTGTTCGTGCTTGGAGAAGATGTTGTGCTGGTGGTAAGCTCATGCTTTCAACGGCAGGCTTCCATTCACGACTTTATATGCAATTTCCCTCAGCTGAAATCACTGATTCAACTCATACAAGACTCAAGCAACGATCACCTTGACAGAAAGTAAACATCATCAAGTGAGGTTGAAACCACACATCGCATGGTCGTATCCTCGGAGCTTGGCATTTTGCCTAAAACATTCCCTTCAGGTACCGGGTCAAACGGCATCAAAGTGCCGTAAAGAAGGACCGCTGAGCAGACATATACCAATCAATCGTCAGTTTTTCAGCTTCGGATCTCAGTTGGGTTCCAAATCCGGCTCTTCGGGCCTCACGCGGCTTCTTCCCCAGATCTGGGGTGCGTCCGGTTAAAGCTGTCGCATTTAGCCTGCCAATCACATCAACATGCTTTTCTACGAATTTGCGGAGGATGTGGCATTCCGGTGGATCGCACGGCAGCTCTACTGGGATTTGGCATTGAGGGGCTGCGTTTCAGAAGCAAATACACATCAGCAGTCAAACACCATTGGCAAACAATGACGTGGTCACACGGAAAGAATTAGTGCCTTCCATATCTGTTAGAACCTACGTTAACCTCCAATTATTAGTAGCTGATATTTATTGTTTTGGGCTTCCTCATTCAGATCAAGCGTCTTAGATCGACATGAGGCTTTAGCACTTGGGGCTAGTTAACTAAGTACATAACTACAGAGAGATTCAACGAGACATGCCGTTAGGCCGCAACTCAGTTTATTCCTGAGTCTTTAGGTACGGTATATACGACTGATAAGGTCATACTACTAGGCATCGTATAATGTAAAAACGATGTCAGGTATAAAAGCTTTGGCACCATCTGTCTCATAATAGCAAACGAGATTGCCACAACTCACAGCAGCCCTCCCAGAATGTAACATAGGTTCGCAACATTCATCGCAGGCATACATGCGACTCATAATGTGTAGTTAGAGCCCTCGATGGAGTGATGAAAACATTGATATGCTCTTGTTTTACTCCACCTCATACCTTTCTTCCACCAACCACATTTACTCCATCTGCTCATTATCCGGCTGAGACCAGTACATATAACGCGTAATCAGGCGATTTATTATTAACATTTCATATAAAAACTAATGGATCCATTAACCCGAGGGCTAAAAGGCCAGCATGTGAAAATGTTGCTGGTTGATAGAGGAACAGGAAAAGATCGGCTACATGCTTGCTGGATAAGAGGGAGAGATGGCGTCAGCTCCATTTGGCACCGGAAAAATCTATCTAAAAAAATGAAAGTCTCATGATACAGGCATTCAATAACTGTAACTATGTGTCTTAGCCTTTCAATAAAGTGTGGATATCGTTGGGCAGCGGTAGATGGGCCGTTCCGTGAAACCTGGCAAGTGCGCAAAAAACGGCATGGATCTGCCGCACCCTTCAAGCATTAATCTGCCACAACAAGGGATTACTAAAATGAAGCCTCGAAATAGGCGTGATCTCAACCGAAAAAAACTAATTCAGCCTAAATACTGAAGCCATTTGTTTACGAAGTCATTTGAGGGCCGAGTTCGTCTACCAAGAATGTATGGCAAACTCAAATGGTATATCCACGCGCCGAAGAGCATTTTTTTTTCCCCGCTATAAGAAGAGGAATATCTCATGAAGGCTTTACTTCGTCTTCCTTTATACATATTAGCATCGATTCATGCATAGATTACCGGACTTTCTCCCCCTTAGCATCGAACATATTGACATTTGGGTCGTTACTACTTGCTAGTTTTCAGTGCTGATACACAGATGCCATCACTCTATGACATGGCGTTATGCTTCAGATGTCCATGACATTTTTCTGGTCTCCTTCCAGCTCCCACTCCCTTTCCCATGTCCCAAGATATTCTTCACGCGGTTAGAGTGTCAGTTACCTTTGGATTGATTCTCTTGAACCGGCCAGCTGCGGACCGTTAACTACATACAATAAAGCTCGCACGGAGTTTTTCATTGGAGAAAACCTCTCTTGGGAACAATGCGGGACAATTACTGCTGGCGATGTTGTACTGCAGACGTGAGTATTGTTCATAGCCATCTTGTATACTCAAATTGTGGACTTCGTGGGGTTATCTCTGGCTCGACAAGAACTTCATATTGGGTTTAAGCATACATCTTGATGATAACGCTTATGAACTTCAAGTACGCTGGCAGCAGAGAGAGTTTTAGAAAGAAATATCACGGTAAGAGGAAAAAGGAAAAGAATATGTGTATGATTCATGTCTCTAAGAAAATTGAGAGAGAGTTGGAGAAGAAGTTGGTTCCATTCAATCTGTAGCTACTAGGCCGTAGCATATATATGGAGAGCTATTTTGTATGACTCTTCTCTCCTCGGTACCTCAATAAAATGCTTGGCAAGTGATATAGCCATATAACGTGCATAGTTTGTATGTAGCACAACCTTGGCCATTTATATGTATGAAGGTAGCCTTGGAGACACAAGGTCAGTGTGTGTGATATGCCCATCTTAACATCAACTTATTGGTGATGAGATGGCCCACTCTTTATTGCACCTGACTACAGGAAATTTTTGGTCTTTTCTTCAGTTTAGGCCCATGTATGAGGTTTCATTTGCAACCGTCAGATCCGTTTTGTGATATGAGGTTGGGTTTTTAGAGATGGTTGCCCACACGGGTAACGGCCGTAAATGATTGTGCAGCTTATAACGTGTATAGTCATCTCAGCTAATACGCCAAGAAATTGATACGCATGACGATCGCCTACGGTGCTTTAGTGCCGATTCTTCCCAAACTTACGAACAGAGGGAAAGGCTGTGGAGATCGCATGGCCGTTCGCTGGGGTATCCAATGAGGCTCCTCTTCATTACACCGCTAGGGATAGAAGGTACACAATTCATTGCGCCCATTCTATTAGCCGAAGTAAGCTCCGCTACTGATGATAACCTTATTTTTAACCTTGGTGGCCGTGAGATGTGCGATAACTTTACGAAGAAAATTCTTCCCAGAGATCTCCTGCTGTATTCCAATCGGAACACTCCATGAAAAGCGATAGGTCAGCTGCATTGACATATTGCTCATGTGTCAAGTCAGTGGCAGTTTAAATGAACCAGATCCAAATGAAAGCTGTCTTTCCAACGTCCACTGGATGAATGTAGTGGAAAATCTTAGCCCCTAGAAAAGTATGACACATTTAGTGAACTCAAAGCCTATGGCGCCCTATCCAGACTTCATCTTCGAGACATCCAAGATTGAATCAATATTCTCTTAAGTCTCTGACATTCTCAATATCGTCTCTACATTCCAAGATGAGGATCTAGACTATTCATGTCGGCTTAGACGGGCTGCGGTCTCCGATACCTGCGGAGGCAAAGGCAACAAGCGGTTGTTGCAATCCGTGTGTTTATCGGGGTAGTTTCTCTACAGCGGTATTCACATGACTTGGATCGAGAATGTTCAATAACTATAGCCATGACCACGAACAGGCAGGTTACGATACAGCAACGCCATGGTTAATATGATCTAACTCGAGCCACTAATTGCAGTGACCAATGGAGGTATCTACGTTTTAAGTTTTCTCGCGAAGATTCCTGACTTAAAACTCAAATGTGAAAAATAATATATGGTGAGGAGCCGCCGGTTATATCATCACCACCGAAATTTGAAAGATATACCCACTCGGGGTAAAAAAAAAAGCTGCATTGATGCGACCAATACCAGCAGCATCTTGGTCCAAAACAACGCGCAGGGAGTTGAACTTACGAACTATGAGAGACTTAAGATCAGTGCATTGAGAATCAGTCACCAAAGTCCGGTCAAATGGGTAACAGTCAAGTAGACAATTAGATCAGACGACCCCAAATGATACTGTGATCTATCTCACACAATATATGTAGAAACGCGATGGTAGTTTACTGAATCATCGTCAATCACTAAATGTATTCTACTTCTTGGTTATGATGGAAATGCTGCAAATATCAGCTATACATGCTCATTTAGCCCTTTCGGTTCATCGATGTGTAACTAACCCGCCAGCATAGAGGTATTCGTAAAAGATATATCGTGTTACGTACGGAGTAAAACTCGCTATAGAGTTCTTCGTCAAGGGTCTTCGAATTTATCCACTGCTCTACGTCCAATAAACGTTTGAATCAACCGCTTTGACAAACAGGAAGCTGCAAGTCGGTCAGGTTTTCCCCAGCTCTGCTTGTTTAAATGATGGGTTGTATAATTTATATATCACTGCCGGCCCGATAAGTAGTTTGTTTACATGGGCTGAGGTTACATGCAAGGCATAAGAACACCGAAAGCAACCGAGAAGTGAGGCGAACGCGGGGCATACCTCGACCACTGTGCATGCGGCATTCGCTTGCAGCATATGCATACTGCGATTCTATTCCCAATGCTCTTTTCTCGATATTTTATAAATGAAGCTAAGAAGTAGAAGCTATTTCATTCTTATTTTCGTTTTTTCCCATCATTACCTCTTATTCGATACATATAGTAGAGCTGAAGTTGATCGTCATAAGATCAATGAATGTAAGACGCAGTTCTCACATCAAGTTTCACGAATATACGTGGAGAATACTCCGTATGTAACACTCTTTTGTAATTGAGCTACTCCCAAAAGGATTTTATAACCGAATCAGGGTATATGATTGGCACGTACGGCTCAAATTATGCAAGTCGGATAAGTAAATACCGAAGCGCCGACCTGCTGCAACGGCCCGGGAAAATACCCAGGCATCGGATTGGTGCGCTTTTGGGCTTTAATTTGCGGCTGTAACTTCAAAGAAGATCTTATATAAAGAATCCGGGGTTTACCTACTTGTAAACTCGATCGGATGCAACGGGCACCAAACTGGTTGGTGGAAAGATGTGGGGTATAGTGGCGATCAAATGGCTTTTTGAACGACAAAACACTTGCAAGCATTTGTTTTTCCCCCTATTATTGTTTCACAATGCCTTTATAATGTCGTATTTTATCCTGCAGAGGCCCCAATATTGCATAGTCCTCATAAAGTTGGGTTGCGTTCATGAAACTCAACTTCAAAACGGCGGCAAATATGAGGTCTCGATCCTGAACTAGAGACTACAGCCTGTTGTCTCCAACAGCCTGAGATCATGACATGTAGTTTATAATACAGGGGTTGACATCTATATAACTCTGCCTGATCCCCATTGTCAAGTACCAAGAAGCTGAGAAGTCATCGACTCATCAAGATAATAAAACTTACATCAAAAAGTGTATACAACATGACCAAACTATCCCTTCTCCTCGGAGCGCTCGCAGCATCGGTCTGTGTTCAATCCCATGCTCTTCCATCTCCTCCTACAGTTACACAAGCACCCAAGCTTGAAGATCGAGCTACTACTTGCACCTTCTCTGGTGCCAATGGAGCATCTTCAGCAAGCAAGTCGCAGAAGTCGTGCGCTACCATCGTGCTGTCAAATGTTGCTGTCCCTTCGGGTGTGACTCTCGATCTTAGTGACTTGAATGATGGCACTACTGTGAGTAATACTAAAATGACAAAATTAGACGCGCAATACAACGATACTGATTAGACGGCTTTTAAAACTATAGGTCATTTTTCAGGGGACCACTACTTGGGGCTACAAGGAGTGGTCTGGCCCTCTGCTCCAAATCGAGGGCAATGATATCACCATCCAGGGTGCCAGTGGTTCAGTTTTGGATCCCCAGGGCTCCCGTTGGTGGGATGGCGAAGGCAGCAACGGTGGCAAGACGAAGCCAAAGTTCTTTGCTGCTCATGATCTAACCTCTTCATCCATCACCAACCTGAACATCAGGAACACACCTGTCCAAGCCGTCAGCGTGAATGGTGTCAATGGACTTACCATCACTGGAATGACAATTGACAACAGTGCTGGTGACAGTGGTGGCGGCCACAACACCGACGGATTTGACATTGGCTCTAGCTCGAATGTTGTCATTAGCGGAGCCAAAGTTTATAACCAAGATGACTGCGTTGCCGTCAACTCTGGAACAGTAAGTCACTTTCTACTGGAGATCAAGAAAGCTGAGGAAATTCTTGACTAAACAATATAGAACATCACATTCACTGGAGGTCTTTGCTCTGGTGGACATGGATTGTCAATCGGTAGCGTCGGCGGCCGAGATGACAACACTGTTCAAACAGTTACTTTTAGCAACTCGCAGGTTACCAAGTCAGCCAATGGTAAGTCGTTTAGAGAAATCTAGTTTTTTTAGATTATTGACTAAGCACTTTACAGGCATTCGTATCAAGGCATCGGCTGGTGATACCGGGACAATCAAGGGAGTGACCTACACAGGTATTACTCTGTCGGGCATCACGGGGTATGCCACCGTCCAAAATCCATTAATTTAGCTCATTAATAACTGTGACTCACAGATATGGTATTCTTATTGAGCAAAACTACGATGGTGGTGACCTGCACGGAAGCCCCACGAGCGGTATCCCCATTACCAACCTCGTACTCCAGAACATCTCTGGAAGTGGCGGCGTCTTATCAAGCGCCAACAATATCGCCATCGTTTGTGGAAGTGGAGCTTGTTCTAGCTGGACCTGGAGCAACGTCGTCGTCACTGGAGGAAAGAAATATGGCAGCTGCCAGAACGTACCAAGTGTTGCTACTTGTTAAGTGTGGCTTGCCACAAAGCTTTGCCAGAATCATACACAGCTCTATGGTCAATTTGAACGTCTATCCTTGGATGAAGCAGTGAATATGCTTATTTTAGCAGACACAATATATTAGTCGATGTCGCCTTTTAGCAATCTTTTTGATGTCTATGTATTAGTCGGGTGTCGTACCTACCTCTGCATTCTCCAATGCATTGTCCTTGTGAAGAAGACAGAAACCAAAATGGTTCTAACTAGATTATTAAACGTATTCGGTATTGCCAGATGCTTATGGAACATGTCACTCTTATCCAAAGTCTGGAGTAGATGAACATCAGCAATGTGTCATTGACTCAGATGCCTTGAATAAATTCTATTTATTTTGGTTCATCATATTGTATCTACACTGAATATATTGACCCGTAAGATTTGGGAGGCAATCACCGTACAAGAGTTAACCATTTTATTACTCAATATGTTACGTCTGGATGAAATGAAATCTGAATGTGACTTGCTCCTCAAAATTTGAGAAGACAGTTGGCGCCAGTCGCTGACACCAATTTAGGAGTGGGGTTGAGCTATTGCTCAGATGATCCAAGTATTATTCCCATTACCTATTTATACACTAATGCCTGTGATGGTAGAAATGCTAATTAAGGTTCCTAAAAGATCGTCCACTTTTTCAGATCATCTGGGAATGTAGTCTTGCTATAGATATACTTAAACCGCAGGCCTTTGGAACACATGACTGAAGATCCTCACACGTCAATAGTTAGAGTATGAGATAGTGATACGACTTTTGAAGCTTCTGGCATAAATAAAGTGAGGATTTCATCCTGGGCAAAATTATGTGACAACTTGAAACACATAATGTTCGCCAGAAGATAAAAGTCAAGACAAAGGTTTGGTGATGATATTCGTAATTACTTGGACATGCTGACAGAGCATGAAAAAAAATGGAAGATGGATCGGTTTTGTTACATTAATTAACAATTTAGGCGTGTAAGAACCTCACCAATTGGTATTTGACCGGAGATAAGTCATGAGTTTTGTCATACGGCAGCGACGCGCGTAATCACCTTCATATAAGTTGCCGGCAGTATGTGATATGAGGATGATGAATATGGGGGTGATAAGTCTGCAACCTTCAGATAGTTTTCTGCCATCAAGGTGGATGGGTCGAGTAAGATTTTAGAGCCTTTAAGACGAGGGAGAACTACATATTAATGTTCTTAGTTGCGGACTGATAAAAGGCTATAGAGTTTATGCAGTGTTGCAACTGAGTTAATGGATATCCGGTAAACAGTTTCCTAAAATGGAATCCATTGTGGAAGAGAAACCAAGGACATTAAAATATGGGCCACAGCACTTACCAGCAACAACTTCAACGTGTTTATATCATGATATGTAGAGGAAAAGGAGCATTTATCACCCTACCATGGTTGGTTGCAACTGGTGATGATCTGATAAAAGCGCGATAATATTTGATTAGTTCCAGAAACTGCTATTCATCATTTGTTCGCATATATTCCACCACTCTGCAGCATATCAAGAAATTCTAGCTGCAAGTGTCATCGGGGAACCCTCCTATCATGATTCCATTAGCCAACAGGCATGTAATGACCCCAGCGAGGGACTTTTTGGCTAAAAGGTATTCGCTATATCCATTTCCAATAGTTGAAAGAGAATTCGGAAGTTGCTAGCATTGTATAATCGGGATTTTGGCATGGATTTACGTGCCATTTTCCCTTCATCTTCTTTCTTTGACTTTTGCACATGACCAAGATTGGCAAGTCAACTGCATGTAGTTAGCCCGGCTGTGGTCATGATATTGGCGCAGCCAAACCCGGAAGGTGGATCAAAGGCAATATAATGCATGTAAGCTCTAAGAATATCGAGCACCCCTCGAGCACCCCTCGACAGGACTTGACCCTAGGAGACGAGGCTGAGATGTAAATATTTCCGAATGAGTCCGATAGAATGAGGGTGTCGTCATCATAGCTCTGCATGATAGTACGGGCGTCTCTCGCCCACGCGTGATGCATCTCCCAGCGAGTCACATTGCGTCTGTCCTCTGCAAATGTTGTTAGTGCCATGCTAGTAAGAGTATATTTGTCTTAAGCTAAAGGTCCTAGCGATTTTCCGCGGCTGCACGGCTCGTCGGACGATAGAACGCCATGGTAGACCAAAAACCACCGACTAATTGCTATGATTCATTCGTTTCCTCCTACCTCTCCTGGACAGTGCTGGGTCTGTTCACAGGCGACCGGGTTTGGTCATCGCGGAATAATACCCTCACCGAAAAGGTATCCTCAGCAGTCAAGACTGTCGTTCCCCTGTAGAATATGGCAGCCGGAATGTAACCCCCCTCCCCCAATACATATTCCTTGTCGTATCTACTCCGCCGCAACTCATTCGTTAGAATGCATTTCATGTGTAAGTTCTTTCAAGGTGCTTATATAAATGGACGTCGGTAACCAAAAACTGACACGTGGTAATCCTTTCCCAAAACGCAAAATGATTCGTCCAAATGTGTTCGGAGCATAGGCTAGGAATAGTATCGCCCGAGTCGCTGGATGACAGTACTTCAAAATAGCACTCAGAGCAGTTTATCCACGAAGCTTACCTCTGGCTTAGAACTTTAAGCGCCTCTAAGCCTCAATATGAAACAGGGATATTAGATATGCCTACAAGTGGTTAGTTAGGCACGTTTTCCATCTCCACAAGGGATCTAGACCGTTTCTTAATACGGAAACTACAGGCACAAGCTCGTGAAGCGGATTCAGCTATTGGTCCTGCAGGACAATGGAGTCTCATGATGTTGCGGGCATGTTCTGCCCACCAAAGCCCAATTTGTTTCAAGGGTACGATAACCATCTGGGCATGCTTGTCTTACTATGCCTTGACCTCTCCAATGAAGAATCCCAGACGCGCGGCTGAGGACCGCCTTTGTCCCCGCGGCTCCTCCGTAAGGACATGTTATTCGCATAGTAGCATGAACAATGTTCCTATCGACACACCCGGCAATCAGCCTTGGAATTCGTCCAGGCTTATGATGATGCCGGTTTGCCGACTCACGTCATGATTCTTTTCTCATCATGTACTCGAGCATGGAACCGCTAGGAGGAACACGCGCCTTACATGAGCTTTGTGGGTGTGTTGCGCCTAAACAGTCTTAATAGTTTGACTCTTTGAGCTTCCTTTTTGAGCACACGCTGCAAACTTCACGAGAGGAAAAAGGTATAAAGGGACCAATTCCCTTCGTGATCGACAATATCCTCTTCACCAGTCAACCCACACAACTCAGCTCAACAAAGACCAAACAACAGCCTTTCATCCTCCAACCATCTCAACCGATACAATGGCTTTCAAGACTATGATGGTCGCCGCCCTGGCTGCTCTGCCTGCCGTCTTCGCTTCCCCCATCGAGCTCGAGTCTCGTGCTGGCTGCAAATACAACGGTGGCTGGCAGAACTTCCCTTCCATGAGCAACTGGCTGCCCTGGACTACCGTCTTCGGCCGCTACCAGCAGGACATGGTCAACGCCGGTTCCACCTGGGACGATGTTGGCCGTATCAACGTCGCCATCAGCAACGCCGCCGCCACCATCGGTGTTGACGAACGTGTCATCCTCGCCATCATCCTCCAGGAGTCCCACGGTTACGTCGGTGTCCAGTGCACTGGTAACAACGACTGCGGTCTTATGCAGTGCGAGGGCTGCCCCTCATTCCAGGGCCGAAACGGTCTTCCCCAGGTATGTAGACACTATATACTCTCGGTTGTGATTTGCCATTTTGTCTCTAACACTGTCTATAGTCTGATACCTCCGCCATGATCAACGGTGGTACCCAGCACTTCAAGGGCAACTTGGAGAACTGGGGCAACCAGTGGGCTGAGTCTTCCATCTACCCTGCCCTTCGTGAGTACAACTCCGGCAGCGTCAACCCCAACGATCTCAGCACTGCTGCTGGCGGCTTTGGCGTTCCTTGCTACGTCGCCGACGTCGCCGGCCGTATGCTCGGTGATGTCTTCTAAGTCAACAAAAAGAAAAGGAGGAATGGAATATGAAGCGTGATGGCCTGGAATGATGGAAATCTCCGTGGCGTCGCTTGCTTCTACGCTTGAGTTTACATGTCTATAATTGCCCCCCTGTGGCACTTTTTAAGGCCTTTTCCTAGAGGCCATGTCTATATCTAGGATCACCGTATATATATTATCTTTCAGACAACTTCTTTTGCTCAGCTACTGTTGGTGATGCCTCTTTCGCATGCGCACAACCATCATTCTCCTACCCAGTTAGTCAAATACGTATAAGGACTGTGACGTACTAGCGGAAAGATGTTCGGCGATCCAGCCGGGGATGGTGAGGCAGCCGAGAAACATGAAGTGTAAACCAACGATGAATGCCCCCTGCCTGATCTAAAAAAAGGAGATTCAACTAACTAGGCTAACAGGCTATCATGCCGATTCCTCTATCCTTGGCATGCACCATGGGGATCAATTCGGACGGCGATATCCTCCGTACGGGAATATTGTCTTACTGCCAAGAATGCCTCGCGTATCTCTTCCGGAGCAGTTTTCTTGACCTATGAATCCCCGGTGAATACAAATGATGCCGGAATCAATGATGAGCGTTGGAGGCCGTTTTCGGGTTTGCCTATAATCAGCTGCCTATTTTGGTGATCAAATCAAAATTGCAACTTTACTTGAGTCGTGTGGCGCTAAAAAGGTAAAATCCACGTTAAAATCAGGGGGTTTCTTTTTTTTTTTTCCTATTAAATTTTGTTTAGTTCATTTGAGCGAAATCGTAGCGCGGACGTATTCGATTAGTTGGAACCGCAGCTAACTGACGCAGTCACATTGCACATGTTGGCCAATCATCTCAACAGACAGCAGCACATATCTTTAGAAGCAACAGACAATTCCCATCATTTGGAGCTTCCTATTCGATGATAGGTAAGCTGACGGTGGAGTCGTTAGTGTCGAGAAACGTACCTCTGAAAAGGGCCGAGCGGCATCAAGGGTCTTTTCTTTTGGCACCGACGAGAACCTCAACTGAGCTGCAGGTGTTCATGCGTGCCCTTGTATGATTCTAAACGGGGAGTCTCCGATGGAGTTTACAATCAATCTTGGGCCATTTGTTTTGCCTCGGGCGTAGCCAAGACTGAACCAACCCCGATTTGAGGTTCCAGTTTGTTCACCCCGCAAGCCAGAGGTCCCAGTGGTCCGCATGAAGCAACTCAATGTTGTGAGTGTTTACTTAACCTGAAGTGAAAACTGTTGGTTTCGATGAAATATTTACGAAGTGCCTCATCCTGATTCAAGATGGAATTATTGTAAATGAAGCTTCAATGCCATAATAGTCTACCTAAAGTTTTTGATCCTTTGAAGGTCGTCGGGACGATCTCCCGGATTTTCACTATAGCGGCTATTCGCCCTATGCCCTGCTCCACTAATCATCCTTCGTTGCATTGTAGGATCTTCAGAGACTTTGTCTGTTTACAGCCATTTTCCAGCAGTACATAACTACGTGAAACCCCATTGTCAAGTAAGCTTAAAACAGAAGGCTGTATCACACCCAACCAAGTTTTGTCAATTAAAGTGGTTTACGTGTTGTAGTGGGGGGGAAGCATCATAGTCAATAATCATGCATCATTTTGAGTGCTGTCACCATCTTCTGCAGTTATAGTTGCTTTAGAAGTCGCGCAGCGTTAAGAATACTACCATGCCATTCACCATACAAACATTTTATTTCTGCGCAAGGGTGCGTGAAAACCTTAACAGACTAACAGAATAAACATCTCACCAACGCTGTGTCGCGCTGCCATTGATCGACATGTTAGACACGATTTAAGTGTAGGATCAGCGGTCAGATCATCACAACCTCACTAATGTCCAGTTGTTTCAGACAAACACGATTTGGTGCATTAGCATCGTAACAATGATCTGTGTCGATCCGGCTCAGTTGTCTCACTCCGCTAAGCGCGGACCGTACCGGCTGAGATATTGTCATGCGAGTCTGTTACCTCGATCGGCTGACAGTTGATCACTGGGTTTTTACTCGGTATACACCTCCATCGCCTCTGTTCGAGGTACGGGATATTTATCTCTGAAAAGCGCCATCATTCAGCGGTTGTGTTTCATGGGTAACAACATTACCATATGGCATGCGAGTAGACTCAACATTACTGGAGGATACCTATAACTACCACTTTACAGAACACGAAGAGGAGTTAAAAGGGAAATTAGCCACCGGACTCAATCAAGACAAGAAATTTAGACTACTACGAGAAAATTGAGAGAAAAGAGGCCATTATCCATCCCATGTAACCCGAGTTTCATGTCTCCGGCTAAGCGCTTGCTTATGTCCACTTCGAAGAAGACCTTCTTCTTTTGTTGATGATCGTCCCCCAAACCTCTTGTGTACAATCATGCGACATTACATAATGTCAATTCAAAGAAATGCTGCGCTTATGAATAGATGACCGTACACTTACTTATCTCTCTACTTTTTTCCGAACTGCCAAATTCGCCACCCCAGGATCGAGATCAAAAACGAAAGAAGAAGCTCTTTACCGAGAGTATAAGTGGGCAAAAAAACCTCGTGCAATTCAACGGTCAACGAAAAGAACTAGAGCAATTCTTACAGTTGTTCCGCTAGCTTACGTGCTGGGGTTACAATAGTTCAAGGCAGCAGGATATAGTGACCGCTTTCAGTATCTTTTACGCCCTTTCAGTAGCCTGATAGTACGAGTACGAAAGTTGAGTATTCCATCAAGATTCCACCGAGGAGGCTACCCTATGGGAGCTAGCAAGCATTACTTCCCCCTGAAAGACATTGATTAATGGTAACTCGTAAAACAAGCTTCTTTTTTCTTTCGTCGCAAGATTACTATACGAAGTACACCTTCCACACCCGTAGCACCCTTCGCTCCTTTCGCACCCCTCGGCAGAAGTATGCATGAACAGTTACAACCATGGTTCACGTCTGTAAACATTCGCATAATGTTGCCCTGAAAGTCGTAAGCGGAGACAATGTTGTAATCCGAAATAGCCGACACCGATTTTTCATGCTGGGTATCTAGTAATCGGTAATTGAAAGACGCGTTCAAATGTGGATTGAACCCACTGGCTTCACAAGGGTCAAACTGGTCGAGCTCAAGGTTGGCTATCTTGGTCATTGCGGCTTATAGTGGACTAAGTTTTCACATAATATCGCGAGCAGTGAGGATACTCCGGTCGTATGGGTATGCATGGAAACATCTTCTACCTACATTGGCGGACGGGTGAGACGGTGCTGCCGAATCATGCGTACAAAATGTTTCATATGCATTTTCTTAAGATACGGCAAGACATTTTTGATCATTAAATATTAATGCAATAGACTAAAATAATGAAAGAGCACATCAAGTACTCCGTATGGATGTGTTAATCCTTTGTGAAAACCTCTGCATCTTCCTTGATGACATCACCATTTGATTGGCCTGGGAAGAACTCCCTTCTATCTTCCGTATACCCGCTAAGACACAATAGTTAGCACATTATGAAGATAAAACACGTTGTTGTTGGCTGTACTCACAAGATAATGTCGATCTCATCCAAAGTCTTGCCCTTTGTTTCTGGCAGAAAGAAAAAGGCCCAAATGGTTGCGAGTAACATCCATGAGGCAAAGAAGAACCAGGTACCATAGCCCAGCGAGGTGAAAATGTAGGGTAGAGCCTTGGTAATAACGAATTGGGTGAGCCTGTATACAAATATCAGTATTGATCAAGTTTTGCAATGGTTGAACTAGTTCTCACCATTGGCAGAGCGCTGCCCATGTTCCGGAAAAGTTACGCAGGGCACCTGGGAAGATTTCGGCGGCAACAATCCAAGGTATACCGTTGAGACCAAAAGACCAGCTATCAAAGGAGAGTTAGCAATGAGTTACTTAAATGCGGGTGGATGCTCAAGTTGCCATACAAGACTGAGTATATCATGATCATGCCAGTTGCAGCTTTGCCACCAGCCGCTGTGGATGGTGAAAGCTCATGTCCGGCTTTGATGATGTCGGCTGGGTGTCCGATTTTGACGTATGCACCGATGATCCAGAGGCAGATGGAGCAAGCAATGGAGGAGAGAATGGTTGGATGTCGGCGACCCCATATATCGATCAAAAAGACGTAGAACAGAATTGAAGCGACTGCTTTGACAAGACCGTAGATGCCAGTATATAAAGAGACATCTTGGATCCCAAGTGAAGCGAAAAGCGTTGGTGAATAATAGTTGATGGCTGTTATGCAACATTTTGTAAGCTGACGACATCTCCATCAATTTGGAATGCCTTACCTGCAGCTCCGGACATATTTTGTAGCGCAAAGGAGCAAAAGACCAGAATGATGCGGTTTCGCATTCCCTTTCTTGATAGTTCGTAGAGGGCTCCACGGAAGAGTGCCCACGACCCGGTTCCATATCTGCTCGCAATATTGTTTTCTTCTACCAGACGGCCTTGGATCATTTGTATGTCTTCTTTCAGGTCTGTGTATATTCACGTTAGCTAGCTTTCTTTGAAGTCGGCTCAGGCGTATCTTACACTCATGATCTCTAGAAAGATGACGAATTCCTTCCAGTGATTTGGTTCCATCCTCTGCTCTATCTTTTCGAAAGAGCCAAAGAGGACTCTCGTGAAGAAATACCCCTCCAATCAGTAGCATACCGCATGGAACGATTTGGATAGCCATAGGGATACGCCACGAAGCTGTCGAGTTTACATCCATGTTCTGGTTGATTCCGTAGTTGATCCAAAAGCCAATTACCGATCCGATTTGATATGCGATTTCGAAGAGCCCAGTGAGTATACCACGGATAGACGGAATCGAAAGCTCGGCAATATAACTTGGAACGGTCGCAGTGATTCCGCCGCAGGCAAGACCAGTAAGAACTCGGCCAGCATCTTCACAACTAGAGTTAGCCACAAAAAGTTTACAGCACCATCGAGTCTGAGTGAGATGCCATGGACGTACAAATGTTGCCGAGTGAATGCGTAGCTGCAGTCATGATCACCGCGCCAATGAGGAATACGACGTTGGAGATGAACAATGCCCATTTTCGGCCTACCTTTTCCGTAACTATTCGCCAATAATCAGCACACAAAGGGCGACATATGTTGCTTTCAGCATTCCTGGACCTACTAAAGAAGCAAAAAATGGCACCGAAAAAGGCTCCCGCCTGGAACGCAGACGTAATGTTACTGGAGATGCTGTTGGCATCGGCCGGCGAAATGTTAAAGTCTTTTTTGAAACTGGCGCGAGCGATTGTCGTCCCAACGAATGCACCGTCATAGCCAAAGCTGTTTACCATAGCGTTAGAACAGATCGTATGCGTTTCTAGTAAGGCAAAGGACACTTACAGAAGAGAACCTGTCGCTATGATTGCAGCCTCGGTATACAATCGCCAGTTGTACACCTCTTTCGGCGTTGGCCGATCTTCAACGGCACGGAATCCACCCATGATGTTGAATGCCTTTTCACCTCGTTAACTACGAGAAAGACCTCGCAACGCAGAACAGAGTACACACCTGTATCAGTAATTATAAAGCTGGATCGCGTGGGGAATGGAATCCGAGGCCATTTAGCAATAAGAAAACTCGCAAGACAAACGGACAACTTCGTAAGATATATGAATGAGAGTCTTACGGTCTGTCGCTCATCGCCTTCGTCTGGTTGCCATCGGATCTGGAGAGAAGATGGTGGGGTCTTCGCCAATTAGCAAAGAATCCGGGTTACTGCTGTCGAACCATTTACACGATACCCCAGCTTTTTACTGAGTAGCGCCGTGCGGGGAAATATGCGGAGGCGACAATTCAGATCAGATTCTTCTTCGAAGCAACAAAAATACAGGGGAGAATATCCAGCTCGGGTCACAATGTGACTGCCAGGTTTGTCGGCAAAAATTGAACCATTTCAAGCCTTGTTTGTCTTAGAACGGGAATAAACGTGGTTCCCCGACGTTTTATTGTTGGTGGCGCTGCGCTATGGTGAGGGATGTGGCAAATGTGAGGCCAATGAGAAGACGAGCTGTTTGGTGGGTTGGGCAGTAAGCGACGTATCCGATATCCGAGCCGATCGGCTGTCCCTTTGAAGTCGACGCGACAATGAGCTTGAGTCTTGGCTTGAAGAAACAGAGGGCTTGCGGTCGCAAATAGACGCCGTGATTGTAACTATAGGCGCCAGATGTAATCCGATATATCATATGGTATGTCATCAGCTCGGCCTAGGCACACTGGAGATTGTAGAGGCTTATACGATGCCAAGTTATGTGACCACATGACGTAGAAACATGTTTCATCACTTTGTATACCGCAGTGTTACTAGTTTCATATGCCAATGGAGAGTAAGAGTATAAAGTACATGCATATGATTGAGTCATGTTAGGTACTCATAGGCATATTATTGTTGTCTCCGATATAGTATGACTTTTCATATTGCTATCAGGAGACCCTTCTTATGTATCATGCTGTCAAGCCCAACGTGGACGATCAATGCTCATGACGCTGCCGCCTTTATGTAGAGCCCTTGGCAATGCTTCTCTCAGTCGCTTCCAGAGCACTAACCACGCCAACAATCCATTCTTGCTGCGTTTTATTGTCATACTTTGGGTATGGTCGCCGACAATGACAGCTTTCTTCGGGATAGCCACGCAACCTTGCTACTACCCATTTTGTACCGTTGATACCACCCTTGGCAAAGCCCCATTCCATCTTTGCGAGCTCCAACTGCAGCGCCGTAGCCTCTTTCACCTTGCCTGCCACGAAAAGATCGTAAATTTGTATACATGTCTGTAGAGTTTATGAAATCGTTGTGTCAGCAATGCTCACTATATTATAGCAAAACGTCGTTGCGTCAAACTCACCTTTGGGTACAAATTTGCGATTCCAGTAATGGCGCCTGTACTGCCGACAGATAGTGCTGGAACGAGCCAATCACTTTGGCCAGCAAGAGCACTGAATGTGTCGGGACTGTATGTCGCAGTGATGCGAGACACTTTGGCAATTCCACCGCATGTCAGCTTTACACCAACGATATTCCTATGCTTGGCTAGTCGATCCAGCATCTCGGAGTCGACATCGAGTCCGGCGACAACATTGGGAAAGTTGTATATCACGATGGGAAGCGGACTCGAATCAGCTGCCTACACATTGTGAGTCAGTATCGGATTCGAAACTCGGAATAAAATGAAGATTTCTCATACCTCTTCGAAGAATGCAACAATGCTGTCTTTATTCATCGCAAAATGGAAATAGCTGGGCACAAGTACCAAGACAAAATCGGCACCAGCTTCTTTTGCCGCCTTCGTTTCTGCAATGACATCGCGTGTGCACTGTCCAGAAGATCCTACAGTAATTGTGATGTCTGGTCTTCCAGCCTGAGTGGCGATGCGACGTGTCATTGTGATAAGTTTGATCTTCTCATCCTGAGTCAATGTCACAGCTTCACCATTAGTTCCAGCAATGACGACTAGATTAAATTCTCGTTAGCTACCGTTGCTGTGTTACCAGGAAATGTGCAACAGTGCTTACCGCCATGAAGTCCAGAAGTGATGACAAAGTTCAAGTGTCTCTCTTGTAAATCCCAGTCTATTTCTTGAGAATCGTCGCTGCCGAACCAGGTTAAACTAGGCACATGAATGCCAGGCGGAAACGGCCTGGCTGCTTGCAAAGAGCCCATTGTTGCTGAGATGGGGAAGAAATCGAGAGTTTCTGGTGCTTTGCTTCAATGGTGTGGTCTTAAAGGATGCGAGGCAGCAAGACTTCTCGAAGAAGGTTGTTGATTAATGCTCAGGATACCGTTTAGAGTCTTATATATTACTCCGCTGGATAGATCATGATAAGATTGAGAAACCTGGTGAGGCCTGTATCGGACTTCCTAGAAATTGCATTAGACCCCAGATGGAGTAGCCAGACGCGGGGACATTTCTCCGCGTCTGGATGACTGATTGTATCACCTTCCTTGTGCTTCAATCGAGACGATGGGCGTGGGGTTGTGTTGCCGACGACTCATTATTCCCGACATTGCCGACCCGAGCGGACACCACCATCGCAACTCCATGATTGATTGATCACAAGATTGCAAAACAGGAATTAAAAACTGCATGCATAACGGATCGGATATCCGCGCGGGACTTTGACGCTTCTTGGCGAGCTTGAACTTCTTCAAGGACTTGCGCCGTGATTCTTGCATTCCCCGCGACACCCTCCATTCTCACGATTTGAGCTCGAATCCACGCCTTTTCATCTTGATCTTGCTCTTCTACGCCCAGCATCAATAGAGGCCAGAGCATATTCACAGGAAGCGAGTCATCAGGAGCGAGATCAGACGAGATTTGGTGCGCCAGCTTACGAATTTGACCAAGAGCATCAGCTGCTTCCTTGGTCAATGGCAGGTGTTTGTAAGCGACGCGATGAAGATGGACTTTGCTGGCGTAGTAGTTGGACAAGTACGTGCGAAAAGCTCTGGTGATGGTGAAAGCCAGGTGCGCTGAGATATGAGGCTCCGACAGCTTTCCCGCGACGGCGTAGTCCATGAGTGGTGGGCGCTGATCGTACAATGAGCGGAGGTCGGCCGCAATGGAAGCGCCAATGTTCATGACTTCGATCTCGTCTTCGACAGTTCCTCTTGATCGATGCCAGGGATCAATCTTTGAGATGCGCCCCATGAAGCTTTGTACCTTTTGGAAAAAGACGATGCCGGGTTGGTAAAGGACTTGGAATAAGACGTCCTCAATGTCATCACTAGAAGCATCCTGGCTTCTCGCAATTTCATCTGTCTCAGCATCGAAGCTCGCAGGAGAGGCATCTACGAGTTCAATTTCGTCATCTCGTGACAGAAAGAGTCCCTCGCCACCGGCCGACACCGCTCTAGCATCCAACAACCGGATCCAAAGAAGGACTTGCTTTTCAACATGGGAGAATGAGGCTTTATTCCCCCTCTGGAATATTGTATATGCCTGTTTGAGATAACGATGTGCCGTGTCGAGCTTGCTTTCTATAATCCCAACGTAACTCAAGAAGAATAGAGCGGCAAGAAGGCATTCACGCGCTAGGCTATGCTCATTGAATGAATCTGGATCTTGGGCCTCGACTTCCATGGTAGCTTCTTCGTAGTGATTTTGATCGGCAAAGGCCCAGGACATATTGCTGCGACAGAGAAGGGTATTTGAGAATGCCAATATAGCACAACGTAGGACGCGAGAGCTTTTCGACATTGCAACAAGGCCCTGACGGATTGAGAACCACTTCCTCTGAGATTCAACTCCAGCAAGGATAGGCGGGGTGGCGGACTTGGCGAAGAACTCCATTAGCCTCTCACTTGTAGCAGATGCACTCTGATCCAAAGTCTGGTCTACATTCTCTTGGATGGTCGCAGTATCAGAATATGAATTCATGATCAGAGGATCCGTATGCCTGCCTATATATGCAGTGGGCTCCTATTGAAAGCGTGAGCATCAGAATTTCTCTTTGGCATTTGTTCGCCGTCAACTATATGTAGAAAGAAAAGGCACATGAGTATTAGCAAATTAGATGAACGGTACTTACTATGGCATTCGTGCTAATTGCAATGGTGGTTGCCATATCTGGGCTTTCCTGTTGCCAAAGACTACTGCCGGGATCCCACATAAAGCTAGCATAGTCAAACACTTCATCCATAGCCTGCAGCGTTCTTAAACCAGATGCAGTTGGTGACCTGTCAGTAGATGGAGATAGAGCCAGTTGGTTACTGGATGTACCACTCTCGCCATTTGCATCCTGCCGTTGCTTTGACAACGCAGGGGCGTGATGCGGTCGCCATTTGCACTCCAAGTTTAGTCGCTCACAATGAGAGCATCGTGGCCGCTGTTCATCGCACTTTACTTTGCGACGCCTGTGTATTCAATATTTATCAGCAAATCGTCCTAAAGTGCGGCGTATAGTAGTTATATAGGTGGGCGGAAGCCTCACTTGCAGGTCAAACACCCACACCGTGATCTGTTATAGCGCCTCGCTGGCCCAGCGCGTTGTGGAGAGATCGCGTTCATGATGCCATCATGTGTAGGAAGTTGCAGCGTGCTATCGGGACAATCCGACTAAAGGCGTGTATCCACAGTTACGCATACAGAAGATGTTTAAAGATTTGCCTCTCAAGTCATAGGAACGAAGTGTGCCTTTGATGAGGCGATACAGCCTAATGAGGTAGCTGAAGGAAGAGTTGGAGAAATCATGCACCCCAGAGCGAGTTCTTGGGCAAATGAGGTTAGCGTGTTAAGCAGGGCGAACTAAGGGTCTTTGATACTATTGAAGTCCGTCATGTGACACGAATTGTGTTCTACGGGATGGTAGAATAGCAAATGCTCCGTAGCCTGTACATATGTAGGTTATTAATTATAGAATCGAATAGTAACAGATTTCACGAAGTTCTTGTGTAAATGTATAGAGGCGAGATGCGTAAACGTTGGTCAACTACCCGACTACGTGTAGCCATCTGCTGCCATCAGATTTACAGAGTCTCCCCGTTCAGGCATGTGGCTGTACGTATAGCCTTGAGCGTTCCATGTCTTTTTGGTATAGATACGGGTACATGAGCTTTACTCCGGCTGCAGCTGGAGTGGCCTTGGGCCCGGACACACGAAGGGACTAAACGCCCGGATAGAAGAGCGGATACACTAAAAACAGAGACTGCATCTCCGGTGAGCAACAAATACAGTACGTATAAGACAGAATTACTGTACTACTCTGTCAATTATTCTCCCCATTAAAACAGGCTATTCTTCCTGATAGCCTGCTCATTATTATTCACGAATAGACACTGTGTTTTGAGGCAAAGATTTAGCTAACTGTAAGCACTTACTCATGCAAACTAACAAATGTGCTTCTGAGCTGCGATAGCATCATGTTCAATTTGAGCTTAGGCAATGGTTTATCTCACCTAGCATCCGAAGCTTACATAGATCTTTAAAATTATGATCCGATAATACCTATAGTAGTACTAATCATAATTGAATTCTATTGCGTCTCGTAGAAATACTGCGCATCGGTCTCACATAGAGTGCAACTATTAGCATATTTGTTTTCGCTTATCTATAACCAACTTCTGGTATGAACATTTAAATATTTCATCATTCAATTCGAATTGCTGCATGTCTCGACTCAATCGCTAGTCTCGGCTCTTATTCATCATTCTCCGGAACCGCCGCGGCATTAATAATTGGCGGTTTGGTCAACTCATTCTTGCCCCGCCACCTGATTACCCGATTAGGAAACCTGTGATGCTGTAAGGCCGTCGTTTCAGGCATTCAATCCAAGAGCAAAGTTGTATTTAAGTCGCGACAATTCTGGCTTTCCGAGAAAAAGATTTCTCTCTCAGATTCATCAGCATTTCCAACAATCATCAACAACCATCCATTTTTACAATTGAATTGAAGATCCCGCATCAAAAAAAGTTCAATTCAATCCTTCTACACTACCTTTTTACCTTGTCGCTGCCCGAATTCTCGATTTCAAGGCATCGCTGCCGCATTTGCTGTGAGTATCCGCTTACGTCATCGCTCCGAACCATTCTCTAACATGGTCAACCACCAACACCCCAGACACATATATCTTATATACCATAACACTTCATCTTAAATAACATTTAATTTGTTATTACACACATTCATCACAATGTCGGCAACTCAAATTCAACAGAACGGCTGGACCTCCGTGCCATTGGACCCAAGCAAGCTCTTCAACGGCGAGCCATTCAAGAATGTCCCAGGACCGCTTCTTGTCGCCGACATCAAATTCCCCAATGATGATCCTATCGTCGCTAAAGTCCAAAGCTATGCCAAAGAAAAGCTACCTATCGAGACTTTCAATCACAGCATGAGAGTATTTTATTTCGGTATGAAAGCTCAAATACCCAATAAGTATGTCTGCATAACTAACATACCTTTACATAGCCAGCGCTATTGTTAAACAACAATTTCCCGAGCACGCCGACACATTCTCTCCTTCAACTCTTGCTCTAGTTTCCCTCTTACATGACATTGGTACTGCTGAGGAAAACTTGGCTGCCACCAACATGTCATTTGAGTTTTATGGAGGGTTCAAGGCCCTCAACCTCCTTTTGGAGCTTGGAGCCTCCAAAGACCAAGCCGAGGCTATTGCCGAGACTGTTATTCGTCACCAAGATCTTGGCACAGTTGGCAACATCACGTTTTTGGGTCAAGTTATCCAGCTAGCCACTATTTACGACAACGCCAGCAACCACCCATACGTCAAGAACATTACGGAAATTATTCACAACGACACCCTCGCGGATGTCAACAAGGCCTTACCTCGCACGGGATGGCTTGGATGCTTTGCGAAAACAATTGACCGAGAGGAGGAGCTCAAGCCGTGGTGCCATAGCACTCATATTCCTGACTTCTCCAAGGTGATTCTCAACAACACCTTTATGCAGCCATATGAGTAAGAGCCAAGTGTCTATTCATTTACGGCGATATAGGCTCATACAAGCAATTTGTGATTGGAATACAAGAGACGGAGAACCTAAGTGTGAGATGTTTCAATTCTGCACACTCCTTGTTATATAAAATTTACATGGGAAGTTCTTAACGTGTTTGGGGTAAACGCCCTCTTTCACTCACTCAGTAATAGATACTAAGAATACAAAGAGCGCATCATGCAGCTTGAGTCCGTAGCTACTTGAACTGTTCCTTTTATCAATTGGCTTATGCTACTTTATTTAGCCAAAGTTGTTTTGGTTCATCCACACTAATATTGGTGAATAACGACAGTCAATAATGGCAGGCTATAGAAACAAGAGTGAGAAGGTGGAGATTGAATCTGAATGAGCTTTATAAGTTCGTGAATAATTATACGCAGCAGGAAATTTTCCAAAGTAATAGCCTCTCATTCTACAATTTGCGCCGGTTTTCCATCCCATGCTCGCTTCAACAGCTCCCTTACTGCGTCCTTCTCAATCGTTCTAGGACTCCAAAATGGCTTCTGAAGCAGCGTTTCGACTGCCAAATCAATACCTTCTTCTTTCATTCCAAGATCCTTGAGGCTATAAGTAATCCCCAGTTTAGATAACAATTTGTTCAGGCCATTGACAGCATTCCCATCGCTATCCGGGATATTTTCTGCCAACTCTTTCATAACTTCGGGGATATTTGGAGCTAGATATGCAAGCGCATGAGGCAAAATAATGGCATGCGTTTCAGCGTGAGGCAGATTGAATGTGCCTCCAAGGACATGACAGAGCTTGTGATGCAATGATACACTGGCCCCGGCAAGGCATTTGCCGCAAAGCCAAGCGCCAAGTAGGGCATCTGAACGAGCGGCGATATCTTTGGGATTTTCCATTATTTGGGGTAGCGAGGTAGACAAGGTCTGTATGCCCTTGATGGCGAACGTGCTGGTGATCGGGTTGGCGTCCAGAGCATATAAAGCCTCCACTATATGTTGTAATTGTGTCAGATATTGCAGGTCTACCTTGCTAATGTCCACATACCAGCGTGGGCCATAGCATTGAGGCCACTTGTTGCACTTATGTTTGTGGGCAGCGTCAATGTCAACTTCACATCATAGATGACTACTGCGGGTATTGCCTTGCGATCAACATGGGTAACTTTTACCCTATTCTCGGTTTGGCCCACAATCGGCGTCATTTCACTGCCTGCGTATGTCGTCGGGATGCAGATATGAGGCAACCTCGTCCGAACAAACAATGCTTTACCAAGGCCGACAGCACTGCCACCGCCAATTGACACAAAACAGTCGGCATCGACAGACGTGGAGTACTCCAAAGCCTCTTCAGTGACCTCTTTGGGCGTGTGCATTGTGACTCGGGTGAATGAGCCAGCTATATGTATCTGGCCGCTCAAAAGTTTGGCGACATCGTCAACGTAGGATGCCTTGCTGGGCGTTGTGAGGATGAGTGGTTTGGTACAGCCAAGTTTGGAGAGCTCGGAGGGGAGTTTGGAAAGGCTGTCTTCTCCAAAGAGGACTCTTTGGTTACTTTCATTGTACTCGTAAGAAGCCATTTTTGGGGTGAGCTAGAAAGTGCTTGATATAACGGTCAGTATCAATATGTAATAAGTACAGGTAGACTCGACGACAGGTAAAAGAGAGTTAATTGTCAACGACAACGAGAGGCATCCGCATCTGCATATATATGTGCCCAGATGGCGATATGTCAGCTTAAAGCCAAAACGTAAATCTTTGGGGCTCAAATGCTTTAGCGCATGTACCTTTTGCGGGTGACCAAGCTATGACACAGGTTAAACGTTGATGCATTCAAGCATTTCGTTGCCATGAATCAGCACTTAGTAAGGTCTGATTCCGGTCCACCGAGCTCATTCATTGTGAGAAAGAAAACTCAGCGTTTCATTCACAACGTGATTAAATAGCCTCCTGTCGCTAGAATATCCATCGAGGCCGAGGCGAATCGCGCATTGAGTAAAATTTGATGTTTAAAAAAGAAATTCCCAGAAATGAAATGGCCAGCTACAGGGTAGCGAATAAGATCAGATGTGTTCAATTTCACAGAGCAAAATGAGGTCACGTGCCGGACATTGGCCGTGAGCCATCTGTCCGCCTGCCCGAACTCAGCATTACTTCATGTTCTTATGGCTCTCAATAATTCACCAAAATCAAGGGATATTGTCGTGATTCTAAAGACTCTAGAAGACGGCTCTCCAGGCAGCGGGGTGCGTGCCAGGTCGAGTTGCCCAATGCCTGCAAATGTCTTCACAAGTCACTCCCACCATTCCCACAGCCCGAGCTGAGCCACGAGAAGGCGAGCCAACCAAACAGCCGAGACGCAGAGCCTGCAATGAGTGCAAGCAGCAAAAAGTACGAGATTTGCTGACGATTCTCATCTTCTTGATTATTCTATACATTACCAGCTAACTCACAGCCTTTGCAGCTTCGATGTGATTTGGTGGCCGGCGACAGCGCCCCAAGTACGTGCTCTCGGTGCCAGAGACTGAGTCTTGCATGCAAAGTAGACACCGACTTCCGAAGGACACGGAAGAGAAGGCAAGCTTTTCGAAATGGAAAACGTCTAGTCTTCTGAGGAAAAAAGAGTTGTCTAACATAGAACTCATTCATATTTAGAAAATCCTTTGAGCTGGAGAATGAAGTTAGAGAGCTCAGACGTCAATTAGCCACCCGGGAAACTACCAATGCTGCGCTTGAATGGCCAATCCTAACTCCAGCGGCTCCTTGTTAGTATATTCTGCTCACTTCATGGATATGTCACTGTTGATTACTAGTCGACCATGAGAAACTAACATGATATCCTGATTGATGCGTCTCAGCCGAGGCGCGCATTAGTGAGGCAGCTGTATCATCGGTATCCGGCGCGTCTGGCGTATCGCCAGATCCAAAAGAAAGCTCTCGTGTGCCGGGACTGACTACGCAGCCCGTCATCGACCAACCCCAGGCACCTCGAAGATCGATCATTACCATTCCAAGGGCCAGGAAACTAGGCAATGTTGAGCTATCTGTCGAAGAGATTGATGAGCTGTATCTCATGTGAGGAAGAAAAGATAGCGTCTCTCGACTGAGAATAAACTGACACCAAACGCAGTTATATACTTCACTACCACCCATATCTACCATTTTTGGATCCAAGCACCTCGCTTCATGAGTACTACGAGTCGTCTGAGCTCCTTTTTTGGTCCATCATTTCTGTCGCCGCCCGGAGGCTCCAGAGCCATCCTACACTACTGCCCAAGCTCGCGAGAAGCGTTACTGACTATCTATGGAAAACTCTTCGCTCTATTCCATATTCACTCCGAGCAGTGCAAAGCCTGGTGATTCTCTGTACATGGCCTTTTCCGACAAGCAGCAGCACTGCAGATCCAACGTATATGCTAGCGGGCATGATGGTGCAGATTGGAACACAAATGGGGCTACATCGCGCTCTCAACGCAGAGGACTTTGTCAAGGTTCCTTTGCATCTCAGCGTGTATGAATACTCCGAATGGGTCAAGACATGGGAAGCTTGCAATATTGTCGCACAAAGGTGAAATCACAATTCTCCAAACTTCACTTTCGTCACTACATATCTAATGCTCTCACAGCGTAAGTGTCGGATGCGGCCTGCCAGCTACGATACAAATGCACGATTGGTCCCTCACGGTTGCACCCGAATCAACAATGTCATCACCTCACGATATTGCTCTGAGATGGCATCTTCGCATCGAGCAGTTTCGATATAGAGTGTCTCAAGCATTGACATCCAATGCTCTCGACCCTGCCGGATTCATGTCAGCTCGTGAGCGGCTCTCACTGTACCGACTTCTCAACGCGTCTCTCGTGGACTTGGAGCGCGAGGCAATAAATATGACGCGTAATGGATTTGCCCCTCTCAAGCCCGCCAATGATGCTAATGACTGCGCAGCCATCACTCGTTACTATCTCGCCGCCGCCCGCCTTCATCTCCACTCATTCTACCTCTTTGACGAACCTAGTGTCGATGGATACTCCGATCGCATCGTTGTATTATACCAAACCGCTTTTTCACTGATAGAGCAGTGCCTCGAGATGGATAATCAGGAGAGTGGATTCTTCCATTACTGCCCATTCTTCTGTTACCAGGTGTTTGTCTCTGCGGCCTTTATCATTCTCAAGGTGATGATGAATGGTTATTTCGAAAAGCTACTGGATATTGAAGCTGGAAAAAGACTGCTTGATGCCGCCATATCGTCACTGCGAAAGATGTCGGTTGCGAATAACGATCTCCCGGGCCGTCTCAGCGATGTCATTGGCTTCTTTTGTACTCTGCCGGATCCTCGAGTCATTAGTGGTGATTCCGTCGATGATTTGCGTCTGCGTGTTCGAAATCGCCTTAGCATGAGCATTGTTTACGACTCGCTTTGGGAATGGCGAAAACATTTTCAAGCTGACGGTGGCGATAATGAAACCTCCGAAGAAACACAAGATAAGTTGATGATTCCGAATTACGCCCGTCTTCACTAACATTAAATGCACAGCCGCTATTCAGTTCTGAAGACATGCAAGACGCCATGATGTTCGATCATTTGAGTAGCCTTGCAGATGGATTCAACTTGGGATGGCAGGGATGATACTTCTAATGCATCGCAGATACAAAATTCACAGATGTGGTCGAGCGTGTGCCGTAGTAAAAACGTGGCAATCGTCATGATGCTCATACCCGCTTCTATTTTCCGCATTATCTATGGACACAAAAATTTCTCAAATATCAACTAGAATTACACCTTTTCGTACAGCTGCCCTCCAGCTGCAACATCTACCGCAGTCGCCTCCTTCAAGCCTACAACTGTGAACAGCTTCTTGGGGGTGAAAGTCGGATCAATGTCAGTGACACCAGTCTCCTTGATTCGCAAGTATGTGCTGCGTATGGCCTCATACGCTGGGGCAAGGGCTGCAAAGGGATAGATGATGATTCTGAAGCCGAGCTCCCTTGCTTCAGCCACTGTCCAGGATGGTGTAGCTCCGTTCTCAACCATGTTCAGGAGAACTGGGGTTGGTGCAAGCGAACGGCATACTTCTCGCGCTTCTTCCTTGGTGGTCACACCCTCAAGGAATGCAACATCAGCACCAGCAGCGGCTGCAGCCTTCAGCCTACGGATAGCCTCTTCGAAGCCATGTGTCTGAAGAGCATCTGTTCGGGCAATGATGACAATGTCAGACGCCAACTTGTCTCGGGCGGCAGCGGCAGCACTGATGCGCTGCTGAAAGACGTCAACGCTAACGACCTCTTTGCCCCCAAGGTGTCCACAGCGCTTGGTCTGAATCTGATCCTCAATGTGCAGACCCGCGACACCGCTGCGGTGGTATTGCGCCACCGTGCGAGCAACCATGTTGGGTCCGCCGTAGCCCGTGTCAGCGTCAGCAATCAGAGGGATGCGGGGGTTCAGATTCGCAATCATCTCAGCATGCTCTCTCATGTCATTGAGTGAGGCAAAGCCCAAGTCGGGCTGTCCAAGCTTTGAAGCACATGTTCCGGCGCCCGTCTAGGTGCAGTATTAGCATCATGGGGGGCTCAAATCACGTCCATAGCGGGGAGCAACTGGGGGGATGCTTACCATGTAGAGGCCATCAAATCCAACTTCCAGAGCAATTCTGGCACTGAAACCATCATAGACACCCGGCATGACAATCAATTCATCGCTTTCTGTGAGCATCTTTCGGAGCCGAGTTGCTGCGGGAGTGGGGGTAGCGGCATGTCCATTGTGCCCGTTTGCATTTCCGTTTGTGTAAGTCATTTTGGCGAAGCTGACGAAAGCGAGATATTGAATGGAAAGAGAAGAAAAAGCTGTCTGTGAGAATTGCTGTGAGAACTTTTTGATCTAAAAATCTGAAAGTTTTTATCCAGTTTTATATATCTCCAGAGTCTGAGTGATCATCAGATTTACAGTTCATCATTGAGGAGACGATCGCTCGCCGGACGGAGGGCCGACCGGCGTTTCCTCTCCGATCGGCCAGCTCCCGACGCCGATCGGCGTCTCTGTTGCTGAGCGCCAGACAATAGCTCGCCCCCTATTTCCTCACCAGCGCTCTACCCCAGGTTTTCCTTGATTTTAGGTCCGACAAAGTTTAATCACTGGGGTAATATCTGGGGTCCCCGCGTCCGTTGGTCTGCCGGTCCGGGTTACACTCTGCACTGTTGCTCTTCATCTTGTGCGTGTAAGCCTGAAAGTATATATTTCCACGATGCATCGACTGCTTTTCTATCAATCTTGATGTGCTCTCTTGGTTCTGGCTTCTCTCCTACAGGCACCATTCATGCTGTCGATGCAAATACTTTGAACATACTTCACTCAACGGTCGTTTCAGAGACTTCACCATGAGCTCAGACACAGTCTCCAAGAGTGATGTGGCTGCTACTCCGGTGAAGGAGAACGCATCCGGTCACGAGCACTTGGAGACAATGCCTGATATCAGCACTGAGAAGGGCGGGCTTGCTCAAGAGGAACTCCTTGAGACACCAGAATGGCGGGCGCGCGAAAAGAGATTGGTCCGTAAACTTGATATGACCCTGCTGCCGGTAGTATGGATCTTATACTTGTTTAATTACTTGGACCGAAACAACATCTCGTATGACCCCTTGGAGATCAAACTTGTGGAATTACATGCTGACATAGAACCTTAGTCAAGCTAGATTGAACACCTTTGAGAGGGACCTCGGATTAACCGGCGACGATTTCAATACTGCTGTATCCATCTTGAACGTTGGGTCAGTCCATACTCTGAGCGTTGGCTTCTTCGGTCATCATTGTCTAATGAAAAGATAGATATATGCTTGCCCAGCTCCCATCCAATATGCTCATCACTCGTATCAGGCCCAGCATTTACTTGCCTGCCTGCGTCGCTATCTGGTCATGCGTGTCAGCCGCCACAGCAGCCGCGACGAGCTATGGAGGCCTGGTCGCGGTTCGCTTCTTTCTCGGAATTGTGGAAGCTCCTTTCTTCCCAGGCGTGAGTTCCAACTGGCCTTCTATAAGCAACGAGTATGCTGACCTATGCCTCCTATAAAAAGGCTTTCTATCTCTTATCTTGCTGGTACACAAGAAAAGAGTTAGCCCTACGCACTGCCGTTCTGTACTCTGGCCTTGTCCTCGCAACCGCATTCTCAGGTTTGATTGCAGCCGGTGTGTTCTCCGGCCTTGATGGAGCTAGAAACATCGCAGGCTGGCAGTGGCTCTTCATCATTGACGGCTCGGGCAGCTTCTTTGCCGCCTTGGTCGCCTTCTTTCTTCTTCCCGATTACATCGAATCCAAAACTGGTAGTGGCAGATGGCTCTTTACAGAGGAGGAACGAGAGCTAGCTGCGAAGAGAATGGCTCTTGATCGTGTGTCGCTCCCTGAGGCAGACCGATCTGTTTGGTACGGCGTGCGTCTAGCACTTAGAGACTACCGAACTTGGATCTTTGTAAGTTGTTCCATACCGCACATTTATTGTCCGTGGCTCACATATTGTACTTCCAGACACTACTCCTTTGCTCGAACCATACTGCCTACGGATTCAACTACTTCTTCCCTACCATCGTAAGCGGCTTCCACATCGGCTCACAGACTATCACACTCGTCCTCACGGCACCCCCATACCTCTTTGGTGCCGCGGTCTCATTTGCAGTCGCCTACTCAAGTGACCGTCACAACGAACGAAGCTACCACATCTCGGTACCGATGGCCGTTGCAGCTGTAGGTTTCATCATCTCCACAGCAACGCTAAACATTGGAGCTCGCTACTTTGCGTCTTTCCTCTACTGCTCCGGCGCCTTCGCGGCCAATGCCATGGTATACTCGTGGGCTGCGAGTACGCTTAACCAGACGCCTGAAAAGCGGGCTGCTGCGACGGCTATTATTAACTTGCTTGCTCAGCTGGGTAATATTTGGAGTCCATACTTTTTCCGACCACAAGATGAGCCTCGGTATGCGCTCGCCATGATACTGATGATGGTTTTTTCTCTTATTAGTATTGGGTGCTCTACGTTGTTGAAGATCTTGCTCCGGAGGGAGAATGTTAAGCTACAAAGGGAGGCGGATATCTCTGGACAGAGGGTCACACTGTATACCTTGTAACTTCACGTTGGAGATATGATATGATTCATGGGGTTTATGATAAATTATGCATTCTTTTTACTCTAGCCCTTACTTGTTGATGTCTATCCTTGTATAAAGGAAGCCTTCCAAAAGAGTGACTACATGTAACTAAAGCCCCAGCGACTGCTTTCAACGTATCTGATTCTTCAAATATGTGCTATCTTCTAAATTCCAGGCTTAACACTGCTCCTCTGTTTTCTTGTCTTTGTTTAGGGCATTTCACAAGGGGTTTGATCACCTCAGTTGCCCCTAAATTATCGCAGTAGCTGGTAGTGCCTAGGTGTTCAAGAGGTAGCTCAGAGTGCAATGGCATATATATAGTAGCCTCCGGTTTCTATAGTATCAGCTAATAGCCCCTAGCCGCTCTAGAATGAGAGAATAGCCTCCAGTTGGTCTAGTATCAGATAGTAGCTTCTAATAGTTATAGTATTTATCAGGTAATAGCTAAATATTTCTTTTATCTTTGCCGGGATATGTTGACTTCTATATATCCTACTCCACCGATCTTCCCAGCTCTCATTTACAAAGAATTGATCTGTATTGAGTAAATGATTCACAAACCAAGCCATCAAGTTGAAGATAGACAAATGACCAATAGTTATGTATGAAGAGAGACATAGAAGAGGATTCCTAAGGATTTCAACATCAGAAAGGTAATCATAAACGGTAATCATATGTTTACATCGCACTAGTGCTGTCCCCATGGTGCTTCCAAAGTATAAAATGCACCGTCTATACTAGAAGCTCTCTCTGTGGAACTAAAAACTACATGATCAACCGCCATCTGAAATTAACTCTCTTACCTCTTGCGTACGTGGAAACGCAAACAAATCTTCAGTCCCAGCAAATATATATATAGATAGGTACCCAGTAGTCGTTGAAACGATCTTTGACTTTTTCTGGAAACCGAAACTTTCTTGTGCTGAACTTTAAGAGAAAGGTCATATATAATGGGCTGTCCGTCCCATTCTAGTCTTCCGTAATCTCCTCTTTCTACACTACTCATACAGAAGCCTTGTTTTTCAGCGTCGACGACCTACCTTCTGGAACACAAACCAAGTAAACCAAAGACCTGCTACTCATCAACCTCCCCATATTCATCTACCATGGAGCCATGCCATAATATTCAGCAACTCCCCCTGGAGCTGAGGTGGAAGATATGGTCTAAAGTTGGCGAAACAGACAGCTATACTCAATTACTTCGCACAAACCGACTCATTCGATCTGACATTCTATCCCTCATACCTGGCATAGGTCTTTGTTGCCAATGTTCGTCGTACAAGCCCTGTTCATGTGACAAACATATTGCCATCAAGAGACTTACTATCGTCGTGGAACCCGACTGCTCTCCCCTGTCCTGGCTCAAGTTCTCGGTCTCAGTGCTTCGTGGTCAAGGAACATCTTGGAAAGTTGGAAGTCTGGATGACATGCTTGCACAACCTCTCCGTTACCTTCGCCCAAAAGAAATATTCATCGACTTCCAAGCTCCAAAGAAGGGGTACTACCAAACAGATTTCCTAATATTGCGCGCTAAGCTGTTTGACGTTTGCGCAGCTCTGGACCTTGTTCAAGCCCAGAATTCACGGTCGCTGCATCTGCATTTCAGCGATCCTTGGGCAAATTCTGGCAGTGGCCCAAATAAGCCGTTCTGGGAAAATCGACCCCGGATCTATGGGATGAAAGAAAAAGACATGATTCGCCTGGTACGTGGTGGAGATCTCAGGCCGCTCATATATAATTTTAATGGACTTGGGAGGCGGGATGCCTTCCTATATTTTTACGAGATGATTTTGACCCCGTTTTGTATGCATTGGGCTTGGAGGAACGCAAAGGTTACATTCGACAGGGAGCCTAAATTGAAGAGTACCTCATTCATCACATCAAGGTTTGCAGCCGGCCAACGACATATCGTATATCACGGTGTCAATGCCTTACTCCTTACAGCGTGGGCCTATAACGAACAGCTCATGCGAGAGGGAAAGATCAAAGAATCTGAAGAAGAGTTTGTGCCCCAAATCGAAAACGATGAAGACATGCGTGTGAAATGGGCCTCTCAGGAGCTTCATCATAGCTCTTGGAAAAAGGCATTTGAGTGTTATCTCAACTTTACCATCGCCACCTCCGAAAGCTTTCAGCGTATTATGGATGTCGGAATGTCGCAGACAGTAAATTTGCCTGAAACCATTTGGTGGCATTTGGACAACTCTCCAAAAGACGCATTCTCGGAGGAACACCCTGGATCTGCTGAAGGGGCAGGGAATATGGGCTTTGAGATTGGCACCTGGACAATGGAACCATGATATCATACGACGAAGATATCACGAATGGGTTCAACTCTGGGACGATTCGCAATACGATGACTTCGATCCCTCTTTGTTCGACTCATTTTATTCGCTCCTAGATTTGCATCATAGACCGACCCTGGATTATCGCCCGCAGGGAGTTTCAGAATTTGAATCCATGTCGGATGAAGAGAACGAGATTGTACCCTACGAGGAGTTTGAACCATATCAGCTGAGATACATTTGGCCACTCAGCTGGAAATGGCAGCGTAGCTCGGGTTGGAAACGTCGGCGATGCTTGGAATCTGTAATTAGTTTCTATATGTGCTTACACAGCCTAGCTTAGCCGTATGTAAACCGTTGAGTTGTCACATGGCTCTATTTGACCCCTCCTTAGTCAAGCCTACTTCTCTGTTTGCTCTTGTTTGTAGCCAGCTTTTCCCACTTCTTGGATAGACCGTGGGCGCTGGGCCTGAGATAACGGATCTAGCCAGACTGTTGGGTACCTTTATTTGTTAATGCAAAATGTGCCATTTAAAGATGTCCATGGTAAATAATTTGCTGGCTTGTATATCTTGAGAGTTGAAGCTGGACTATCTGCTCGGTATCTAGATCAATCGGTATCAAGATCAATCGGTATCAAGATCAATCGGTATCAAGATCAATCGGTATCAAGATCAATTGGTTTCGAGATCAATCGGTATCAAGATCAATCGGTGACGCATTGTGTTCCCAAATACGAGTGCGCGGAAACTCGGATGTAGTTCAGCGACGCGTGAGAGAGAACACAGATAATTAGGCGCTGTGGCGACGATTTTACATCATCATCACCAGCATCATCACCATCATCAGTTTCTCCAATAGTCTCCAAGCTGACCTGAGACATTGAATGTATCCATGTACACGTACATGTACCGTCGCGTCGCCTACATGCAGTCACCTGACGCGGCTCGTCAAATCACAATCCATCTTCTGTCCTCTCCCCTCTTCCACCTTGATTTTTTAGTTTCATGCAACAACCTCTTCTCATCATCGTCTCATCGCAAAAGCGCGTCTTTATAATCCGTTAAATCAAGTCTATTAACGTTGCGATGTCTCCGCCTCTCTATTTTCCGTGTCCTCATAGTCTATCGTTGTGCACAAAGGCAAACCCGGTCCATCTCATGAGAATAACTCCAATGACCGTGCAAAGCCGACCCGATCCTCTATCCGAGTTTTACCGCCATTTCTCTGAAATACCCAACCTGCCGAGCCGATAAATTTCCAACAGCATCATTCATTCAATCATTGCGCCCACTTGAGAGCTCCAGGCGCCGACTCATCGGCAACCACGTACTTGCACTTGGTGAAGTTGGTCCAGAGCTGTCCAATGAAGGATCGCTCGTCGCGGTAGTACAGATCGCCGAGCACAGGCTTGATAGCCTCAGTGGCCTCTCCAGCATAGTAAAAGGGAATGCGCCTAAGGAAAAATTGTCAGTTGCTTGCAGTCCCAACTTTAAGGAGCGTCGATTGCTAACGTACGGGAAAAGGTGGTGAACAACGTGGTGCTCAATGATGCAGTGGAACAGGTGGCGTCCAACAAAGCCAAACTCTCTGTCGACAGTGGCCAGGGCGCCCTTGACAAAGGTCCAGTTCTCGGCCGCATAGTGAGGCACCTCCATGTGAGTGTGGTGGAGATAGGTGATGGCGACTAAATCATTCACTTCGTTAGCAATTCCGTTTGGCATGGAGAGGCGACTTCAAAGACGTACTCAGCCAGTGGTGAACCCAGAAGTAAGGCTGGGCATAAGCCAGCAGCACGGTGCTCGTTCCCACGACGCCAGCGAGCTTGTACAGGGCGAAAAAGGTCAAGGCGAGGCCGACATCGGACAGCGCAATCCAGGGAGCCTCGCTACGGCGGAATACGGCGCTGTTTGGCGAGAAGTGGCTCTTGCCGAACATGGTGTTTGCGCTCTTCTGAAGACTACCTCTGCCGGCTGAGATGTTGAAAGTGAGGTAAACCTGCCAGGCAAAGAGCTGGTGAAACATCAGCGTGACGAACTGGTAGGCGGGCGTGTCCTCGAGCATCTCAAGGGAAGCCATTGCGCGCTTGAGATAGTCCGACTTGGTCCTCGGAACAAAGGCCATGTCCTTCTCCATGTGGCCGGTGAACATGTGGTGGCGGTGGTGAGAAAACTTCCAGGAGTAGTACGGCACCAGCAGAGCAGAGTGGGAGAAGAAGCCGACAACGTGGTTGAGCCAGCCGTGCTTGGAAAAGGCGCCGTGTCCGGCCTCGTGTCCCAGGATCCAAAGACCAGTGCAGACCAGGCCCTGAACGAAGCCATAGACAATCCAGGCAATGGCCCGGAGAGTGGAATCAGGAATGGTGGGAATGTACGTGATGGCAGCCCAGCCAAGAGCTCCAATCATGACAACATCGCGCACCAGATAGCCCATGGAGATGGCCACGGATGGCTCAAAGCAGTGCTTGGGAATGGCAGCCCGGATGGTGTTGATATCGGGAAACCGACTCTCACCCTCGGGCAGCTTGCTACAACTGGGGGTCAGCACACGACGAGAAATTTTCCAGCCTGGAAAGACTTGATGGATTGAGGCCAACTGACATTGAGGCCACGGCGCCTCCGCGCTTGGTCACTGTCGTGGTGGTAGCCATCTTGAAGGAACAAGGTAAGCCAACAACTCAATGGGAGAGAATTGGGATTGCTGATGCTTGATCCAGAGAGCTGTCAAGTTTCTTTTTAAACCCACCCAGAACCCAGCTTAAGGCAGGAAGAAGGGAAAAGGGTGATCCATAGTCAGGCACGGCATCAAATTTTCCACTCCCCTTAGCTCTCGATCCATATTTTCTGTGGTGTCCCTTATCTGGCTCTATCTCTATTGGTGGCGGTAACAGGCGTGACTCGCGCCTCTAGCGGCGGCATCGCTGGCGGCCAAGTACCTTGTGCTAACGGCCGCAGACAGGTTTGCCCAGAGCCCACCCGTTTCTGACGCCCAGACCGCTTGCAACTGTTGCCAAAGTGAGCTAATTATAATCTGAAATGAGATCTCTGACGAAGCGAGCCCTGCTGTCCTTTACCGCCAGAGAGCAAGGGTGTGTGGTTGGCCAACATGGAGCCTCAACTACGAGATCAACAATTCTGAGCCCACTAACGCTGCACGTGCCAATGGCCTAAGAGCTTTTGGGGGCGATTTAGGGGACTATTGTCTTGGGGATCAAAGGGGATTCATGGATTCATGGATTCAAGGGGCGCCACTACGCATTAGTACACGTATTGTTGAGTTCCAAACGGCGTTGTGGGGGTTTATTCAAGGACCCCTGGGTTTAGTCCGCTTTCGGCCTGGACCCTTTTAGGGCTCAATTGGAATCAGGGACTGGGGGCAGCCACTGGGGCCAGCCACATTGTCATCCAAGGTCAGGGCTCACGACAAGCAATCGATATCATGTGAATTTCCACCTTTCACCATCACATACGACCATAGGTAGAGGAGAACTCGGGGTCCCGTCTGCTCCCCCATAGATAAGCCTCTAACCGGCAGATTAGTAGTTGAGTGGGTGACCATCAGCGAACACCGGCTGTTGTATGTTTTTTTGCGTTTTTTTGGATGTTTTGTTTTGGCATTTTGTTTGTCTTTTGTCGAGTTTTTTACTCTCCGCCGACCCCCACCCGTTACCACTAGCGCGGGGCGCTTTGTGTGGGGGACCAGGCACATGCGATTGTTGGTGGTGCAAAACTCTCGTCTCGAGTCTCAAGTCAGATGGGTAAAGAAAAATAGAAAGAGATGAAGCAATTTAATTTATCATTTTGGAAGTGCTATATAGACGTTCTATTTGGCATCAAGACGAGATGAAGCTGAGACAACGGGTTCAGTAAAAGACTAGTACCCAGCCTTTAGTTCTCAGCTTGAGTCAATTGGCAACACTGGCTGTTATGTATTCTTGTTCTCTATCTTCAATTAACATCTTCTTTCATCCAAGCAGACCATAGTGAAAATTCTATATAAAGACGAATTACAACATTTCTATGGTTACTAACACCTGTAATTGAACCACGTAATACTAGTTGAACTTCTGTGTATCCTCCTCCAGCTCGCCTCATTATTTACTACATTGAACGACCTGATACTACTTCATAGACTCAAACTCCTATCATGCTGGGGTGTATAAAAGTTATGCATCCATCCTTCCGAATGGTACTTCTATTTACACGCCGCCGGCGCTGGCATGTGCTTCCGTCGCTGGTAGGCTTGTTGACTCGTGCTTGTATCGATCAACTCCCTTCGCAAGAGTAACATTAGCTGACTGACATGGTACATTGGAGCTCTGTCTGACATAGTTACCTTTAGCAAAGCATAGAGATACGGGACATAGACCACCGCGCTGGCTCTAGTATCTTGCTTTTCGCCTTGACCAGAAGATGTAGAGCTAGCAACTTCACCCTTCTTGACCTTGTGCTTGATCCAGACATTGCCAAGAACGAAGCAAGCAAAAACACTGAGCCCGAGTATCGGCAGAATGGAAATGAAGGCCCATTTAACTCCGTCGCGACCCGCGTCCCTCACAGCGGCCTGCAAGGCGCTGGGTAGTTTTGTAATGGCGTCCAGCGACTGGCTGTCCTGAGCAACGATGTTCCCAATATTTCCGCTACCAGACGGCAAGGAAAGAGAGGAGGTAGCTGAAGCAAACTTGGAGTTGAACACGGCGTTCATGATTGTCAACCCAAGAGTGCCTCCAAAAGGCATTGCAAAGCGCATGAGTGACATGGCTGGTGCCAGTCGCTCAGGCCACACTCCAGCAACATGCAAAGAAGCAGGCATAAAGCGCGAGCCCGTACCGGCGCCTGTTAAGACTATCATGCCGGAGACAATATTGGGTCGGCTCGCGGAAACGGCCCAGGTCAAGGCACCGAGCCCGGCAGCTTCTTCGACGGAGCCCAGGAGCAGTGGCCAAAACGTTTGGCCTGGCCATCGGTTACACAAGTACATTGCTGAATAAACGCCAGCTGTATATAGTAAAGCATTTTACTAGTTAGAAAGTATAGTCTTGGAGGCGGATCATGGTAATACTGACCTGCGATTCCTGGAATGTAGTATAGTAACTGAATACCTGCGCTGGAGGCGGGTTTGCCCTCGACTAGTGTGAAATAGATTCCCACGAAATAAAACACGGCATACATAGCTATAAGGGTGGGAGTTAGCCCTCGTCGGCAAACTAATAAGATAACAGAAAAGAAAATAATATGGAGAGACTGAAGGAGTATTCGGCAGAACAATGGGGAAAGGGGGTTGATGAACTCACCAGCTCCAGCAGAGAACTGGATCACAGCTATAACTAATGTGTCTTTTCGAGAGAAGAGATCCAAAGGCAGCATAGGTGATTGTTGTGGAAACAGCCGTGCTAGTATCCTGCCATCCCCCAAAAGGAATTCGTGTAGAACGAAGACGGGCAGCAGAACGCCCCCGACGATAATGGGCGCTAGAACCTGTGCGGAGTCCCATGGGGAAGTGCTTCCGCCCCAGGAAGTGCCAAGAATAATGAGGCCAACAGCGAAAATGAATAGAATGACGCCACCGATATCAAGAGTTGCCAATGCCGGGAAGATGGCAGACCACTTAGAGCCCTTGTGGAAGTGGGTGCCTTCTAGCAGCTCATTCCGCAGAATGAAGAAGAGAAGGACATGGGACGCTACAGCAATCTGCACAACGTCAGCCGTGATCCAAGAAGTAGGAGAAAGTGTCCATGAGTAAACTTTACTACTTACTGGAATGGCAATTACAAAGACATATCTCCAGTTTGCCTGGAAAGTTACTATGTGTTAGCAATGTTCCAAGTGTAGATGATATTGGAGGGCCAGTATATCACGTACGTCCGTCAAATATCTGCGAACAAGAACACGTCAGCTCTTGAACTGGAGATTTGTATGCTAGTATCACGACAACCAGTGATGATAGCTTGCCAGGTTGTAGGGAGCGAGGAAGCGGGCCAGTCACTTACCCGCCAATCAGCGGACCTATAGCATACGTGCTACCAGACACGATGGTAAAAAGAGTGTTGTTCTTTGCGTTCTCTTCCAGCGTGACCTTATCAGCCAAGATGACAAGAATGATGCTGTTCAAGCCAGCTGAGGACAGCCCCTGCAACGCGCGGCCGAGCAGGAGCATGCCCCAGGACTGAGCAGCAGCGCAGAGCACACTTCCAATCACTGTCAAGAATATGGCGACCTGTAACGAGATGTGTCGACCAAAGACATCTGCAAACTGGCCATAGAAGAGGATGAACGCCGTCGAAGTGAGGGTGTAGGCAGTGACTATCCAGTTGAGCTGGTCGAATTTGTCTGCAAAGAGCAATTGGATTAGAATGCTGCAACGACAACAGCAACAATAGGGAAGGTTATGACATGATTCTGGCGATGCAGGTTGGGCGCTTTACTTACTGAAATGGGACGCGATAAAGGGCAATGCTGTCGCGACGACGGTCAAGTCCAATGATGCTAAGAAATACGGCAGCACTAAACCTGCAATCAGCTTGATACGATACTTTCTTTTATTTCTCCCGATCTTCTTCGCGCAGGTGCAGGCCTGGTTTGGTTGACCAGAGGCGTGTCGGCTCTCCGCATCCAGGGGCTCCATCATGTATGCGCCGGTCGAGTCGCCGACATCCCTCCTGGAGACATCATGTTGGGGACACCGTTTGGGGTCGTTTTCTATTAGAGACTGAGAAGGGTGATCCGTTGTTTCCTGGGGCGATACTTGATCATAGGTATGGTGGTCTTCGCGGCTGTGAGCTTGCTCGCGGTGGTAGTCGTATTGATGCGCTGGTGGCATTTCTTCCATGGTAATCATGGTCGAGCGAAGATTGACTGCTCTTTGAAATGTAAAAAAGATGCAATATGGTAGCTTGTAAAACGTCACAGATGAGGCATCAAGTATTAAATTGTATGCTTTGGATGTAGTCTACCGTAAGACGCGATTGCGATATAGAGCAGGACTCGTATACATTTATATACATGTAGACAAGTCGACGATATTTTTCGCCATTCGTATCTTGTCATTTCAACTGGATATACATATACGAATGAATACGATATAATTTGATAGATACCACTGGCAGAACTTTGCTCGAATCGAATCGCTTGCTCAACTCGTCTGCTCGAATCACTAGCTCGAATCACTTGCTCAAAACAGAAATACGATGGGACCAGTAGTGAAGATCTCCTATCCACATAGTTTCATCAACGCAAGCACTGCCGCGCATACATCCTCAAGGCGCAGTCTACTTAAAAATGTATACGTGTAACAAGAATAAGGTTCTCTCGTAAGATTAAATCCCCGGATAGTCCAGAAACATCGCCAAACCATCGTCTTGCATGGCCTTGCGATCTTTCCAATTAAGACGCACAGACCAGCTCTCACAATGCTTCCGTTTTAGGAGCAGCGTCGTGTGTCCCTTACGCGTAGGTATCATGAATGCTTTGTCGGCGGCACCAAGATCGCCATGGTTTTAATTCCCCTTCATAGCCCACAAGCATCATGAACGCTTAATAATAGTTTGATGCCGGTCATCGCGAAACTGCCGCTCTTACAGTGAGCTATCTACCAGCTATTTTAAATAAAGGAAATAAGCACAGAGTGTACAGCCGCTTTAATTGACATCAGCCCAGCTCTCAAAATGCTTCCGTTTTAGGTCTAGTAGATCTACAGAAAATACGAGTAAGGATCGAGTTGTGTGTACATGTGTGCAGCACGGAGTAAGCCCTAAGGCTTCCAAATCTTTGTTCTACGGGAACTCGGCTTGAATGCCAGATCAACTCATCTATGCGTCCCTGACTACAAGGAAAATGGGCGGGAACGCTTGTCCTGATTGCGAAGAATTGCGGTTCCAAAGGGCCCAACGATGACCGTTTGGGGATCTTGAACAATACATTCCCGCGAGTTAAACGACTTTGGGACTAAACCAGCTGGCTAGAATCAAGTCTGATCAAATACTACATTGGCTTTGTGTCATCTAAGGGGCTTTTGAGATATGGGTCAGCCAGCCTTACAGGTGCCTAAGTCACAGCGGTGCTTGGTTTCTCGACAGCTCCAGAGGAGATATAAATGTTCACTAGCAGCCCGTCCATATTGGCAGCGCTTGTTCGGTATATACGTTACACTATTCTATCGCGCCGTCTCAGAGAAACAACGCCAAGATCAATCTGATCAAATCGCATCATGTCTCTTGCAAAGCTTGGCCTCGCTTTACAGCTGCTGCTGCTGACAAGTGCCGCTGCCAGCCAGCCAGCTCTCCATCACCCACCCGCTCCAGAGTTGAGGTTTCTATATCACCTCAATAGCACCCTTGGAGAACCGGTCTCTTTTGGCGCCGGCCCAAGCGGCACCAAGATGTCTATTCCTATTCTAGGCGGGACTGTTGAGGGCCCTAACATCCGCGGTACGTTTTGCGACGTGGACATCCGTGCCTTTGCCATTCAACATACTGACTATATACATTAACAACAGGCGAAGTTATGAACGTCGGGGCAGATTGGGGGACCATTGATGCGAACGGTACATTTAGGGCCGACGCTCGCTATCAGTTGCGTACCAATGATAGCGCAGACATCTTCATACATGTTACCGGCCCAACACAGCCAAACGGACAGGTCTTGAACCACATCACTTTTGAGACCGGCAGCGACAAGTACTTCTGGCTGAACAATATCGTTGCTGTCGGCATATCCACCTTGGGGCAGACCACGGTCGCAGTTGATGTCTGGGAGATGGTCAATGAACATGAATGGAGTACTCTGAAACGGAGGATAGAAGCGAGGACTAGGATGCGACGTGTTGAGCAATCTCTATTGATGTAGCTTGTACATTTTTCTACTTCTGTTTCCATGTTAATCTTTATATATGTAGTATCTTTTGAGTTCGTGTTCTTTGGAATGTTGCATATTGTACTTTTCTCCTATATACCTTTGCATGTATGCACCTACCCTAAGAACAACTGTAGTACATATGAAGCAGCTCTATTTATTGTGATTGACCTCTTTCTTTATCTTGGTTATAGCGTGAATGAAATGAAAGATGATTATGTCCGCAGTATGAGCAGTGAAGTTGGGCTTCGATGAATTCATGTACGAGGGCTAGGCGAATGGGGGACTGTACACTGAGAGAATGATATATCACAGTTTACGAGGTTTTGCAGAGTCTGCTGGCCCACCGGGTCGGCGGCGGGCGCCCCAGTAATATTGCTATTGGATATGCAATGGTTGCTAGATCTCGTAATAAGATTAGACGTAACAATTTCCCCACAAACTGCCCAGTCCTTGCGGAGTGGTGATAATTGAATCGGCATCGTGTGAATTCGGCTGCCCATCCCTTCACATACGACCACAAGTAGTGGAAATTTTAGGGTCCCATCTGCTCCACTATGGCGAGTCGTGAACTACTTGTATAAGCCGAAAGATTTTTAGATGGCCTCTAATGCATTTCGGCTTTTTACAAACTGTTCTTCTTTTCTAGGTATTTTGGTTTGTTTTGTCTTGGTTGGATGATTTCTCTCCGCTGACCCCCACGTATCGTTCCATATAAGGTGGTTTGTGTAGGACTTCAAGCACATACGACCATATCCATTGGAAAATACGGGGTCCCGTCTGCTCCCCCAGAGTCAAGCCAATGAGAGGCAGATTAGTAGTTGAGTGGGTGACCATCAGCGAACACCGGCTGTTGTATGTCTCCTTTTTTGCTTCATTTTTTTACCGGCCTCTTCTTTTTCTGCTGGAATACGAAGTGCATATCCCGGCCATTATCCCGGTCATTTACATGTGATGGGGGCTCGTGCGGCAATACCCATGAGAAAACAAGGTTATCAGTGCTTTATCTATGCAGATTCAATTGGCATGTGAAATTGCCAACATCCCGGCGAATTCAGTCATACCGTACTGGGATAGAAGCTCGTCTGTTGGGTTTCCTCTCATGGCTCATCAACTGCTGTTCTCTGTTTCGGTACGTATGTACTTTTACGGTTGCTTGCATTTGTTGAGGTGCATGTTAAACGGAACTCAGAAATCCTTGCTATTGACATACGCGTATCACTCCGATGGCATCCAATAGCACGAGTAGAATGACAAAAGAGGCGTATTATAATAATGTCTAATTGCTCTCAGTTGTTTCCTGGTGCTACCGCCTCGAGTCGTTGAAGCGATAAAGCGTCGATAAGTACTGTTTCCCCTTGAAAGCTTAGTGCAATATCTATCGTAAGGGATAGCTCATGAATGTGCAAAGCTCCTCTACAAGAAGTAGTCTTTCTGCTGTAGTGAGGATGGATATAAGTAATTCTAACAGGAAATGGATTGGTTTAAACACTCTTTGTCTAAGATAAGCATAAAGGCTATCCAAGCCTTCTAGCATCTCTTGGAGTATGTCATCTACTTGCCAATGGGCGGCGTGGCGTAGCTGTTCTACAACAAGGGCTACCCATAAGAAAGTGTCTGCCGCCTTATCCTTAAGAATCTTTTGAGTTTTGATTTGAAGTTCTTCGTCATATTTCAAGGCTTCAATCTCTGCTATGCGCCTGTTGATATATATCTTGATAGTTTGAGATGTAGTCGGCAGGATTGAATCAATCGGAGCTCCCGTTCAATATCCTTTTCATTTCGGCTGAAAATCAGCCACCTAACGCGGCCACTTGTTCAGACAATGGAATGTAAGGAAGAGCTGTTGTCCTTCATGCACTCATCTAATCTTGTTTCTCAGTCCCCATCTGTCTAGATCCGAGGCTCGAACCTCAAATATCTTGCAAGCTACCCTCTAACAGTCTGTTAAATATATCCAAGGAACTTCACAACCTTTTTTATCTTTTCTTTTTCTTTTTCTTGTTTATAATTTCTGTATTATGAAAGATGCTAGATAGCCGTTTTCCAAATACATCGTCCCGAGCATTTCAGTGATATAGACGGCATAAGCAACATCTCCAAGTCTTTGAATGTTAGTCAAACTTTCTAAGTCGTACCTCTTTTAGCCGTCAGTCTCTGTAACAAGCCCTCCATTTCTTCCCTAATAATCTCTTCCGTACTAATACAATCCCTCTCCTCCGCTAAATCTAAGGGTATTCTTCCCTGAAAATCTTCGCACAACACATCTGACCCATTCTTCATCAACAGCCGAACACAGTCATCGTGCCCTTTTAAAGCGGCTAGATGTAGAGGGGTTCTTCCATCGGTATCACTACAATTCACGTCCGCAGAGGCTTCAATCAGGGCCTCGACAATCTTGGGTTGTCCCAACAAGGCCGCGTAATGCAAAGCACTGCGTCTCTTCTGTAAATACTTTCCATGGACATCGTAGCCAGCTTTGATCAACCCTAGCGCAGTCATGGACGTCTTGTCTCGAATCGCTCGCACAAGTGCCACTCCCTCCTTTTGTGCCCCTTTCTGCACCAAGAAATCCACACACTCCTTATCCGAGTTGGATACGGCAATGACAAGTGCGGCGGAGAGACCACCAAGGCCAATGTTTTTATTTATCAGGAACCTTGATACCTCCATATGCTGGTGCAAAACCGCTCTGTAGAGCATAAAAGCGCCTCTCTCGGTGGGAGCACCCTTGTCAAGTAAGAGGCGAACCGCGTCGAGATGCCCACCGGCGCAGGCAGAGCATAGAGCATTGTGTCCCACTTTATCTATTGTCGCTAGCGAAAGGTCTAGAAGGAGATTCATGGATTCACAATGTCCCTCAGCAGCTGCGCTTATAAAGGCCTGCGTCGCAGCCTCTTGACCTCCGTAATTCTGTTTTGATAGAATGGTGATCAACTCGGTATCATTACTCCGTGCCGCCGTTACGATCGGCTCGCTAAATTTATCGACAACAAAGATTCGATTCGCGTCCGCATTGCACTTGGTCAAATAGTCGACGAGTTTGTGCTTTTTGGAAAGTATTGCGTACCACATGGGATTGACCTCAAACGAGCTTTCTATAGAAGGCATGCTCCGGCCGTCGTTGATACCTGGATACGAGCATTCGTAGAGATACTCGACAACTTCAAGCCAATTCATTTGACAGGTAACCCATATCGGGCTTGGTGGTAATCGAGCTGCCGATTCAAAAAGCCGCTTTTGGTTCCGATTTTCAACAACCTTGCTCATTAGAGCGCTCCACACGTGAAAGGATCTGGAAACTTTGTGGGCTGAGTCTCCTATTTCGCTGCTCTTCTCCAGCATGAAAGCCTTTATCAAGTCGGCTAGAGGGTTTTCCAACCGGTACTTGTCGCTCTTCTCAATATGATCAATCACCCAAGTTACAGCATATTCGCTTGGCTGACCATAAACATCATCAGATGATACCACTGCAAAGATCTCGAAACTCATACATTTTAGTTCGTCGTCCTCCATTATCTCGATCCACTTAGCAACATTCTGAGTTGTCTTTTCTGAATCGTCTTCGTCATCTCGGCCCGTAGAGGCCTCTCCGTCACTGATTTGATCGGTTTCTTTTGCGTTGTTATCCACTTCATCCTGATGGGGTTCGTCGACCTTCTCTGCCGTATTCTCGCCCCTCTTTTTCTTCTGCTCATTGGGATCACCATCTGCCTGACCTTCCTCTACGATGCTATTCATAACTTTCTCTCGTAATGCATTCCCTCTGTTTTCAACATGAGCCAAGTTAAGATATCGCAAGCAAGCGGCTGCAATGGCGGCGTGGCTTATCTCGGACTGATAACTATGTACGTCTCGGTTGTGTAGTCGCTCGAAGAACTCTCGAACAGACAAGTGAGCGAAGTCAAATGAGTACTGGCGAGTGACAATCAAATTTGAGCAGACGTCCAGGACCTCATCGCTGGAAAAGGCAGTTCCGGATTCGGATTTCGACTTTGTGCACGCGAGCATAGCGAGCGCTTCAAGGGTGATGGGTTCCTGCGCATATAGTAGCCATTGGAAAGTGAAGTTGGCGAGTTCAAAAGCATGCTCTCCAGACTCTTGGATTTCTTGATAGATTTCCCAGTACGAGCCCTCGAGTGTATCTGGTAAAGCACCGAGACGCGCCTTCAGATCAGCAGCCACCTTGACCCTTTTGAGCGACTGGATCTGAAGGTCTACCCATCGAAACCTGATAAAGATTGGCTGATCAGAGCAATTTTCATGAAAAAATTGCCTTTTGGTAAAGGCTAGAGACTTACATTCCCTTGGCTCCCTCCTGAAGGGTATTAGTAATTTCCTCTCGGAGACTTGGCGTGAGTTTCCCATGCAGCAGTCTTGCAGACGTAAGTTGTGTGTCACTAAGAGTCATGGTCAGCTCAGTCTTCAAATAATGCAAGCAAGTCTCGTACATGAATGTCGAAATATCTTCGGCATTGTCATCGGCTTCAATATAAATATTCGGCGTCCCTTTTAGATAGAACGCAATGTCGTAATTGCTTCTGCTTGAGATGAATACTCTGACAAGAGAGTTCGACTCTTGTAGAATACGATTGAGCGCATCTAAGAGTTCCTGTCTGTCCTCTTGATCCACTTCGTCTAGGGCATCTAGAACAAATGTCACAGCAGGATACTCGTCAACAAGCTGGATCAAAACTTCGACACACTCGTCTGATGTCCAAACCTGGTCCTCAAATCCCACAAAGCCTTCGATAGCATATTCGTAATGTTCTTTCACAGGCGGCAATATCGGATCGCTAGGCGTGAGGCTTGCCAATTGGCGAACGAAACTCGCCAGAATCTTGTCGCATTGTGCTCGGTGTGGCTCGGCCGGATTTCTTAGGCAGTAGAAATAGGCTATGTGTTCTTTTCCTTTGATCTCGTCCACAACTAGAGACGCTAGTTTGGTCTTTCCGGAACCGGGAATGCCGTGAAGCCATAGCACGGATGAATTACTTCTCTTTCTCCAGCCAATGAAAGCCGATTTATTTAAAAGCCATCTGCCAGAGCCTTCCAAGCGACCTTTGCTGGCAGTTTTGTGGTGAACGCCGTATGGTATGGTGGAAATGGCCTTGAGGATTTGCGTCCGCATCTGCTGCTCAATGCCATCTTGAATCTGTCCAAGACGGCTGTCAATGCGATTGATGGGTTGGTGAAGATCCTTCATGGCATCTCTAAGAGACTGCATTTCCATCTGATCCCGATCATCCTTATTTTTCAGGTGCTGTTCGACCTCTTGGATGCCATCAACAGCGCTCCCCAACTCTTGAGCTCTTGAAATCTCGGCAAGGCGCCTAAACTTGGCCTCGGCAGTTTCGACGGGTTCGTATTTAACCTTCATATCATTCTTGGAAACGACGACGCTTTTTAGAATTCGTACTGCTGTAGTCAGACCATAGTAATGCATAATGCTCGCTAGGTATCCCAAGATGGCGGCGTAGAGGTCCGTTATGCATTCCGAAAGTTGGACAAACAATTTGCCACTATTATGATTTCACATGATGAGTCCCTCTATCATCATTCATTCAATTTAAAGTAGGCAGTACACCTACCTTTGCTTTCTCCTTTCTATCAGGTATATCACTTCAATAAGTTGACACTGAGCAATAAGATTGCTGATGTTTTCCAGCGAACTGAGGACATGGCCGAAGATCTCGATGTCGTTTGTGGTGGTTTGCATAATGAGTTTTATAGCTGCCCAGGGTAGTGCTGCATGTATAGGATCATATTGAATGATAACGTCGCCAACAGCCCAGAGAGAGGTCAGCGATGAGCATACATTTATGCGTTAAAATATTAGTGGTGTTATGCATACTAATAATTTTTGAACCCAATTACTAAGCTTTTCAAGAATGTCTCTTATAATGATTTTTTGCCCTCTAATTACCAGTTTCCATCTCTTCTTTATGCAATCTTCTTTTCGCTTGTTAGTAGCGGTGAGTACATTAGAGAGGATGGAAATCGGGTCGTCTATGCCCTTTTGTGCAAGCTCAAACTGTGTTTGGTCCTCTTTACTTAGCCTCTGCAAGGCCTCTGCCCACCTACTCGCAGACCTACCCTCACTGGCTTCCTTCTCGCCGGTTGCGGATAATAAGACAGTTTCTCCCATATCCGCTTTGAGATCTCTCTTTTCTCCTGATTCGCTCATCTCTCCTAGTATGCCTGCATTTTCTCATAAGGAAGTTGAGACAGCGGAGATGAGATGTTTTGGAAGCTGAGTTGCATGCACACAAGGCGGGGTATTCACGCCTTAATTACACCACCAAGGCAACATGAATCCAATCGGTGATAGATCGGCAAAAGGATTCGGCCGTAGCGAGACCGGTACTGTGTTTTGGTCTTTGAGGAAAGAAGACGTATAGGGACCAGTACACCACTTCACTTACATAGAATCATTTTAATGTAGGCACGAAGTATAAGACCACCTTAAGTCATAGCATGTTACTTATTAGCTCAAGGCCCTTCAATGTTTGCATTCGTTTCTTATGATAAGTAAGATCAGTTTTGCTCATCTTTCGGAGGAATTTTCTCTTCTCGTCCGAGAAGGCCAGGCAACGGGTGAGCTACAGTAAATACTGACGTGCCTAGTAACGAAAAGAACCTCTTGCCAGCATTGACGGTGATGTCAAAATTGCCTTGGTTGAGTATCACATTATCTTTGAGAGTGTTTCCCGAAATGTTGCGAGAATTATCCATGCTGCGCTTGTAAATATGCTGATGGGTCGAGATTCAATTCATCTGAAGGCGGAAGGTAAAGCAATCTCGGTGGGAGTGGTGAGCGCTTTGCCACCTTTGTTATGGCGTGGGGGGCCTAATACGGTGGAAAAAAAAATACAACTTGTAACCCAGGTTTTGCTTCAGATTGATTGGGCAGAAAATCTGAGCTGTCAATTCGTAGGAACCGAACGGTGCGTGAAAATCCACTTCCCTTCGGCGCTCACTGCACTGTCAATGGACATGGTAGGGATCTGCAAGAGCTTTTGAGTTGGGCTACCGAGAGCTTGGAAGAGGCTGGCTTGACACCATTCGATATAATATGGCCAAGTGGGACAGAGAACGCCGCCGTAGTGAGATTGACAAGATGTGGCTTGCGTTTGAGATTTCGAACTCCCACGTTACAGAGTAGCCATTGTATGGTTGACCATAGTACAGCATCTTCGTGCTTCTGGTTATTGTTTGATCGTTCCAGAATTTAACAATGCCATCGAGTTACTAGTTACCACGGAGTCATACCAAGGACATACGTACGAAAGCCGAAGAGAACGCGTGACGATGTCGTCAGCCTCTGGCCAGAAGAAAGATGGATACGTCTAATAAGGAGTTTCTCCTTTTGCAGAAAGACTGGCATTCCGAACAGAGTCAAGTGGATCGACAAAGAATTTTAGCTGTGTAAGTAAAACGGGACTTTTGCGGGTTTTGTTGTTGAAGAGTAGCAAAAACAGCAGGTCTAGAACAAATCCTTGAATGACCATTAGTCAGTTGTGCGATGATTGGCCAGACAGCGACTTCAAAACTGAATTACTAATGCGGCCAGCGTCGGTGCAATACAATTTCATGTTTAGAGTCGTAAACAAGCTGGAGACTCAACAGATGAACCCCACCGTGTTAGTTGGTACGAGGACCGCCTTTTGCCACCTTGTTTCGGGAAACGCTTGGTGTAATTGACGCCATCGTCATTTTTTATAGTATATATAGATCTCTGTATGTGTGTGTTAGCTAACTGTCTATAAGTAAATAGGACGCATTTCGGTTTCTTTTGAGAAGCAAATTGGCAGGCCTCATAAAAGGCTTCCTCTGCTCTATACTTCAACCACGCTTATCCGATACTTTCTAAGAAGAAACATACTCGTATAGCAACATGGCCGACAACAGCTCAGCCATCACACTCGACATCTTCAAAGGTACACCTGAAGGAGAGTTGGCTGTTGAAACGACGACTCGCGTTCTTGGCTATGGCGAAGTATACATTGAAACAACCCACTCGGGACTGTGTGGCACCGATCTTCACTACCTAAGGCGCGGGCGCATTATCGGCCATGAAGGAGTTGGAGTTGTAAGACAGCTTGGCCCTGGTGTGTCAACAGACATTAAGGTTGGAGACCGCGTCGGATTCGGCTATACACACAAGGTCTGCGGCACCTGTGAATGCTGCTTGAGCGGTGAGTTGTACTCTTCAAGACTTTTCCATAGATATCCTCTCGGTTAGTGGACAAGGGCTAATGGTTTGGGTGGAAAAGGGAGGGATCAGTACTGTACTTCACGCGTTGACTTTAACAGAAACGCTGACAAGATGGGTACTATTTCTTCGGGTGTAATCTGGTCAGCCAACATGGTCTTTCCGATCCCAGACGGATATGACTCTGCTGATGCAGCGCCACTTCTCTGTGCAGGCTCTACAGTCTTCATTGTCTTGACCGGCCCTGATGTCAAATCGACGGATCGCATTGGTATCATGGGCATCGGTGGCCTAGGCCACTTAGCCATCAAACTGGCTGCAGCTATGGGCCACGAGGTTGTGGTTCTATCAACCTCTGAATCAAAACGACAGGGAGCACTTGACTATGGAGCGACAGAATTTTACGTCTACGATTCAGAGAAGCCTGCTCCACCTGGCTTTAGACCCTTGAACCATTTATTGCTATGCGGAAATACTGGAAGCAAAAACTTTAACAAGTACGTTATCCCATTTTGCACCATCGTACCGTAAACCAAGTCATTTACTAACGTAACCGTGGCAGCCTGATTGAACTCTTGGCTGTTCACGGCACAATTTATCCGTTAACTGTTTCTGCCGAGAATACCCCCATTGATCTAGGAGAGTTGACGGGCCTAGGAGCTTCTATCAAAGGATCACTGACAGCTTCGCGCCGCACTATTTGTGAATTGCTTCGATTTGCTTCTCGGCATGGAATCAAGCCAACAGTTATGACTTTCCCGATGACGGAAGATGGAGTCAAAGAGGCCATTGACACGTTAAAAAATGGGAAGATGAGATACCGAGGAGTGTTGGTCCGATAGATTAGATAACTAGTCGAATTATACCTGAAGCATACTAATAGAAATAATAGACAATCTATATCGAGCTGATCCGCTGCGTGGCCAAGCGGCGACCTGCTCATTGCAGAAACTTCGTCCACTGTTTGCTCTATATGTTACCGCATAGGTGAAGATACCAACTTGTATTTATAATTGGCGTCCTCAGCGTAATTGAACGACCTGTAATAAAACTGGCAAAAGGGAATTTGTCAAACTTACATAAATGTATAATTCGGACTTTTCGGGAAACCGTAGGCGGCCTAGATCTACAAGGTAGAAGTTGCAGCCCGAATTGATCCTGACTGTCGTCGCCAAGGGTGTGGGGGACTCGCTTTTCTTTCTCATAGCTGTGCTTTAACATGCTGTCATAAAGTCACTTTGTTCCACGGCTTAGACATATATGACCATACGTAGCGGAGGAGCTCGGGGCCCGTTGGAGCTAGATGGCTCTGTTGTAGAGGAATGAAGAAGGCTACGCAAAAGGTGCAGGTGATATAAGCAAAGACTGAAAGGCCAGCGCAAAGAGCACATCCCTATTCAGGCACCTAGTGTAATAAGCATATCCCTATTTAGGCAATCCTAATCTTAAAAACCATCCAAGGTGTCTGTGCTATCAAGGTCTCGTTTGTCATCCAGTTCTGCATTTGTCAATCCCTCAGCTCAATGACCCGGCGCTATAACTTGGTGTTATGACCTGGCCTGACATGCAGATCTTATGTAGCGTAGATTCCCACAACCTCCCCCATGCTCTCCCCCGTGCACCCCCATGCTTGCCCCATGTTCCCCCCAACAAAGGAAGCCTGCAAAATTATAATTACGCCGGATATCCGTTCAGGTCGACACAACATTGTTTAGGTTGCGCCGATTTTCCGCTCGGGGATGACACGATAGTCTTCTAGGCAAGGAAATGAATGTTAAAAAAAGAGACAGTTCAAGTTATTAAATAATTCTAACTCTACTGTATATCTCTTCCTCCAACAAATTTATAACTTGTTCGCCCAAATATTGAAGATAGCATCGCGAATGGAGACAATCACCATTGGACCCCCATAATTGACACTTCTCCATTTAAAGGTGATATAGGTAGTCGTATCTACGGCAACTACGAGAGCGGTGTTATCATCAACTGAGACATGTCACCACCTCTTCCATGGTATTGGAGTTGGCACCAATACCAGAACAATTACTACAACTACTCCCGTAATGATATGTGAAACTACTAAGGCTTGTGGCACTAATCTATGCAAAATTTCATTTCATGGAGCATAACCTGGCAATGTGATCAAGTTTAGGCATCCGGACGCGTGGATTGTCTGACCAACCTTTTCATCCTTGGATTCGCGGCCGCCTCAACCCCTACAGCCTTGTCCTCAACACCTTTGTAACCACTTATTGATTGAGCTTCTCAAAATGATTAGTAGTAATTGCAGTTGCATTGTTAATCATCCGATTTCAAATTTTATTATCCAAAACATTGGGTTGATGACTGCCCGATGTAAATGACTAGGGTACCGCATTCCCCGAAGGGAACCCAAGATAAAATAGGTATTCTTCATCGCACGTCGACAAGCTATAGGTATGGTTTTTTTCAGCGGTTGAAGTAGTTCTGTGCCGTCTATTGTATCAAGACCCGAAGACACTGGCAGTATATATTTCGAGCAATGGATGTTATTTGAATACATATGCTGTGGATTGTTTCAGCATAGGTAGTTTTCATTCTCTTAGTATTCATTGGCACACAGAGGCAGAGATGGTATCAAGATGATACCTTGAAACTACAAGGCTAGAAGATTACAGACATAGAGCGATCAGCTGCAGGTAAGCTCGTGATTAATTAATTGGCAACCCCTGCTTGCAGGCATCATATGCTGCAACCGTAGTCCTGCATAGCGGTCGATGTCCTCAAGATGGACATGGAGATTCTAGGTATATATATATATATAGGTTTCTCTGAGTTTTAGCTTTGAATACTGAGCCAGTATGAATAATTACATCGAAGAAACTCACCACAAGTGCCTGCATCATGCGTTTTCAGCCTCAGATTATAGCTCTTGTCTTGGGGACGGTTGTAACATCCATCCCCGTGGCGCCAAACGTTGGGTGCAGCATCAGCCAATATCTTAACGTGCCTACAACTAGTGGCCTTATTACCGGACATGTTCCATCGAAATCAGACTGTGTTGTCGAATTCTTGGGCATCCCATATGCACAACCACCCGTCGGTCAGTTACGATTCGAAGCTCCCGTTAAGGTCAATGCCAGTTCAAAGCCTCTCATAGCTTCAAAGTACGCGGCAGACTGTCCTCATCCAAGAAACACAAGTCTTTCCGGCTACCCTGGTTTCACTCCACAGGGCCCAAAGTGTGTTGCAGATTTCTTGGTCGATGGTACCACTCCTCAGAGCGAGGATTGCCTGTATTTGAATGTTTGGACAAAAGCAACTAATGTCGCAGATGCTTCCAAGCCCGTCTTGGTCTTCTTCTTTGGAGCAGGTGAGTATTGATTCGTGAACTACCATTCATAAGGGCGGTATAGAATGTAATGCTAACTGAACTTAGGATTCAACTTTGGAGGCACCGACACTGCATTCTACAACGGCAAATATTTTGCCGGCGCGCAGGATGTCGTCGTTGTTACGGTCAACTACCAAATTGACGTCTTTGGCTTCCCTGGCGCCCCTGGCCAGCCTGCTAACCTTGGCCTTCGCGATCAGCGCGTTGGTGTTGAATGGGTTCGCGATAATATTGCCGCGTTTGGTGGTAATCCTGAGAAGATCACTATCCTTGGGCAGTCCGTTGGGGGTGAGGCAGTTGACTTTTGGGCCTACGCTTATGAGCAAGATCCCATTGTCAGCGGCATCATAGCCCACTCTGGCAACGCTTTCAGTTTCCCTTTTAACACTGCCGCTACCGTTGAGAACAATTGGAATACCATTGTCGCAGGAGTGAACTGTACGAATGAGGAAGATCAGTTAGCTTGCGTCCGACAAGTCGATTGGCAAAACATCCTGGCGATTTCGGAAACAATCAGACCTCTTCCAAGCGACAACTTCTTGAGATCCATCTCCCACTTTGCTCCTTTCCCCGATGATGAGGTTGTCTTCTCTAACTACATCAACCGAACCACTGCCGGTCACTTCGCCAAGGTACCTATCATGCTTGGAAATACAAACAACGAAGACGGCTTTTATCGTCTTGTTCCATTTGCCCAAACAGGTCTTCTACCGACCTCTCAAGATGTTGCCCAGTTTCTTCTAGAATCTTTCACGTGCCCAGTAACATTTCAAGCTGCCGCTCGTCGCAGCCATGGTGTTCCAGCATGGACCTTTCGATATATGGCTGATTGGGATAACACTCGTCTATACAGCACGAACGATAGCACTAGTGGAGCTTACCACATGGTCGATTTACACATGATTTTTGGGGCTTCGGAAGATGTTACCGGACTTCCAACGACAGCGGATCAAAGGAACTTGACAAAAATTATGCAAAAAGCCTGGGCCTCCTTCGCTAACGATCCTGTCGACGGCCTTGACGAACTGGGATGGCCACACTTTGATCAGAATGAGAATTCGTACATCTTGCTTGGCAAAGACAACATCCCTTCAGCCCAATTTGTGGCCCACTCGGAATGGAACTCCCCGTGTTCCACTGTTACCTTTGGTCTTTTCGGAACGTCTACACCAACACCTTCCCCTTAATCATTAATTTGGAGATATCTTGAATGCATACCACATGGTTGTTTCCAGCTAATAGGACTCTTTCTCTACTGAGTTCTTTGTGATTGAATCTGCACTCACTTTAGTAGCTGCTATAACAGCTCAGACTCATGATATAAGAGAGGATTTAGATGATGCAAATTAAGGCACAATATATGTTGCTTGAGCAATAAAATCTCTAGCATTTATTTACCAGCCTTCAACTTCGAATTGGAACTTCAGGCACATGTGCGAGGACCACCCTCATCAGCAGGTTGGTTACTTTATCAGAATCCCCTTCAGGATGTTTCATATTCCAGATATAGCAAATAATATGGCCATAGAATTTGAGTTCCCACCTTGTTCTTTATAATATTTTAATTTCTTGTACTGAACTAAGTCGTTGATGAGTGCAGTAGATAGACAAATGGCTTACGACCGATCACTTTGGCTCTTTTGTGCAATATCTGGGTCTATATATAGTCAGATTGCTTTAATTAGATTTTCAACATAGGTCTCGAGTGTTACAAAATTAAAGTCGCATGCGTTTGTCTGCAAATTCTCTTTGGGTCATGCCTCTTCTGGTTCAGCTTCGCGTATTTAAATATTCCCTGATATCCTATTACTCAGAGGCTACTGATATACAACTTTGGTTGGTAAATTTCCAAGAACGAATCAAAGTCAGCAAGCATATCAAGAAGGTGGAGGAGGTGAAGGAGGTGGAAGTTTAAGCTTCAACCCGACAACCCCGAAGGCACCCTCCCCATTATCATTGTCTGGCCACTGCAATTCCAGCTCCCTGCTGTTTTTGCCGGCATTGAATCTTTTAATTAGCTGATCCCAGTCATCCTTCGTTCTCTCTTTACCCGCCAGGATAGACATAGCAGCCATGTCCATTGTCCTGGTCGCAATTGTTAACGCTGTAATAATCGTTGCTTGAATATGAGCACTGACGAACCTTTTTAGCCTCTCAACCACTAGTGGGAAGTCATTTGGTTTGGGAACGATGTAGTCCATAATGAGAATGCGCGCATCGTCCCTCATATTGGCCACAATCTTGTTTAGAATTGTGATCACGTAGCTGTCCGACCAGTCATGCATTACAAAGCGAAACATGTATATGTCGGCCTTGTCTTCCCTATTCTTGCCCTGGATAAAATCGTACCGTTCAAATTTGATGCTGTTCTTTATCCTGTCGTCAAGCTTCGAATTTTTAAGCTGTTCCTCTCCAATGCCGGCCATTGTATCAAGGTCTGCCACTACGAATTGCGGAAGTGGCTGGGATGCTTCTAGGAGGGCCTTGGCAATGCTGATACATACATCGCCCCAGCCGCCTCCCATCTAAATTATGAAAGAAACAATGCTGTTAGCAGGTATTCCATAAGAGACATGAAGAGGACAAACGACTAGATCCGATCCCCCGTGATGTTTGTATGAGGCAAGTATTATTAGTCGGGGATAGGTTCAGCTTACGTCAACAATTTTGAAGATCTGTTGAGGCTGCTGGTTGTTTATACTCCTGGAAACATTCTTGGCTAGTGCATCTTGATCGTGATGTCTTGTAGCCATATTGTGACCCGACATGACAAACGTCAGGTGTTTTAGCATAGTCTCACAAAGGTCAAAATTCTCCTCGTCTACCATGTATTTAAGGTAGTCATCCTTTGTATCAAAAGCAAGGTTGAAGGCTGTTCGGTTAGGCTCGACAATATCTCCATATTGAAGCAATGCGTCGCCAATTCGGAAGGCTGTGTTGAGGAATCTCAGATCCAAACAAATCATTAGAGTACTCTGCACACTATATGAAGATGAAGAACTCGTTGTTGGCCAAAATGACGGAACTGGATTGTCGAAAAAAGCTTCTGAAGGTGCAGTATGTGAAACGGTTTTTGTGCCTTCATCGATAGCGAGTATGTGAAACGTAGACGCATGCCGGATTACTCTTGTGACAAAATCTTCAGACATGGTAAATTTTCTGCCCAGTTTCGTACTGAGGTTTTCAGTGAGTTTATTAGTAATCTCGGAGACTGTCCTAGTTTCGTCACGAGGGATGACTTGTGGTATTGAGAAGTCATTAAGTATTTTCAGCGTTGAAAGTTGATAGGGATACTAAGCCATTGGTTAGCGCCATTCGAGTTTCTTCTTCATCCATTCCTATTCTTTCTCTCATTGTCTCTCCCATTTCAGTCAGAGGGAAAATAAGGCTGTAGACTGACAGTGAGAGCTGGCCAGACTACCGTACCCGCCGGTCCCAGAACAAGGTCGCGGAGGTCTGCGGTTTTGTCAAGCAGCTTTGTACGGGCGTCTTTTTCTTCTGGTTCCCCAGTTTTAATTAGGGAATCTATGAAGTCTTGCCAGGGCTTATAGTCCGAAAACGATGGTTTAAAGTTTTCCAACTCCCCTAGCTCCTGCCGCTTCTTGACGAACTTATCAAGAATTTTACATTGGTCGAGTATCTTGTTGCCTAACTCCTCGAAAGTGCTCCAGGACATTTTCGCTGGGGGAATAACGATGAAACAAAAAGAGAAAGGCGAGATGCTGGAGAAAAATAATAAAGGCATTCCCGGCAGCTTCTCATATGGGTGGCAGCGAACTACTAATAAGCCGAAATATATTCTGAAGTCACTCGTGCCCAAGGCATTAATGCGTCTGGTGCTGTTGCACACCTTTAGCCCAAACTACCTGAACCTTGCCTCACAATGGCACCTGATACTAACTTCCTTACTTCTGCTACAAACCACTAGATGGTGGGGAAAATGACGGAATACCCATTTAATTCATAGCATGGTCCATGTGCATATATTTGAGAGGTATTGATACCCGTAGACTGATGTAACAAAGCTAAGACACGAGGCACTTGAGATGTGTACTTCACCTACCAGCATGAGTGTTCATCCCATTTTACCTCCTGTTCCTCATATCTAGGTCCTTCGCAGTGACCCACTGCTTTGCATATGCGCTGTTTAATCCGTGGAAAATACAAAGAGCCTCACTTCGACACTCTCTCGAGGTCGCTTACCTGTCTCGGAAGTGGCTGGAAGCCGGAATGCCGTATGTGGGCAGCCCACTGCATGCAATGTCAATTTCTTTCCTAGGTTTATTTCTTTTCACTTCTGAAGGTGTTTTTAAAATTGGCCAAAAAGAAAGCACGTACGCGTTGCGCTTGCATCGCTTCGATTCTCAAACGAAGCGGAGTCAAATATCTTGAAGATGCAAGCATCTCGATTCGTCATCTCGCTGAGATAGTAGAAGCGGTACTTTTCACTCCATCGCGCCAAGTAGCTTAGTTTCACGAGCTCATCGGTGACAAACTCGAGCTCAACGAGATCGCTAGTAGTTACCGTGCGGGCGTCGCATATTGCAAGCGGCCAGTCCTCAACTACGTCGCTGATAGGCCTCCAGACACTACAGCAAATTTGTTAGCATAGCCGCTTAAATCCATTACCATATAAGCTACTCGTACTTGAAAATCCGGACTCTGTAGTTTTTTAGGAGCTCATCGACTTCCTGCTGCGGCAGATGCAGACGTAGTCTGTCCAGGGCCCCAGCGGGGCTTTGATCTTATTGCGAATCAGCTTAACAGGACTTTTCCGCTGCAGAAGATGAGGCTTAAAAAGGTACCTATATGCACGATGTCGGCTGGCTTTATTTTGATCATTCTACCGTCACACACCTGACGCATCACCTCTTGAGAGTCTGCCTTTCGAAGCTATTACATTCATCAAACACTGAAAAATACTTGCTCTTGATGTTTCCAACCTACCCTCCAATCAAACACCTCACATCTCTTGAGAGATTCCCCGATATCAAGCTCCTTTTGGAGTAGGTCCTTTACTTGAGGAAGATAGCGACTCTCAATATCCGCCTCTTCAGTCCAATCAATGTCGGAGGGAGACCAAGGCAAGAAGGTGAAGCCTTGCTCATGTAGCATGAATGTCTCTGTACATCCACGCACGTCTTTGATCAGCTGCTCAGGTCCCGTAACATAGTCAAAATTGGCATAATGGATCGTCTTTAGAAGTCCCGGGAGAGTGATGTAAGGCCTCTGCGTCTTGGTCCACTGAGAATCATGGAAATAGTTTAGTTTCACCAGTTGATCCATTGCTGACGAAGCGATTTTTGTTGTGAATTTGCTGAATTGAGTTTGATGGAATCTAAATATGCACCCTTAACCATCAGGTGTCTTTTGTAAATGGATTTATTGCAGCCTATCCGGCCCGACCAAGTCACAGAAAGGTTCTTGGCAAGGCTAGCCCACCACACCGGGTTCAACCTCTCAAAGAATATGCAGGAATTAATTGTCCTGAGTCGAAATGAACGTACGACAAAGAATCACATCAAATCAAAATGTAATTTACCCCGCTGCTTGATTCAGGCATCACCGAAAGCCGTGTCGACGGCTAGTCAACGTGCATTAGGCGACATGATAAGAGCTCCTTTGCGCACCTTGAGGCTGCTGTTTTGGCCTTGACCATTAACCGAGCCATGCAAGCCCTATGATATTGGGCAACAATGGATATTGATTGAGCCAATTGACCGTCTTATACGGCACCATTGATGCCTGAATGCCCAAACTTCGAAAGGTGGGAGAGATCATGGGAACCGCAGCCTGCAGAGCTGAGAAATCACAACTGAGGGGTTATTCCCGCTCTGCTTCCCACGCCTGAGTTACGTGGGGTGATTCCAAGCATTGTTGGTAGAATAATGTATTATCATCTTCTTTCCTATTCTACTTTCTCTCTCCTCCCCTTCTATTAGGAAGATCCATCAAAAGATTACAGTGCGTTTATAAAGTATCCTAGATTATTACCGCTTTCAGACGTAGCTGACATGTAAACAGGAGCGCTTAGTACGAAGCGCCAAAAACAAGTAGCAACAATGGACAGCAACACAGAGAAGTCAGATGATAAGAAGTCAGATGATAGGAGTTCTTGGGTTGGAGCTGTCGAAGAGTCACGTCAGTCAGACAAAAGAGAGCAGCCGTGGAAGGAGGATATGGAACATGACACCCGTCCCAGGAGATACCTCACAGTGGATGAAGTGATTGTGGCCTCCCAGTCCGGATCTACCGCTGTTGAAATTGCCGCTGTTCAATCTCGTGCTTCCGAACCTTCCACTCCTCGTCGACCAAATCCACCGATACCAACTACTTAGTTAGATTGTCTGTATAATTTGGCGTATAACAGAGCACATGAGGCAGCATGAAGGCTATCATTCTGGAATACTGCACCGGGTATCTAATATTAAATGTTCTATTCAGTATAAGCGTACGAATCAATCGGTCGCAGCCCAGCCAAAAAATTAAAATAAACTGAAGTGAACGAAACAAGGGCATGATGATCGTAATGCGTGGTTCTTCATAAAGCGTAAGCTTGGATGTGAGGGACAAGGTGGAACAATGAACCGGAAGTCTTTAAAAGCTCAGCTAGATCTTTCGGAGGCAAAATATCGTCATTGGACCTAAGACGGGACTGAAGATGGCGACACACGTCATTGAGCTGCCTGGTCAGCGTGTTTGCTGGTAGTGACTTCGTCATGACAAGGCGGCCAGCTTCGGCGGGAACAATATGATCGTATATCGCGTCCTCATCTGGCAAGGGGATGTCAAGTGGCCAGTATCCTGCATACTTTTCCCAGCGCGCAACCCGTACTTGAGTGGCTTCTTTCAGAAGATTTCGAGCTTCTTCATCTTTCTTGTCGTCCTTCTTTTTACGCAATAGTAGTCTGGCAAGCTGATACTTGGCTCGGGCACAAGCCTCGTCCGTCCACTGATCGGGTCTCTCCAACGCTTTTCTCAGGTACGCTCTGCATCAATTAGTAAATGTGATATTCCTCTTCATTTGTGCGTAGGAGGTATCATACTCAGCAGCCTCATTGTTGTGCCTCTTTGACTCGAGCATAGCCAGCAAATAATAGGTATCGAGGGTGCTCCGTCCAGTAGGGCCAAAAGTATCGGTTCGCATGCTGAGCACCATTTGCAAGGTGGTATAGGCTGAATCGAGATTCCCGCAGAGTATTGCAATATTTGCGTGGAAAAAATAATATCTAATCATAATAACCTTATAAGTGGGATCCGCCATGAAATTGTCAGGATCCGGCTCCCATCTTTGAGCTTCGTCAAGACGCCCTAGAGCCGCAAGTGCAATATGTTTATTGCGATACGGTTCGTAGCATGCGATTGCGGAATCAGGACCTGATCCAAGTAGTTTTTTCTTGATGGTAATGGCAAGATCGGAATATATGATGACGTCTTCGTAGCACTCATAATCGAGTAGTATTGGCGTCATATTGCCCCAGGCATTGGCGTAGTTCCAGAGGTCGTTTGAGCTTACATCAATCGGGTTGGATTTATTCAGATGCTCTTGACGTAAAGCAACAGTCATAACGTAATGGTGTAGAGTCCTGAGTCTCTCGGAGATTCCGCAAGTATCTCTTACGGCTGCGGCGATTGTATGTATGTCGGCTCTAACAGCCTCGTGACGGCCATCAAAGCGTTCACAGACTTTGACACTCGCGTTAGAGGTGTCCAGCGCATCACCAAAAATATTGCGCTCATAGAAATAGTTGGAGACATCCGACAAAAGCAAGGCGTAATCGATTGAGCATTCTGGCGGCGCTGGCGAGGCTGCATGCGCACTCATGATGCTCATGACATGCGGAGAATATTTTTCGCACATTTCCCAAATGTCATTTTGGGGAAACTGAACAGGAGACTGACGAGGAAACATTCGGCGTGTAAGGCTGACGGCCATATTGAATATTGAGGCAATCTTCCCCTCTTCTTCATCCATTTTTCGTAAAAGGCTCAGCTGCAGTGATCTATGCATGAGATACAGCTGATCTCTGTCGAGACCTTGACAGTCAATCAAATGTCTGGCCCTTAATTGTCGTATCATTTCATGAAAGCTGCAAAAGCCTCAGCGATTTACTCCACACATTGATAAAATGGAGGACGCATATGATCCATTCCTACCTCGCCTCGTCATCAAACTCCAGGAACCCTAATAAACGGTCACCGTGATCTGCATCTACCAGTAGCATTTCTCTGGGGACACCCTCAGAACTTAGCATAGACAGAATTTGAGCCAGCATCAGAGAAGGAGCATCAAGCTCTTGTAGAGCGATATCGTGAACGACTTCCATATTTCTTTCATATTGGAGGGGGGTGATCTCCTGATTCAAGATGCGTGCAATTCTTTGTCGATTCTCAAAGAGGTGCAAAAAGGCCTCCAGACTGATATGCGACTGTGCAATATACCCGGCCACATGCACAATCGATAGCGGATGGCCACCAAGAGCTTCTGAGATTAGGCGCGCATTGTCCATGTCCGTTTGAGATTCATCATCGCCCGCAATCTCGTCGAGAAGGAACCTGGCGCCTTCAGAAGGCTCCAAAGTAGATAGACGGATTTCTGAGCTGACCATAGTGCGTAACCTAGCAAGCTGAGAGGTTATCAATACCGAACCACTGGCACAAAAAGGCCAATAGCCCTGCAAATCCTCCCATCGATTGGCGTTATCGAAGACAAGAAGCCATCGCTTATCTGTGAAAACTGTTGGCACACACAAACGACTGAATGTCCATATCTTTTCCTTTTCTAACCTGTAGTCTCCAGCCAGGTCCTCGCAGCCTCGATTGACGCTCGGCTCGTGGCACCCTGGGCATCAGATATTTTCAGACGCTTCGCAAGTTCGGCCATTCCGTTGGTGAGCTCAGTCTTGGATTCGGCACAAATCCAGACTATGTAGTCAAAGTGCCTTCGGTACCGGTGGGTGTATTCGATGGCAAGCTGAGTTTTCCCCATGCCACCACCACCATGGACGACACACGACTTTTGACTAATAGTCTCATCATCTGTCACTTCACAGAGGTACTGATGAAGTAACGACAATGTGTTTCCCCGAGCTTGAAAGCGCGGATTTCGTTGAAATGGCACAATGTACAACCTCTCGGGCTCCCTGGCAGCGCTACTCGTAATTGGGATCATTGCTTCCACGGTCCGAATTCTACCTCCATATATCAGCTCAGTGTCAACAAGGACTTGCCTTTCCCTGTCAAATTGACCCTGGTGCCGAAGTATGTTCGACTTATAGGCCTGGAAGTTACGTTCAAGTGAGAACCAGAATATTCTGAGCAAAGAATCTTACCCATCCAGTTAGTCATGTAAAACAATTGGAATGCGTGACAAGACCTTCGGGAGCTTACATATAGGCCATCTCTTGAAGAAAATGACAGCCTCTATGCAGAAGCCGACAAAATCCGATATCAGAATCCGGAGGCAATTATCGAGCGCCTTCTTTCCTGGGAATAGGGTGCTGTAAGTGGCAAGCTGAGGCATCAACAGCGAGATTTCCTCAATCATGTTTGTCACATTTTCCAGCAGCTTTGCATACTTGCTCGCAGCCTGCTTATGCGCATTAGTCAGATCGAATCACGAGGGAGTGTGTGTGGCACCAGCGGCACGTCGTATTGGCACTGACATCGAGGACAGCCTGAATGGATCCCCAAACAAGCCCTGCGATTTGCCCGCCTCCTTGCACCATTGTTGTTATCGACCGGACGAAAACCTCAAACTCTTCAAGTATTGGCCCGAGTTTTGTGAGATATCGAGTCAGCGCCTGGTCCCTGTAACGTCCATTCTCCGACTTGAGCCAGTCCTGAAACGACGAGTAGCCCAATTCTTCAACGGCAAGCTGATACCTGCGCCCCAAAAGTCGCCTCCTCTGGGACTGCAGTTCGGTTTCCCAATGTTGCTCAAGTGCGGTGCCCATTGCTGCTGAAGATTGGCGATGGAAGCCGAGTGTGGTGCCACTGAAGGGAGACAGCTGAGTGAAACTGAAACATGTTCAATCATATCGAGTGTTGGGTGGACGGACACCGCGTCTGCTGCGTTTATATTGCCTCCTACATTAATCAGGCTGCGTGAGGGCCAAGGACGGGCTGCATCGCGACGTGGAGCCTGCAATGATTGATTGGTGTTGAAGCAGCCACGAAGCACGTCTTTCGGATTCGAGCTGGACAGGCCGAAGAGATGAGGAGCACATATTACGGAGCACAAGCACAGGTATGAATATACATGCAGCTCTACAATAGGACGTCGTCGAAATGACTTCAGCTGTCCCGCATTGGCCTAGTCTTGGGAGCGTTTGAGCTTTTGATCTACATTTGCCCAAGTGGGTAGCACGACGATATTTTGGTGCTGCGCTAGCATGGCTGACAGTTATCAGTTAAACAACAGCCTAAGCTTAAATTCTTTCAGGGTATATTCGATATCTCTTACGGGTGAAACGAACAACTAGTCTTGTAGACGGCCCGTCGTGTATCTTGTAATAGTCTATCTCTACTCCTATAGTCGTTATGCAACTTCTGTTGGTGGACAAGAGACCTCGATTCCAGAGGCGACGGAATGAGACCCGACAACATCAATTGATCCATTGCGCTAATCTATAGCTTAGTGTGGGGGTTTATTAGTGTGTCTGTACTCCGTATTCCGAGGATGTAAAAAGGTGCCATGCCACATACATCAACATCACTTATACAACCTGAGACAAATCCTATACTCAAACACTTGAATTCCACTCTGATACATCATCTTTTCTCACCTTATGATAACTTTACTAATTACATCATGGCCGGGTTGCAATAAGCACCTAAAACTCAACGCGAATTGATTGGATGCCATATCTTGTGAGAATTCTTGAGAACAGGCGGTCGCGCATCCTTGCTTGCTACAGATGCGCATCCTGGGCTACTTATCCCTTTTTACCGGTACACAGGAACTCTTATCCCTTGCCGATACTACTGGGTTCACCATCAGCCCAGCCACCTCTACTTGATGCGGCCAATGTCAGTGTCCCCTCCATCGCCCTCTCGCTCAAACTTTGGACCAAACAAGCATGCGCAGCAAGTGAAGTGAAATCAGTTCGAAGCCGGCAAGTCGCGCCACAATGTACGTCTCAGGGCTCCCTCCATTGGGACATTTCTCAATTTCTGAGACGCCTTCGTTCTTACCATGGATAGGCTCCTCAAATCTGCCCTCGAGGCGTTAGGCCCGCTCCTGGTGCAGATTTCCAACATCACTGGCACCCCAGGAATCTCACTCGGCGTTCTACACCATGGCGAAATCCTCCATACGGCCAGCTATGGATTTCAAGATGTTGAGAATCGCGTTGCGCCCAATGCCGATACAAGCTTCCTCCTCTGCTCCATCACAAAAGCCATTACGGCTTCCATGATCGGCATGATGGTCGAGGAGGGGAAGCTGGATTTTACAACTCAGCTGAGACAAATCTTCCCGGAGTACCAACGGGATGACGCCCAGGCCAACATCACCATCGAAGATCTTCTCAGTCATAGGACGGGACTTGCGCCTTATGATAGCCTTTGGCTTGGCTCAGACAATAGGATCTTTTTGAATCGTTCCGATGCCATCCCAACTTTGAGCTATGTCCCATCTGCAAGTCCACTGCGTACACGGTTTGTATACGACAATATCGGCTACGAGGTTCTTGGCCAAGTCCTCGAGAAGTTGACCGGTTTATCCTACCTGGAGCTACTTCACGAGCGCATCATCGAACCGCTGCACTTGAATAGAACTTTTTTCGCCCAAGAGCCATTCGATAATAACACAGCCAAATCCTACGCAGCTCTAGGGGATGGTTCATTTTTTGGCATTCCGCCTTGGGGCCATGGCAAGGACTTGCTTATTGGTGCGGCTGGCGCAATTCGCAGTTCCGTTAGCGATCTCTTGGTGCTATACAAGGCTTCGATTGAGGCAGCCAACTCGCAAGTGACCCAGACATCGACGTCAGGTGCTAAGAATCCTTTCAAACAAATGCCGATGCTTTTACAGAGCAAAATAGGCGTGCCTAGCCAATCTTTGCGCGAATACAGTTATGCGTCAGGGTGGATTCGAGCAGAGCTCCCGGCGATACTCGATTTATTTGCAGACTACGAGCCTCCCATTCTAAATAACGGCTCAGAATCGCGCCTTATGATTTATCATCAGGGCTACATCCCCGGCAATGCCGGCTTTGTAGCGCTATTCCCCGAAACTACAACCGCTGTTGTTTTGCTGGGCAATTCCGCCGGTCTTACTGACGCGATGAAGCTGCTGGGCCAGATCATTGTAGAAACTGTGCTAGGCAACGAGGTCGATGCATCGACATACATTGAAGCGGCCAAGACGGCTTCCACAAACAATGTCATGTTGCCCGATTATGTGCACCAAGATCTACTCGATGGAAAGATGCGTGATTCACCCAGTCGAAGCACTTCAGCATATACAGGCCGGTACTATAATGCCATTGAGAACTTTTTCATCGATATCAATGAGGTAGACGGCAAGCTTCAAGTAGCATACATGGGATCAGATCGCGATACGTTTGACTTGGAACCTTATCAGACTGACAGTTTTTTCTGGTGGATTGACTACGATGAGACTGTGAAGCGGGCCAGGCTATCAGGATTCCCCAAGGAATACTTCATCTTAAGCTTTGGCTGCCCATCTAGGCCTACGAGGTGGAGTTTCGGCGCCAATGTTAGAATGGGCTGTCTGACTTGGAAACATGAATTCCAACTTTCTGGAGACGGAGAGGTCTTCCAAAGGAAGGGAAGCAAAGTGTCCAGCGATATGCAGCGTGTCTTGAAAATGTCGATGGAGCTTAAATAACGAAGATTATAATGATTAACTGCCATGTATCGCTTATAAATATTTTTCCTCTTCATCAAGCTGGCTAATTAATTGTTAGTTATTTTAACCATGGAGCGAAATATTGCAATAACATCTTCGAGGTAAAAGCTTTTGCCTGTACCAAGTATCTTTCCCCATTCTACCTCGTATCCCCCCATCTCCCCCACTCCTTGTCACTATTCCTGTTTTCTTCAATCCCTTCTCCAGTGCATTCAATAGTCGCAACGTATTGATGCCCAACTGCATGCATGAAGCAAGGTCATCGGCATACAAGAGGGGTCAATCTTGATTGTTCAATAATTCTGAACATTTAGTTAGACAGTCATAGTAGCGACTACATGTATCCTACTCGCCATGACATTTCCAATAACCTGTACAGTCACTTCTGTACATCGCATCGGCATAACCTGCATGTATGAAGTGTGTTGTTAATTAGACAACATGTGTTACTTTAGTTATTCTGAAACTATGCTTCTCACACATTTTCTGACATGATCCAGCATTTTAGAATAGATAGGTACCCAATACTCTTGTTGACAACCCATCAGGCTCTATCACAGCCCCACCATCAAATTCGCTGAGATCACCCTGAAGGCAAAGCGGTTGATAAAATTAGTGAGAATGAAAAAAGATGCGCAGAAATTAGAACAACTGGCTATAATAGATGATAGTATCAGCAAGTATGAATGTATCCAAACGTACATGCGTACATAATAGCCTATATAACACAAATTTACAATTACATTAATTCTTTCTTCATGTACTATGTAGTCTGTGTCATTTCATAGCATTGCCTTTTGTGTCGGCAATTGGTAGTCCTGCTTATTTATCTATCACTGACTGTTTGCGAAATTTCTGCAATTTGTACCAAGTCTTGAGGCAAAAAGCAATTACCTGAGACCTTAAGAAAGAATTAAGCCATCTACCTAGCTTTCGATGCGATAAACTTCTATTGCGCCGTCGAGAGAAGAAAGACGCGATTGTAAAAAAAGAAAGAAAGAAAAAACTCATAGAGCACAGAAATACTCATCTACTTTATACGACTTATATTGTTACTTTGCTTCGCGACAGGTAGTATCGCCTGCTTGTATCAATCTGCCGCAGTTGTAATACCACCACTGTATGCCACTATAGGCAGTGGAAAATTCGCGGTTCCATTAAAAATATTGTCTGGAGTTCAATCGCCTCTAGAAATAGCTGTCAGCGCCGCCATTTTCGGTGGCTGCCACCCTTGTTTGCGAACGCTGATGATCCGATACCTGAATCTCGCATAACGCTACTATGGCTTAATCATCTTTAATTATATAAGAAGTGCACTCGTCATCCAAAATTAGATTACGCTGTGGCGAATCGTGCAACTAATGGTTGGTAGAGTTCGTATTCCCAAGGGACAACCTGTGAGGCTCGGGAAGCTGTTTGGGTCAGGTCAGGCCAGATAATCGGGCTACATTTTTTATCACGCAACAATTAGAGGCCCTCAAGTAGATTCAATCTGATCTCTGTATTATCAAACTGTCTCCGTAACTATTCTAACGAGTGTCGAGAAGCGAAGGTATATGTTCAAAATGTATATGTTCTGGTCAACTGAAGTCTGTTCACGCTCGACCTTTCAATAATTGTGTGGCCCATCCGTCACTTAATGCAAAGTCCGGCATTTTGCATTACGATCTCGATGTTGAATCTCTTCCTAATCCAACCTGCTCCATAAAGTGCCCCCTTTCTTCATGATTAGGTATAATAGCATGCGAATGACTGAGCATTTTGCACCGGAACACAGTTTTGGCCTCCATTACTGGACTGTGTCAACACTCCTCCCTGGCAGTTGCTTTGGCTGTAAAAGAGGCATGTGCAACTGTTTTCGAAGCAATTGGCAACGTTTGCCCATTGGGCGAAATGATAGTTGTAACAGTTATCGGGGCCTCCATGTAGTTTGGTTGCCCAGTTCACATTGACTTGACCAGCGTAGTTCTGGCACGCATCTTTATAATAATTGATCTGCATTTGTGTCGCAGAAGCAAAAGAGGCGGTAAGAACCGCAAGAAGTGAGGTAGTAGAGAAATGCATGGTCACTGATTGACTGATAGGTGCTGAATGATTGAATTGTTGAAGTGATGTGCCGTTTGAATAATAGAGAGTTCGCGGTCCAAGGCCAATTTATATCTGGATGAAAGGACGGAGTCTCCAAACACTTCCATATCTAGCAGTTCATTATGTATAATATCCCTGCGCTTACTGCGTCAACTAATGAAAGAAATGTATACATTCTCTCTTGAAACTTTGCCAATTATATGAACTGCTATTGCCATACACCTATAGTATCACATAACTTTCGTATATACATGAACTTCTGCGGCGCTAGCATGGCTATACAAGGGGCTCTACGGTGAAGAGCGTACATATATCATGAGACACTCGGTAAGCTTATCATAATACACCTGCGGTAAAGGGAATAGCAGCCATGGCTCTTGTGGTTGTTCGAAATTTCATCTCCACATGTTGAGGTAAACTAAGAAACAAAGAAATTGATTGCGAGATCCATCAGCTGCATGTAAATGAAATACGACACCGTCCCAATCCACACGTATGCCATATATTTATTGCTGCATATAGGAAAAGAAAAAGAAAATAAGAGGAAAGAAAACAAAAGCTGACCGTAAACCGAAATCTTACCTAAATCTAGAGTTCGGGAGTTCACGATGGCCAAACATAAATCCCGGATTGTAAGTACCGGCGTTGAGGTAAAAGCTTGATTGCAGATCTCCTGATCTAGCGGCTGCTTACTCCTGATTGCCTACGCTATCATAAACTTCTTGCCATATGTAGTCTGGCTTACATGTTTAAGCATCAATCGCACAATTTACTGTAACGGGCTAGAGAGCTGCTAAAGGTAAGCGGGACACTTTCAATCAAGACACATCCAGTCGAAATGTGGCGTCCTGATGCTCAATGCAGGTACGTTTAGGTAAGTTCCTGAGGTAATAAGCCAAAATACTTAGATTAATATGGTAATGGTGTTACCGAACACGGAAAATAATTTGAGCGGCTGTAATTACATGTGCGTAAGAGTAGAATAGAAGGTATGGCTTGTAGCTATTGTTGATGCTTTAACGACTAGCTGTTTACACAATCTTAAAGAGCGTATTAAATCGGACTTATATATCCCATTGTTCCTGGGCTATAGTCCCCTCTTGTTTACTGGTACTTGTGAGGATAGAGCCACGGGTATTTTCACGGTTCTTGGAGTACATATGGGTGTGAGACGCGGAGATCCTGGTTCTCTCATCGGCTGTCTTATCCATATTTTCTCTGGATATATACCTACTGCTTTGGGTTAGGTCGTAATAACACGAAGTCAAAAGAAAACAATACTATTTCGTAATGGCACCTTTGTCATTAGTGATAAATATGCTATATATAGCATGTGTCATATATCTACTCTGGATTATCTCGCACGATTTACCATAGTTGGCTGCAAAGTTGCTACTCAGCAGAAGGTTGGGAAGGACCACAATACTAATAGAGTAGACTTATATGCCAAAACAAGCCCCCTATATATCACATACGACCATAGGTAGAGGAAAATTCGGGGTCCCGTCAAGCTCTTTTCTTGAGCATGATATCATCCATTTTTTGTATCCTAAGACTCCAAATTTGGAGTCACAAAAGTCCGTTTTTGGTGGTCAACCAACCCCGCGCTAAGACGCTCGCCACCGTTTAATCATCTACCCACAATTAAAACGGAGCTCGAAGGCGGCTTGTTGGAAGGACGCAGCGTTGAATGACGATATAAGGAGATGGGCATCGAATTTTTGCACACAATTTGTATTCTCAGTTACGGCTTCATCACACTTCATGGCGACGGCAGAGTTGGAGAGCCGAAGGCCTGCCATCTTGAGAGGGGTCAAGGCACTCGCTGACAACTTGAGCCAACAATCTATGAGAACCAGAGCTGCTAGTAAGAAATCCCAGTCGGTACTGAAATTTCTTGCTAAAATACGTTATGGATAAATAACAAGTTGGATTTATCTTCTTTTACATCTGATTCTATGTAACTGGCTTTCTTAGTATAAGAATCCAGTCAAACTTCCTCGGCGGCGGATGTTGACATACAGGTAGCTGGAGAGTTGAAGTGCAATATCTTGCTTCCAAGTCTCATCAAATTCTATTTGCAACATCAATCTGCTCATACATTTGGTGTGGGGTGCCCATGACATTTCGTGCAAATAGGATCTTGCCCCAACGTACTTACAGGGAAATGCCATGCAAAACGCCGAGAATCTTTTCAATGTATCTCGAATCCACCGCTACCCCGTCCTCATCTTGGAATTCTCGTTCATCACCGAAATCAAGGTTGCCGTTATCCAGACAAGTTAAGCATGTCTCAACAACCTCGCTGTATTTGGTACCTATCCTGGCTCTCAGCGCGTTGCTACGGCTAAGATTGACCAGAAGCTTTTGTAGCATTTTAGGATTCTCAAGCTGCGCTCTGTCTTCAGAGAGTCCAAGAGCCCTCGATGGCTGCGCGGTGCCATCAGAGTCATAGGTAATGAAAGATTCCCACAGGCCAATCTCCAAAAGGCATACTCCAAGGCTATAGATATCGTGCTGCATCACGTAATAGTCGGTGTTATTTCCCTGCCGCTGTGGATGCCTGTACAAATTCGTTTCCCATCTCAAATCAGTCACTGGGTATGTCCTCCCATCTGCGTTCCGGATAACTTGGAATCCGACTAAGCATGTCATACTCGGGAGCTTTCCCTCACCTGGCTTGCTGAGGCTCAATATCGTCTCAGGACGGATATTTTTGTGTACGAATCCGTACAAGTGGACATAATAAACAGCGCTGACAAGCCTTTTTGCCATCTCAAGACGGTCAGAAAGCGAATCATGGGCTCGACCGGACACCAGCAGTTGCCGAACACTGCAAATGTCCGTATATCCTTCTGGAACCCGGAAGAGGAAAGCCATGTTGAAGTTTTCGGCCTGTTGCACGACCCCTTTGCAGCCAAAGATGCCGAAGGTGAAGGGATCCGAGTCTCGAAGACGACGCGCAAAATTTCGCGCGTCTTTCTTTTCCACCGCTTTGTCGGTGACAATATCGATGATGAACCGTTTGGACTTTCCCAAACATGTGGCTACCTGGGCAGTAGAATATGGGATGTCTTCTCTAGCGTAACCGATGAGCCCTTCTGCCCTGATAAAGACGCTTCGGGGATCTGCCGTCTCTTTAAACGCTCGACGAAATTTCCGGGCTACCATACTAGACTCCTTTGCAGCTGTAGGTCCATTATTGATGACATAGTTAAGCATTCCATCAACTTTTGGAGGAGCAAGTTTAATCAGATAAAGCCAGGAAGGCTCATATAGTTTTTGCCAAGATTCCAGTTCCTTTATGGCCTCCTCGAGGGTACCCTTTAGACGCAAAAAGCGTAGCTTTCTCAAATTGGATGTTGAGTTTTTATCGACTTTTAAGATAGTTTGGATAGTGGTCTCCAACTTGGCACGGAGGATGCAAAGTGTTTGCTGTTGAACATCTCTATGATCGTCTGGTATGGTGCTTTCTAGTTCTTTGGTCACTTCTAGCTGGGCGAGAACTCGTGACCAACATATTCGAATCCGGAGATGCATTTCGACGAGCCTTTCATCAGCTTCCCGGTAGTCCTTGCATGCTTGAACTAAATCCTTTCCCCATCTTTTGATTTGTTTGGTCAGCTCTTACAATTGCGGCGTATGTGCACGGAGTAGTAGTGCTCGAGACATACTTTATGCAGAGATCGATAGTCCCAGCAAGGCTGGCGACTCCAAGAGTGAGCTCAGCCATTGAGTGCTAGAACGCATAAGCCGAACTTGGTGTTTCAAACGTCGTATAAAGCCAAGGGACTAAACGAATGCCACCACTTTATCTGTATGAAAGTGCGGAAAACTACATGTACGTGGTGATTAATGCGCTTCACTCAAGGCACTGAATTACCGAGTATAAACACGTGCAGCCTGCACGTATGTACAGAGTATGTACATGCAGCCAGCCTGCCGAGTAACCCAATTGCTGCCCAACTCTACCTGAGCCCCTCATCTTGCTGAGGAAGACCCTGGATGTTTAATTATTAACAAAGGCATTAACAAATGTTGTCCTGGAATGATTAGCGACGTTCTGAGCGTGAATCGGATACGCCGTACAACAAGATTCAGCATCAAATTCGGTAGAAAATTTTGAGAATGGACGACGACCTACCAGGCCATGTGCGTGATTTCAAATTGGCAACTGAATTCCGCAAGAGACGCCAAACTGTCCATTTCTACAATGACCCTGATGCGCCTCCGTCGTCTGAATCACGGTCGGAATTCTGGAGGAGGGAGAAACGACCCATTGGCCAGGGTGGCCAGGGGAAAGTGTACTTACAAACCTGTACCCACGGAGGTCGACATTATACCCAACGCGCCGTGAAAGTCATCCCACTACAGGCTGTCAGCGGGAGACGACGATATGTAGGAGAATTAGAGACCATTATCAAATTCTCTCACGACAAGGTACCTGTTTATCGGGATTCCGACGCCCTATTGTACCATGGCTGCGAATTGCCATACGGTCTATAACTGAGCTCTATGCTAATTTACGCAAGTAGTACTCCAAATACTTCGTGAAGTCGCTTGGATGGTACGAGTCAGATGATTCGTTATTCATTGCCATGGAATATTTCCCTATGGGCGATTTACAGAAATATCTTGATGCACATGCGCCATTGCCCGAGAATGATACCTGCCAGATCATTAGCCAAGTGCTGCGAGGCTTATCGGTCATGCACGAAGAAGGCTTTGCTCACCGTGACATAAAGCCCAAGGTGTGTGAACCTCAAGAAACTCAGCCATCACTGAACGGAGTTGGCCAGGGTCTGACATATAAGACAAGAATATCTTAATTCAACAATGTCCCAAAACTGAAGAGCCCAGTTCTTGGTGGATTAAGCTTTCAGATTTTGGTATCATCAAGAGGCTGGGAGCGGTCACTACTGGTGCAAGCACAGTGATCGGGACTCTGGAATACATCGCGCCTGAACGTTTGCGGGCTGATCAGAAGATGCTTCCAGATAGTAATTATCCGGCGGTAGACATGTGGGCTGTGGGTGTCATGACATTCGTTATGTTAACTAAATCTTATCCATTCCCATATTATGACAGCATTGTTGAGTATAGGAGGACTCCGATTAAACTCTTTCCTCACCGCCTGTTGGGCGAGTCCCACGTCAGCCCAGATGGACAGTCTTTCGTATATGATTTGATGAAACCAGAGCCAAACGAACGGCCAGCCTCTAATGAGGCCATTCATCACAGATGGCTTTGTCCTTATCTGCCAAATGCACCAATCATCTCGGACAGTCACAGCCAGTAAGTGTGCTGAGATTGAATACGCTGAGCTGGTGGCTAATTTTCAAGATCTTCAGCCTCATCCTCTGGGGAGAGCTCGTTTGATGAGGTGGGAGGGATGACAACAGAGACCTCAAAGATCACTGATCTATCGATTCCTTTTCAAAAGGGCTCAACAACCCAACTGCCGCAGTATACCGATTCAACCGAATTATCCAGCGAGATATCAAACGACAAGACATCGATATCCCATGTCGAAGAATTTGGCACTAAGTTGCCAATTCAAGATCAGATCCAGACACCAGCATTGCCAGGCTCAGCAACCCAACTGCCGCAGTGTACCAATTCCACCGAGTTATCCAGCGAGATATCAAACGACAGGAAATCGAGACCCCATGTCGAAGAATCCAGCACTAAGTTGCCAATTCAAGGCCAAGCGCAGACACCAGCATTGCCAGGCCCAGCC